>LR738713.1:560363233-560459244 GCA_902687465.1 Secale cereale | reverse complement strand
CCCCGCACCCTACGCCCCGCCATAGCCGTCGCCGCACATTTTCTCGGCCGTCTCACTCTCCGGTCCGTCCGCCCCACCAAGCACGTGATGGAAATATGCCCTAGAGGCAATAATACAATGTTTATTATTATATTTCCTTAATCATGATAAAGGTTTATTATTCATGCTAGAATTGTATTGGCCGGAAACCTATATACGTGTGTGAATACATAAACAAATATCATGTCCTTATTAAGCCTCTACTAGACTAGCTCGTTAATAAAAAACGATTAATGTTTCCTAACCATGGACATGAGTTGTCATTTGATAACGGGATCACATCATTAGGAGAATGATATGATGGACAAGACCCATCTGTTAGCTTAGCATTTGATTGTACAGTTTATTGCTATTGTTTTCTTGATGTCAAATACATATTTCTTTGACTATGAGATCAAGCAACTCACGGATACCGGAGGAATGCCTTGTGTGCTATCAAACGTCACAACGTAATTGGGTGATTATAAAGATGCTCTACAGGTATCTCTGAAGGTGTTTTGTTGTGTTGGCATGAATCAAGATTATGATTTGTCATTCCGAGTATCGGAAATGTGTCTTTGAGCCCTCTTGGTAATACACATCATAATAAGCCTTGCAAGCAAATGAGTAATGAAGTTAGTCTCAGGATGATGTATTACGAAACGAGTAAAGAGACTTGCCGGTAACGAGATTGAACTAGGTATAGAGATACCGACGATCGAATCTCGGGCAAGTAACATACCGACGGACAAAGGGAATTGTGTATGTTGTCATAACGGTTCGACCGATAAAGATCTTCGTAGAATATGTAGAAGCCAATATGGGCATCCAGATTCCGTTATTGGTTATTGACCGGAGAGGTGTCTCGGTCATGTCCACATAGTTCTCGAACTCATAGGATCCGCACGCTTAACGTTCGTTGACGATATAGTGTTATATGAGTTATGTGATTTGGTGACCAAATGTTGTTCGGAGTCTCATATGAGATCACGGACATGACGAGGAATCTCAAAATGGTCGAGAGGTAAATCTTTCCCTAATAATAAAGCACGGATTGAATTTGTCGGGTTCACCGTCACGATAATTTGTCGAGCTCCTCTTCCTGGGGAAAATCTGTTGAAAACGTTGAGCAAGCATCTTATGTTGGTTGTGTCATCAAGTTGTGGCTTGCAACTGTGTATTTCTCTCCTTTTCATCTTCTTCTTTGAGGAGGTTTATTTTCAGGGAGTCTTGACATATTTGGTACATAGAGGATCTAAATTTTCTTTAGAATTTTAGAACCACTACCCTTTTTAGTATCAGTATTCAATTGGTTATAGATGGCAGTGATATTTTGGACCATGGTCCTGGTTCGGTGTGGTTTCATGATTGTCATTGATGTCCCATGTGTCATGTCTCTGCTTCTGCAGAAATTGTCAATCAAATTGAGTAATTTGGAACATATGGAACTGCAATTCTTCTTTGTGTAAACATTCATCTTGTGCATTCAGTATGCATTTAAGTTTTAGTGCGAGCATGTTAAGTCAGAGGGATTAAGCAAGGTGCATGTAATCGGTCCTATTTATAAAAGAATCAATATTAATTAGATTATATATTGCTTTGGGACAACACTGACCATTTTCCTTCTGTTCCAGTAACCTATCGCATTCAAGTTGTTATGAACTTTACTGCACTCTTCCTTTTGAATGCTTACAGTACTATGAACTTATTAGTAAGACTGCTCAACTGCTCATGCATAATAAGTTTCCTCAAATAAGTATTGAATCCTATGTGGCTATTATGTACACCCTCTGTTCCTAAATGCAAGATGCTTTTGCAGTTCAAAAGAGTCAATTAGGGATAGAGGTACTACTTATTCCTTCGAGTCGCCGCCCTTATTCGTTCTCTTGTGTTTTCCAAGTCTGCTGTTGCATTCTGCTGAATTAACAATGGTTCCAATGGACTACCCATATGCATTTATCATTTGTTGGAGGCAGGTAAGCAGTGTAAAAAAAGGAAAAACGTGTCTCCAACGTCCATCTTGGCTTTTACTTAAACGCGGTTTACACACATTTACAAAACTTAAAACATTCCCAATATTACAAAAGTTCAAATAATTTTCTCCTTAAAATAACATTCCAATCTTCATAAAAAAAATGATTCGCAAACTTATTCCATGAACTACTACTCTTCCATCTGATGAAGAATGCTATAAGATGACTTTTTAACATTCACACTTCAAAATCCGGAAAAGCAATAATCAATGAGCGCTGCTACACACACGACGATGCTCAGCCGATTTATAGACGATCCTATTGATCAAACCATTGGAACCATACATGCATGGGATAAAATGAAGCACATCTGTTGGATGGAGCATCGTCCATTGATCGGCCAGTGAGTGTCGGCTGCACAATACTTCCAATAATAAATTTAACCGTACTACATAGGTATGAGGATTGAATATGTACTAAGGACTAGGTTTTGCGAGTTTCAACGCCCGTTGCAACGCACGAGCATTGTACTAGTATTGATATATAGGACGATGGTATTCGGACACCGTAAGTGTTTCGGAGGGTACCGGGTACTTATCGGGTCACCGGAAAGAAAGTTTCGGGCACCCCCGGCATGGCTATGGGCCTTATGGGCCAAGAGAGGGAACACACCAGCCCACAAGGGGCCGGTGCGCCCCTCGTAACAGGCCATCCTAGGAGAAGAAGGAAAGAGGGGAAGGGAAAGGAAAGTGTGGAGTAGGACTCCCCCTTCCTTCCCTCCCCCCATCTTTCCTCCCCCTCGGTTTTGTACGGCAGGGGGTGCTACCTCTTGAGCTTGCGTTGGTTTTTCCCTTGAAGAGGAAATGGTGATGCAGCAAAGTAGAGTAAGTATTTCCCTCAGTTTGAGAACCAAGGTATCAATCCAGTAGGAGACTACGCACAAATCGCCAAATACATGCACAAACAATCAAACAACTTGCACCCAACGCAAAAAGGGGTTGTCAATCCCTTCACTTTTATTTGCAAAAGTGAGATTCAATAGAGATAGATAACTTGTAAAGTAAATATTTTTGGGTTTTTTGGTTTATAGATTGGAAAGTAAAAGATTGCAAAATAGTAGATCGAAAACTTATAAGATGTAAAATAGACTCGGGGGCCATAGGTTTCACTAGAAGCTTCTCTCATGATAGCAAATATTACAGCGGGTAAACAAATTACTGCCAAGCAATTGATAGAAAAGCGCAAAGTTATGACTATATCTAAGGCAATGATCATGAATATAGGCATCAAGTCCATGTCAAGTAGACCGACTCCTGCCTGCATCTACTACTATTAGTCCACACATCGACCGAAACGATTCTGCATCTAGAGTATGAAGTTCATAAGAACAGAGTAACGCATCAAGTAAGATGACATGACGTAGCGGAATCAACTCAAGCAATATGATGAAAACCCCATCTTGTTATCCTCGATGGCAACAATACAATATATGTCATGTCCCCTACTGTCTCTTGGATTGAGCACCGCAAGATTGAACCCAAAGCAAAGCACTTCTCCCATTGCAAGAAAAACCAATCTAGTTGGCCAAACCAAACCAATAGTTCGATGAGAATTATTAAGATATCAAATCATGCATATAAGAATTGAGAAGAGACTCAAATAATATTCATAGATAATCTGATCATAAATCCATAATTCATCGGATCTTGGCAAACACACCGCAAAAGAATATTACATTGGATAGATCTCCAAGAACATCGATGAGAACATGGTATTGAGGATCAAAGAGAGAGAAGAAGCCATCTAGCTACTAGCTATGGACCCATAGGTCTGTGGTAAACTACTCACACTTCATCGGAAGGGCACTAGTGTTGATGTAGATGCCCTCCATAGTCGAATCCCCCTCCGTCAGAGTACCGGAAAAGGCCTCCAGATGGGATCTCGCGGAAACATAAGGTTACAGCGGCGGAAAAGTGGTTTCGATGGATGTTTCTGGAATATTTGAGAATATATAGGCGGAAGAATTAGGTCAGGGGACACTCAAGGGGCCCACAAGGTAGGGGGGGGGGGTGAAGGAAATATGCCCTAGAGGCAATAATAAAGTTGTTATTTATATTTCCTTATATCATGATAAATGTTTATTATTCATGCTAGAATTGTATTAACCGGAAACTTAGTACATGTGTGAATACATAGACAAAATAGAGTGTCCCTAGTATGCCTCTACTAGACTAGCTCATTGATCAAAGATGGTTATGTTTCCTAACCATAGACATGAGTTGTCATTTGATCAACGGGATCACATCATTAGGAGAATGATGTGATGGACAAGACCCATCCGTTAGCTTAGCACTATGATCGTTTAGTTTTACTGTTATTGCTTTCTTCATGACTTACACATGTTCCTATGACTATGAGATTATGCAACTCCCGAATACCGTAGGAACACCTTGTGTGCTATCAAACATCACAACGTAACTGGGTGATCATAAAGATGCTCTACAGGTGTCTCCGAAAGTGTTCGTGGTGTTGGCATAGATCAAGACTAGGATTTGTCACTCCGAGTGTCGGAGAGGTATCTCTGGGCCCTCTCGGTAATGCACATCATAATAAGCCTTGCAATAAAAAGACTAATGAGTTAGTCACGAGATGATGTATTACAGAACGAGTAAAGAGACTTGCCAGTAACGAGATTGAACTAGGTATAGAGATACCGACGATCGAATCTCGGGCAAGTAACATACCAATGACAAAAGGAACAACGTATGTTGTTATGCGGTTTGACCGATAAACATCTTCATAGAATATGTGGGAGCCAATATGAGCATCCAGGTTCCGCTATTGGTTATTGACCGGAGATGAGTCTCGGTCATGTCTACATAGTTCTCGAACCCGTAGGGTCCACACGCTTAACGTTTGATGACGATCGGTATTATGAGTTTATGAGTTTTGATGTACCGAAGGAGTTCGGAGTCCCGGATGAGACCGGGGACATGACGAGGAGTCTCGAAATGGTCGAGCCGTAAAGATCGATATATTGGACGACTATATTCGGACATCGGAAATGTTCCGAGTGATTCGGGTATTTTTCGGAGTATATGGGCCTTATTGGGCCATACGGGAATAGAACATATAAATCCTTCTACGCAACCCGCCCTTCCAGCGCCCTCCCCGTGTCAAAACGATCCTGCACGCACGATTCGTCTCGCTGGCGGTTGTCAGCGTACCTTTTGTCGCGCTGGTGAAGATCTAGACGCATGTTATTCTGTACGTCGTGTAATCGGGCTAGGAGCAGCGGATGCATGGGCCAGGCTTGCGCGCGGGCCAGCCTCGCAGCGACACAGTGAGCGCGTGCTTCTGTCCGGGTGAAAGGACCACGTCCGCTGCCTCGTGCGAGAGAAAGGCAGCTATCGCAGGGAGAAAATATCTCCTCTCTCTCCATCCTCCCCTCCTCTTCTCCAGTTCTCCATGCCGCCGCCGCCTTCTCCTCTTCCTCGTTCCTCACGGCCGCCTCGCCCCCTCCGCCTTCAGAGCCTCCTCCTACTCCCCTTCCTCTCCTCCTTCCCTGCCTCCGGATCGAGAACATGTGATGCGGATGATGCAGCGCCATGGATTAGTAGTGCTCGAGGAGAAAGAAAATGAGAGGGAGAGAGAGAGAAGGAAGGAGCGGAGGGAGAAATAGAGAGGAAAGAGTAGCTGGAGGTGCATCGGCCGGCGTTGGCGTGCACGCTGGCGAGGTTGGGCGGGACCTAGCGGTTGGCGGCGGCTCGATCCACTCCTAGATCGGAAGCCGAGCCTGCACCTCCGCCACTTCCCCTTGTTTCTCTCTCCACCGCCACCTCTCCTCGCCTCTCCTTCCAATGTCGGCCGCCGCCGCCCTCCCCGTACCTCCCCCTCATGGCTCCTCTCTTCATCACCGGCGCCATGGCTGTGCTCGGAGGAGGACCGTCGATGCCAGGTTGACGAGGATGATGAGGTAATTGTTGGCGAGGGCAAAGCGAAGTCGTCAGATCCGTCACCGCCGCTATTCTCCTACTCGCCGCCGCCGTCATCCACATGCTCCTCCTCTTGACCACGGGAGGAAGTTGGCTGAGGTCTAGCCTCCAATCCATACGTAGGTACTCCCCTCCGTGCACTCTCTCTTAAACTAAGGAAGGGAGCCTATATTGTGCATATTAGTATATAGTCATATTCAGAAAAGCTTGGCTGCACAGTAACAGAGTTTGTATCTTTTAGTTTTTCAGATTATGCAAGTATCTTCTTGGTCTGCATATTAGTACCGACTAGCAAGCACAGGAACGACGACTTGGACCTGGCGACTTGGATCTAATGACTTGGTATTCCAATCCATCGAGAAATAAATTAATTGACTCAAAACAATGGCAAGGTGTCACCAAAAGTGCTTTGCCAGGTGCGTCGTTTTCGTCCCCTTCTATTCTTCCCATGCACCACAGTACCAACAAAGGCAAAATTTGTTTTGTGTAAAAGCGTCTGAACCATTGGCATTGTTTGTTTCTCTGGTGTTTGTTTCTTACAATGCCAGTAGGATATGTAGTCCATGCAGTTCATGTGTTGTCCTTTTCTTGATATGTGCTTTACTATGTTCTTCCTGCACGCGCTGTTCAATCCATCGGTTGCTTGTGGTGTGCTGTGATTAAGGTTTGCTCCCTTCCTCTGCTGCATCGCTCGGTTTTATGGGCCATTCTTAGATCCCTTTGTTCTACAGGAGGCCATGTTATTTTGGTGTGCGAGAGAGATCTTGCAGGCTGGCAGGTACGTCTCCAACTCTATTGGTTCTATATATGTTTGCTATATTGACTCTGTCTTCATGGTGCTTGTTTCCCTCTGATCTATCTCTAGGTGGTTGATGTTATATATGTTTCTACTGTGCTAAATTTCAGTCTTACTACAGTAGCACATAGGATTTCTGTATTACTAAGAACATGTGCTTTTTTGGGCCTTATATTTGCTCCAATTTACTGCTGATAAGAACATGCACAAAAAATCTTCTTTTAATGTTTCTTCTTAATGTTGAGAACAGATACTTTGAACAGGAGCATGTGAGAAATTTGGAGTAGTCTCAAGAAGAGAGCAAGAAAACAATGTCAACATGCTGGTTGTGCTAGGTGAGGTACTCTTTGATGACATTTTGCTGTGTTGTAAAGTTATCATTGTTGAACAGTACATTCCTGGTGCCGGTTCATTCTGTCCAAAGAAATAATAAGTTGTGTATGGTGTTAGTTCATCTTATCCGAAGAAAATGCTTATTTAGTTCATTCTGACCAAAGTTGGCATGTATACAAGGTTGGGGGCCGTTTTACTTTGCCATCCATTTCCTTAAGTAAAAGCTGCTTTTTTCTGTTAGATATTTGCTGTGTGATGACCGATCATGCAACATGCATGATCTATATAGTAAGATAGTATTCTTTTGTTTTCCGTGACTGTATAAGTGACAAAATAAATTAGTAATTAAGTGATTCATTCTAACGTTTTAGTAAAATACACCATGTATGTCGTGTAAGTAAGTTAGGCCCCAATGCGATGTCGTTTTTTGTATTAGAATCTGATATTTTATCTGCATGTGTAGCATTCAAATTACCTTTTTCATTTCTGTTTTCTTACCGTTTAAGATGTTAATTTGAGTTGCTAAAGTAGATGTTTCTCACAAGTGGCCTAATTATCTGTGTTGTCCACTCTATTATCTATATTTTTATGTATTGTGCTGTTATTCATCCTTTAACCTTCAGAATTTAGTCATTGCCGGGATTTGAAGAGGATTCGTTTAGGAGATGTTAAAGGATGAAAAAAGCGTTTAAAGGTCAGCAAAAGTAAACTTATAAAGATATTGTACGTCTGCGAGACAATGCTTCAAGTTTGATATAATTTGCCGGTCGTATTCTGTTGGAACCATTTTGAAATAAATTCATTTGTTGAGCTTTAAGCCTGACAAACTTTTGATTTAGCTTTGTGCTGTCATAAGGTCTTTCTGATTATGAAACCTACCAATATTTTTGTTACATAGTGAAGTCCTGAATCTACTGTTATGACAAAATTTGAAATTCTTTGACTTTTGTTGGCACCATGATATGTAACTTATGGTTTGTTGCTTCGAAGAGTACTGCCATGCTGTCATGGTCTTCAATTTGTGGAAGATGACTCATCTTCTTGCCATTTTATAGTTGACTTCCTGCCATGATTTGTTTCCTAAAAGAAATAACAGTCAACTTGAAATAAGTAATTTATCTAGCTACAAATGATTATTCTAGACTGATTATGTTTCTTCCAAATGTGGACAGTGCTTTATAGTTGACACTTTAGTCTACATATTTGCTAGATATTTACATGTTTGCATGGCCAAAAAAATCAGATACTGTACTTAAACTTTAGTGATGGGTTAAATATTCTACTTCTTTCGACTAAATGTTCATCAAGGACTGCACGTCTGAAACAACTAACCGGACTTGCTTTTGGTACATGTTCCCTGTATATAACTCATTTTTCTGTTTCTTGAGGACAAAAACACCATATAGAGATTTTAGAGGTTGGCCCTGGCAGATACAAAGCGCATGATGGTTCAAATTTATGCTACTCCTTACATGAGGGTCTGTGCTACTTTCAAACTTGAGCGGATATTTTACTATATGATATAAATTAAATTGTTTGTTTATACTGCATGTTAAAGGAGTTGGCCAATGTTGGCATGAAGCCATAAAAGTTAGCTGGTTGTGGAGGATTTTGGTAGTGGTGATGAATTGGCACCTTTTCTTGCTTGCCATCATGCCATGATTCGAAATTTAGTTATGAGGCCAGGTAATTCACACTGAGACCAGCAAAAAGGATTATGTGCGCTCCATCATACATTTGCACCTCTAAACTTAGTTTGTTGACTAAACTGTGTAGTTCCCTTTTGCCGATCTCTACTCCTTTTGTCGTTTTAACCGTAAAATATGATATATGATATAATGTTATTTGTACACTCACCAGGTGGTGTAATTACTTTCAATAGTGCTTCAGATTTGCAATCCACAGTTTGACCTCATGCTAGGGCAGCTTCAGCCAGTTGCCTCTTCTATCAAAGGTAAAGAACAAAAGAACTTTTATTGATACTGTTGCATGTAAACTTTACTGGAAATTGTGATTCTTTGTTGTTTTAATTTTGTCTTAGGTATGCCTTCTATGGGAGAACAACGATGAACTCAGGTGGTTGCCCGAGTGAGTTATGATCAACTGTATTTGCACAACTGATTATCATGATGTGTGGTTTCTGAATATTTAGACCTCCAGTTTTGGGGATGGTGCACTGTAATTTGGAAGTGGTATTTTCTAATGTATTCGTACAATTAGATATCATATTATATACTTTGTCTCTTACTTGAACTTTCTTCCATGTAAAGCTAGGTTGTCTTTGATTGGTTGTCGTGTTCGGTATTTCGTAATGTATTCCTAACTCAACAATCTTGACCTACCGATGATCTAATTTGTGGCATTATTACCTTAAAAAAATATTATCATTTAATTTCCTTTATATATAGGGGTATAAGTTCTTACCAAATGTACTCTAAATATACGGTTATTAAAAAAATGCAAATATTTTCAACACGAACATGGTTTTAAACGGGTCTTTGCGCCATTTGGCGCAACTGGTCATCTAGTAGAGGAGAAAGGCCAAAAGGAAGGAGGCGCGCGCCCCCCCTCTGGTTCGAATTGGACAAGGGGTGCAGCCCCTTTTTCCTTCTCCCTCTCCACCTCTTTCCTTCTCTCCTACTCCGGAAAGGAAAGGGGAATCCTACTAGGACTTGGGAGTCCTAGTAGGACTCCCCACACTTGGCGCGCCCCCTCTAGGGTCGGCCTCTCCCTTGCTCCTTTATATACGGGGGTAGGGGGGCACCCTAGGACACACAAGTTGAATTGTTTTAGCCGTGTGCGGTGCCCCTCTCCACAGAAACACACCTCGGTAATACCGTTGCAGTGCTTAGGCGAAGCCCTACGCCGGTAGATACATCATATCTGTCACCACGCCGTCGTACTGGCGAAACTCTCCCGTGAAGTTCAACTGGATCAAGAGCTCGTGGGACGTCATCAAGCTGAACGTGTGCTGAACGCGGAGGTGTCGTACGTTCGGTGCTTGATCGGTTGGATCGCGAAGAAGTTCGACTACATCAACCGCGTCACTTGACGGTTCCGCTCCCGGTCTACGAGGGTACGTAGACACACTCTCCCCCTCGTTGCTATGCATCTAGTAGATAGATCTTGCGTGATCGTAGGAAAATTTTGAAAATACTACGTTCCCCAACAGTGGTATCAGAGCCAGGTCTATGCGTAGATGATATGCACGAGTAGAACACAATGAGTTGTGGGCGATACTAGTCATACTGCTTACCAGCATGTCTGTTGGAAATATGCCCTAGAGGCAATAATAAAAGTATTATTATTATATTTCCTTGTTCATGATAATCGTCTGTTATTCATGCTTGAATTGTATTATACGGAAACATCGATACATGTGTGAATACATAGACCACAATGAGTCCCTGGTAAGCCTCTAGTTACCAGTTCGTTGATCAACAGATGGTCACGGTTTCCTGACCATGGACATAGGATGTCGGTGATAACGGGATCACATCATTAGGAGAATGATGTGATGGACAAGACCCAATTCTGAGCATAGCACGAGATCGTATAGTTCGTAATGCATAAGCTTTTCGGTGTCAAGTATTTATTCCTTAGACCATGAGGTTGTACAACTCCCGGATGCCGTAGGAATACTTTGGGTGTGCCAAACGTCACAACGTAACTAGGTGGCTATAAAGGTACGCATCGGGTATCTCCGAAAGTGTCTGTTGGGTTGGTACGAACCGAGACTGGGATATTGTCACTCCGGATGACGGAGAGGTACCTCTGGGCCCACTCGGTAATACATCATCATAATGAGCTCAAAGTGACTAATGAGTTAGTCACGGGATGATGGATTACGGATCGAGTAAAGAGACTTGCCATGACGAGATTGAACAAGGTATCGGGAATACCGACGATCGAATCTCGGGCAAGTACCATACCGATGGACAAAGGGAATAACATACGGGATTGAGTGAATCCTTGACACGGTGGTTCATCCGATGAAGATCATCGAGGAACACGTGGGAACCAACATGGCTATCCAGATACCGCTGTTGGTTATTGACCGGAGAGTCGTCTCGGTCATGTCTAAGTGTCTCCCGAACCCGTAGGGTATACACACTTAAGGTTCGGTAACGCTAGGGTCGTAGAGATACATGCACGTGGAAACCCGAAAGTTGTTCGGAGTCCCGGATGAGATCCTGGACGTCACGAGGATTTCCGGAATGGTCCCGAGGTAAAGAATGATATATAGGAAGTCAGGTTTCGGCCATCGGGTGATCTCCGGGGGTCACCGGGAGTGTCCCGGGACCACCGGAGGGGCCGCGGGGGTCCACCGGGTGGGGCCACCCATCCCGATGGGGCCCCTAGGCCGCAAGGGGGAAGTGTCCAGCCCTAATGGGCTGGCGCACCACTTGGGCCTTCCTCCCCATGTGCCTAGGGTTGAAACCCTAGGGGGGAGGGGGCGCCCCACTTGCCTTGGGGGACAAGGACTCCCCCCTGGCCGCCGCCCCCCCTTGCAGATTGGATCTGCAGGGGCTGGCGCACCCCCTGGCCCCCTATATATATGTGGGGAGGAAGAGGGCAGCCGCACCCTTGCCCTGGCGCCTCCCCCCTTCCGTCACACCTCCGTCTCCTTAACGCAGGGCGCCCGGCGAAGCCCTGCTGCAATCTCCACTTCATCCACCACCACGCCGTTGTGCTGCTGGATCTCCGACGACCTCTCCTCCCCCCCTTGCTGGATCAAGAAGGAGGTGACGTTGCTGCACCGTACGTGTGTTGAACGCGGAGGTGCCGTCCGTTCGGCGCTAGATCATCGGTGACGAAGAACGCGAAGAGTACGACTACTTCATCCACGCTTCTTCGAAAGCTTCCGCTCGCGATCTACATAACGGTATGTAGATGCACTCTTATTTGCTCGTTGCTAGATGTCTCCTTAGTTGGATCTTGGTGAAAGCGTAGAATTTTTTTGAATTCTGCTACGTTCCCCAATAGTGGCATCTGAGCAAGGTCTTATGCGTAGCATCTTGCACGAGTAGAACACAAAGTAGTTGTGGGCGTTTGAGTTTGCTCAACTTTCTTGCCGTTACTAGTCAATCTTGATTCGGCGGTATTGTGGGATGAAGCGGCCCGGACCGACTTTACACGTACGCTTACGTGAGACTGGTTCCACCGACAGACATGCACTAGTTGCATAAGGTGGCTGGCGGGTGTCTGTCTCTCCTACTTTAGTCGGATCGGATTCGATGAAAAGGGTCCTTATGAAGGGTAAATAGAAATTGACAAATCACGTTGTGGTTTTGGCGTAGGTAAGAAACGTTCTTGCTAGAAAACCTATAGAAGCCACGTAAAAACTTGCAACAACAATTAGAGGACGTCTAACTTGTTTTTGCAGCATGTGCTATGTGACGTGGTATGGCCAAAAACGAAGATGTGATGAATGATATATGTGATGTATGAGATTGATCATGTTCTTGTAATAGGGAATCACGACTTGCATGTCGATGAACTTGACAACCGGCAGGAGCCATAGGACTTGTCTTAATTATTGTATGACCTGCGTGTCATTGAATAACGCCATGTAATTACTTTACTTTATTGCTAAACGTTAGCTATAGTAGTAGAAGTAATAGTTGGCGTGATGACTTCTTCAAAGACACGATGATGGAGATCATGATGATGAAGATCATGGTGTCGAGCCGGTGACAAGATGATCATGGTGCCCCGAAGATGGAGATCCAAGGAGCAAGATGATATTGGCCATATCATGTCACTTTAATTGATTGCATGTGATGTTTATCATGTTTATGCATCTTGTTTACTTAGAACGACGGTAGTAAATAAGATGATCTCTCACTAAAATTTCAAGAATTGTGTTTCCCCTAACTGTGCACCGTTGCTAAAGTTCGTTGCTCCGAAGCACCACGTGATGATCGGGAGTGATAGGTTCCAACGTTCGCATACAACGGGTGTAAGACAGATTTACACAAGCGATACACTTAGGGTTCACTTGACGAGCCTAGCATGTACAGACATGGCCTCGGAACACGGAAGACCGAAAGGTCGAACACGAGTCGTATAGAAGATACGATCAACATGAAGATGTTCACCGTTGATGACTAGTCCGTCTCACGTGATGATCGGACACGGGCTAGTCGATTCGGATCGTGTATCACTTAGATGACTAGAGAGATGTCATTCTGAGTGGGAGTTCATTAAAATTTGATTAAGATGAACTTAATTATCATGAACTTAGTCTAAATTCTTTACAATATCTCTTGTAGATCAAATGGCCCACGCTCCAGTTTCCCTCAACTTCAACGCGTTCCTAGAGAAAACCAAGCTGAAAGACGACAGTAGCAACTATACGGATTGGGTCTGTAACCTGAGGATTATCCTCATAGCTGCCAAGAGATCATATGTCCTTGAAGCACCGCTAGGTGATGCACCCGTTCTCCCGGCGACCCAGGACGTTATGAACGCCTGGCAGTCGCGTAGTGATGATTACTCCCTGGTTCAGTGCGGCATGCTTTACAGCTTAGAGTCGGGGCTCCAAAAACATTTTGAGCACCACGGAGCATATGAGATGTTCGAAGAGCTGAAAATGGTTTTCCAAGCTCATGCCCGAGTCGAGAGATATGATGTCTCCGATGCATTCTACAGCTGTAAGATGGAGGAAAACAGTTCTGTCAGTGAGCACATCCTCAAGATTTCTGGATTGCACAACCGCTTGTCTCAGCTGGGAATGAATCTCCCAGATGAAGCAGTCGTTGACAGAATCCTCCAGTCGCTCCCACCAAGCTTCAAGAGCTTCGTGTTGAACTTCAATATGCAGGGGATGGAGAAGTCCATTCCCGAGGTGTATTCGATGCTGAAATCAGCGGAGGTGGATATCAAGAAAGAACATCAAGTGTTGATGGTCAATAAAACCACTAAGTTCAAGAAAGGCAAGGGTAAGAAGAACTTCAAGAAGGATGGCAAGGGAGTTGCCGCGCCCGGTAAGCCTGTTGCCGGGAAGAAGCCAAAGTATGGACCCAAGCCTGAGACAGAGTGCTTTTATTGCAAGGGAACGGGTCACTGGAAGCGGAACTGCCCCAAATATTTAGCAGACAAGAAGGCCGGCAACGTCAAAGGTATATATGATATACATGTTATTGATGTGTACCTTACCAGCACTCGTAGTAGCTCCTGGGTATTTGATACCGGTGCAGTTGCTCACATTTGTAACTCAAAACAGGAGGTGCAGAATAAACGGAGACTGGCGAAGGATGAGGTGACGATGCGCGTCGGGAATGGTTCCAAGGTCGATGTGATCGCCGTCGGCACGCTGCCTCTACATCTACCCTCAGGATTAGTTTTAAACCTCAATAATTGTGATTTAGTACCAGCTTTGAGCACGAACATTGTTTCTGGATCTCGTCTTATGCGAGATGGCTACTCTTTCAAATCGGAGAATAATGGTTGTTCTATTTATTTGAGAGATATGTTTTATGGTCATGCCCCGCTGGTCAATGGTTTATTTTTGATAAATCTCGAACGTAGTAATACACATATTCATAGTGTAGATGCCAAAAGATGTAAAGTTGATAATGATAGTCCCACATACTTGTGGCATTGCCTCCTTGGTCATATTGGTGTCAAACGTATGAAGAAGCTCCATTCAGATGGACTTCTAGAGTCTCTTGATTATGAATCATTTGACACGTGCGAACCATGCCTCTTGGGCAAGATGACCAAGACTCCGTTCTCCGGAACAATGGAGCGAGCAACCAACTTGTTGGAAATCATACATACCGATGTGTGCGGTCCAATGAGTGTTGAGGCTCGCGGAGGCTATCGTTATGTTCTCACCCTCACAGATGACTTGAGTAGATACGGGTATATCTATTTGATGAAACACAAGTCTGAGACCTTTGAAAAGTTCAAGGAATTTCAGAATGAGGTTGAGAATCAACGTGACAGAAAAATAAAGTTCTTACGATCAGATCGTGGGGGAGAATAATTAAGTCATGAATTTGGCACGCACCTAAGGAAATGTGGAATTGTTTCACAACTGACACCGCCCGGAACACCTCAACGTAACGGTGTGTCTGAACGTCGAAATCGTACTCTGTTGGACATGGTGCGATCTATGATGTCCCTCACCGATTTACCGCTATCTTTTTGGGGTTATGCTTTAGAGACTGTCGCATTCACTTTAAATAGGGCTCCGTCGAAATCCGTTGAGACGACTCCATATGAACTTTGGTTTGGCAAGAAACCGAAGCTGTCGTTTCTAAAAGTTTGGGGTTGCGATGCTTATGTCAAGAAACTTCAACCTGAAAAGCTCGAATCCAAATCGGAAAAATGCGTCTTCATAGGATACCCAAAGGAAACGATTGGGTACACCTTCTACCACAGATCCGAAGGCAAAGTCTTTGTTGCCAAAAATGGATGCTTTCTGGAGAAAGAGTTTCTCTCGAAAGAAGTGAGTGGGAGGAAAGTAGAACTTGATGAGGTGACAGTCACCCCTCCTGTACTGGAAAGTAGCGCAGCGCAGGAAACTGTTCCTGAGGTGCCTGCACCGACAAGGGAGGAAGTTAATGATGATGATCATGAAGAAACAGATCAAGTTACTACTGAACTTCGAAGGTCCACGAGGGCACGTTCCGCACCAGAGTGGTACGGGAACCCTGTCCTGGAAATCATGTTGTTAGACAACGGTGAACCTTCGAACTATGAAGAAGCGATGGCGGGCCCGGATTCCAATAAATGGCTTGGAGCCATGAAATCCGAGATAGAATCCATGTATGAAAACAAAGTATGGACTTTGGTGGACTTGCTTGATGATAGGCACGCCATAGAAAATAAATGGATATTTAAGAAGAAGACAGACGCGGATGGTAATGTGACCATCTATAAGGCTCGGCTTGTCGCTAAGGGTTATCGACAAGTTCAAGGGATTGACTACGACGAGACTTTCTCTCCCGTACGATGCTGAAGTCAGTCAGAATCATGTTAGCTATTGCCGCATTATATGATTATGAGATATGGCAAATGGACGTCAAAACAACATTCCTTAATGGCTTCCTCAAGGAAGAGTTGTATATGATGCAGCCGGAAGGTTTTGTCGATCCAGAGAACGCTAACAAGGTATGCAAGCTCCAACGCTCGATTTACGGGCTGGTGCAAGCATCTCGGAGTTGGAATATTCGCTTTAATGATGTGATCAAAGCGTTTGGATTTATACAGACTTATGGAGAAGTCTGTATTTACAAGAAAGTGAGTGGGAGCTCTGTGGCATTTCTCATATTATATGTGGATGACATATTGCTGATGGGAAATGATATAGAATTCTTGGAAAATGTAAAGGCCTACTTGAATAAAAGTTTTTCAATGAAGGACCTTGGAGAAGCTGCTTACATATTAGGCATCAAAATCTATAGAGATAGATCAAGACGCCTCATTGGTCTTTCACAAAGTACATACCTTGACAAGATATTGAAAAAGTTCAATATGGATCAGTCCAAGAAGGGATTCTTGCCTGTTTTGCAAGGTATGAGATTGAGCAAGGCTCAGTCGCCGACCACGGCAGAAGATAGAGAAAAGATGAGTGTCATTCCCTATGCCTCGGCCATAGGTTCTATCATGTTTGCCATGCTGTGTACTAGACCTGATGTGAACCTTGCCATAAGTTTGGTAGGGAGGTACCAAAGTGATCCCGGTATGGAACACTGGACAGCGGTCAAGAACATCCTGAAGTACCTGAAAAGGACTAAGGATATGTTTCTCGTTTATGGAGGTGACGAAGAGCTCGTCTTAAAGGGTTACGTCGATGCTAGCTTCGACACAGATCTGGATGACTCTAAGTCTCAAACCGGATACGTGTATATTTTGAATGGAGGGGTAGTCAGCTGGTGCAGTTGCAAGCAGAGCGTCGTGGCAGCATCTACATGTGAAGCGGAGTACATAGCTGCTTCTGAAGCAGCACAGGAAGGAGTCTGGATGAAGGAGTTCATCACCGACCTAGGAGTCATTCCAAGCGCGTCAAGCCCGATGACTCTCTTCTGTGACAACACTGGTGCTATTGCTATAACCAAGGAGCCCAGGTTTCACAAGAAGACCAAGCACATCAAGCGCCGTTTCAACTCCATCCAGAATTATGTTCAAGATGGAGATATAGATATTTGTAAAGTGCATACGGATCTGAATGTCGCAGACCCGTTGACTAAACCTCTTCCACGGGCAAAACATGATCAACACCAGAACTCTATGGGTGTTTGATTCATCACAATGTAACTAGATTATTGACTCTAGTGCAAGTGGGAGACTGTTGGAAATATGCCCTAGAGGCAATAATAAAAGTATTATTATTATATTTCCTTGTTCATGATAATCGTGTGTTATTCATGCTTGAATTGTATTGTACGGAAACAGCGATACATGTGTGAATACATAGACCACAATGAGTCCCTGGTAAGCCTCTAGTTACCAGTTCGTTGATCAACAGATGGTCACGGTTTCCTGACCATGGACATAGGATGTCAGTGATAACGGGATCACATCATTAGGAGAATGATGTGATGGACAAGACCCAATTCTGAGCATAGCACGAGATCGTATAGTTCGTAATGCATAAGCTTTTCGGTGTCAAGTATTTATTCCTTAGACCATGAGGTTGCACAAATCCCGGATGCCGTAGGAATACTTTGGGTGTGCCAAACGTCACAACGTAACTGGGTGGCTATAAAGGTACGCATCGGGTATCTCCGAAAGTGTCTGTTGAGTTGGTACGAACCGAGACTGGGATATTGTCACTCCGGATGACGGAGAGGTACCTCTGGGCCCACTCGGTAATACATCATCATAATGAGCTCAAAGTGACTAATGAGTTAGTCACGGGATGATGGATTACGGATCGAGTAAAGAGACTTGCCATGACGAGATTTTAACAAGGTATCGGGAATACCGATGATCGAATCTCGGGCAAGTACCGTACCGATGGACAAAGGGAATAACATACGGGATTGAGTGAATCCTTGACACGGTGGTTCATCCGATGAAGGTCATCGAGGAACACGTGGGAACCAACATGGGTATCCAGATCCCGCTGTTGGTTATTGACTGGAGAGTCGTCTCGGTCATGTCTACGTGTCTCCCGAACCCGTAGGGTCTACACACTTAAGGTTCGGTAACGCTAGGGTCGTAGAGATACATGCACGTGGAAACCCGAAAGTTGTTCGGAGTCCCGGATGAGACCCCGGACGTCACGAGGATTTCCGGAATGGTCCGGAGGTAAAGAATGATATATAGGAAGTCAGGTTTCGGCCATCGGGTGATCTCCGGGGGTCACCGGGAGTGTCCCGGGACCACCGGAGGGGCCGCGGGGGTCCACCGGGTGGGGCCACCCATCCCGATGGGGCCCCTAGGCCGCAAGGGGGAAGTGTCCAGCCCTAATGGGCTGGCGCACCACTTGGGCCTTCCTCCCCATGTGCCTAGGGTTGAAACCCTAGGGGGGAGGGGGCGCCCCACTTGCCTTGGGGGACAAGGACTCCCCCCTGGCCGCCGCCCCCCCTTGCAGATTGGATCTGCAGGGGCTGGCGCACCCCCTGGCCCCCTATATATATGTGGGGAGGAAGAGGGCAGCCACACCCTTGCCCTGGCGCCTCCCCCCCTTCCGTCACACCTCCGTCTCCTTAACGCAGGGCGCCCGACGAAGCCCTGCTGCAATCTCCACTGCATCCACCACCACGCTGTTGTGCTGCTGGATCTCCGACGACCTCTCCTCCCCCCTTCCTGGATCAAGAAGGAGGTGACGTTGCTGCACCGTACGTGTGTTGAACGCGGAGGTGCCGTCCGTTCGGCGCTAGATCATCGGTGACGAAAAACGCGAAGAGTACGACTACTTCATCCACGCTTCTTCGAAAGCTTCCGCTCGCGATCTACATAACGGTATGTAGATGCACTCTTATTTGCTCGTTGCTAGATGTCTCCTTAGTTGGATCTTGGTGAAAGCATAGAATTTTTTTGAATTCTGCTACGTTCCCCAACAATGTCATACTTTGCTTCGGCGGAATTGTGAGATGAAGCGGCCCGGACCGACATTACGCGTACGCTTACGCGAGACTGGTTTCACCGTTATGAGCACTCGTTTCTTAAAGGTGACTGGCGGGTGTCTGTCTCTCTCACTTTAGCTGAATCAAGTGTGGCTACGCCCGGTCCTTGTGAAGGTTAAAACAACACATACTTGACAAAACATCGTTGTGGTTTTGTATGCGTAGGTAAGAACGGTTCTTGCTAAGCCCATAGCAGCCACGTAAAACTTGCAACAACAAAGTAGAGGACGTCTAACTTGTTTTTGCAGGGCATGTTGTGATGTGATATGGTCAAGACATGATGAGATATATGGTTTTGTATGAGATGATCATGTTTTGTAAAGTTATCGGCAACTGGCAGGAGCCATATGGTTGTCGCTTTATTGTATGAAATACAATTGCCATGTAATTGCTTTACTTTATCACTAAGAGGTAGCGAGAGTCGTAGAAGCAATAGTTGGCGAGACGACAATGATGCTACGATGGAGATCAAGGTGTCGCGCCGGTGACGAAGGTGATCATGATGGTGCTTTGGAGATGGAGATCAAAAGCACAAGATGATGATGGCCATATCATGTCACATATTTTGATTGCATGTGATGTTTATCTTATTATGCTTCTTATTTTGCTTAGTTCGACGGTAGCATTATAAGATGATCCCTTACTAAATTTCAAGGTATAAGTGTTCTCCCTGAGTATGCACCGTTGCGAAAGTTCGTCGTGCCGAGACACCATGTGATGATCGGGTGTGATAAGCTCTACGTTCAAATGCAACGGGTGTAAGCCAGTTTTGCACATGCAGAATACTCGGGTTAAACTTGACGAGCCTAGCATATGCAGATATGGCCTCGGAACACTGGAGACCGAAAGGTCGAGCGTGAATCATATAGTAGATATGATCAACATAAGATGTTCACCATTGAAACTACTCCATCTCACGTGATGATCGGACATGGTTTAGTTGATTTGGATCACGTGATCATTTATATGACTAGAGGGATGTCTATCTAAGTGGGAGTTCTTAAGTAATATGATTAAATTGAACTTTAATTTATCATGAACTTAGTCCTCGTAGTATTAGCATATCTATGTTGTAGATCAATAGCTCACGATGTTGCTCCCCGTTTATTTTTTATATGTTCCTATAGAAAACTAAGTTGAAAGATGTTAGTAGCAATGATGCGGAATTGTTCCGTGATCTGAGGATTATCCTCATTGCTGCACAGAGAATTATGTCCTTGATGCACCGCTAGGTGACAGACCTATTGCAGGAGCAGATGTAGACGTTATGAACGTTTTAACAAAAGCTCGGTATGATGACTACTTGATAGTTTAAGTGCACCATGCTTTACGGCTTAGAACCGGGACTTCAAAAACGCTTTGAACGCCACGGAGCATATAAGATGTTCCAAGAGTTGAAATTAGTATTTTATACTCATTCCCGTGTAGAGAGGTATAAGACTTCTGACAGTACTTTGCCTACAAGATGGAGGAGAATAGCTCAACCAGTGAGCATGTGCTCAGATTGTCTGGGTACTACACTTACTTGAATCAAGTGGGAGTTAATCTTCCAGATAAGATAGTAATTGACAAAGTTCTCTAGTCACTATCACCAAGTTAGTAGAACTTCGTGATGAACTATAATATGCAAGGGATGGCGAAAGGAATTCCCGAGCTCTTCGCGATGCTGAAGTCGCCGAAGGTAGAAATCATGAAAAAGCATCAAGTGTTGATGGTTAACAAGACCACTTGTTTCAAGTAAAGGGCAAAGGGATAGAAGGGGAACTTCAAGAAGAATGACAAGCAAGTTGTCACTCCCGTGAAGAAATCCAAAGCTAAAAATCAAGCCTGAAACTAAGTGCTTCTACTGCAAAGGAAATGGTCACTTGAAGTGGAACTGCCCTAGATACTTGGCGGATAAGAAGGATGGCAAAGTGAACAAAGGTATATTTTGATATACAGATTATTGATGTGTACTTTTCTAGTGTTCATAGCAACCCCTGGGTATTTGATACCGGTTCAGTTGCTAAAATTAGTAACTCGAATCGAGAATTGCAGAATGAACAGAGACTAGTTAAAGGTGAAGTGACGATGTGTGTTGGAAATGGTTCCAAGATTGACATGATCATCATCGCACACTCCCTATACTTTCGGGATTAGTGTAAAACCTAAATAAATGTTATTTGGCATTTGCGTTGAGCATGAATATGATTTAATCATATTTGTTGCAATACGGTTATTCATTTAAAGTCATAGAATAATTGTTATTCTGTTTACATGAATAAAACCTTCGATGGTCATACACCCAATGAAAATAGTTTGTTGGATCTCGATCGTGGTGATACACATATTCATAATATTGAAACCAAAAGATGCAAGGTTAATAATGATAGTGCAACTTATTTGTGGCACTGCCGTTTGGTCATAATGGTGTAAAGCGCATGAAGAAACTCCATAGTGATGGACTTTTGGAATCACTTGATTATGAATCACTTGGTTCTTGCGAACCATGCCTCATGGGCAAGATGACTAAAACTCCGTTCTCCGGAACAATGGAGCGAGCAACAGATTTGTTGGAGATCATACATACAGATGTATGTGGACCAATGAGTGTTGAAGCTCGCGGTGGGTATCGTTATTTTCTGACCTTCACTGATGATTTGAGCACATATGGGTATATCTACTTAATGAAGCACAAGTCTGAAACATTTGAAAAGTTCAAAGAATTTCAGAGTGAAGTGGAGAATCATCGTAACAAGAAAATAAGAGTTTCTACGATATGATCGTAGAGGTAAAATATTTGAGTTAGCAAGTTTGGCCTTCAGTAACAATGTGAAATAGTTTCACTACTCACGCCACCTGGAACACCACAGTGTAATGGTGTGTCCGAACGTCATAACTGTACTTTATTAGATATGGTGCGATCGATGATGTCTCTTACCGATCTACCACTATCGCTTTTGGGGTTATGCATTAGAGACAACTACATTCACGTTAAATAGGGCACCATCTAAATCCGTGGAAATGACACCATATGAACTGTTGATGTCTACACACGCTTCTATTCTTGTAGACTATGTTGGGCCTCCAAGCGCAGAGGTTTGTAGGACAACAGCAATTTCCCTCAAGTGGATGACCTAAGGTTTATCGAACTCAGGGAAGTAGAGGTTGAAGATGGTCTCTCTCAAGCAACCCTGCAACTAAGATACAAGATGTCTCTTGTGTCCCCAACACACCTAATACAACTAGGAGTTGTATAGGTGCACTAGTTCGGCGAAGAGATGGTAAAATATGGATGATAGGAGTGGCAAAGCAAAGTAATATAAATCTGTAATAAAAAGTGCAGCAAGCAAACAAGTGGTAAACGTGAGCACAAATAGTATTGCAATGGTGGAAACAAGGCCTAGGCTTCATACTTTCACTAGTGGCAACTCCCAACAACATTAACATAGTCTAATCACATGATATTTCCCATAAAACATGCAATGGAGACGCACTCGGAGGTCATTCCTTTGTGGTCAGGAGAGGACGAGAATTATGTAGGGCTACAAAACCACACCTCAAAGTTCGTAGTTCTCAATCTATGGATTTCTCAATGTCACCGCGGCCATCCAAAGAGAGTACCACAATCACCACAACATATCTCAAGGATAGTCAAAGACAAGCACCAAGAGACTCTCAATCTTCAATCAACACACTACCGCTGTCACCTTGGTCTCGGGGATTATACTAGATAAATACAAGTGAGTACATCAATCCAATACATAGAGGAAGGGGAAATATCATGGGATCACCCTAGATTAACATAGCCTATGATCACAACGAAGATCACATCATGAGAGAGAGAATTGACCACATAGCTACTGGTAGAAACCTCAGCCCCGAGGAGGAACTACTCCCGCATCATGGAGGGAGGAAGCAACGTCGATGGAGATAAATCCGAGGGCACTTCCCCGTCCTGGCAGGATGCCGGCACAGGAATTCTGGTCCCCCGAAACTTGGTGGCGATGGCGGCGGAGATCGGAATTGCTTCTAGAGAAAAGGGTTCTGGAATCAGGGTTTCCGCGATGGGAGAATAAATAGGAGGCCAAGTAGGGCACCAGAGGAGGTGGGAGCCCCCCAGGCGGCCCCCGGCGCGGCCAGGGGTGGGGCCGCGCCATCAGGGCGCTTGGGGCCCCTCTGGCCCCACTTCTGGCGCATGGAAGCTTCTGGAGCGCTGATTTTTTATATATTTTTCCCGGAATTTTTCTGGCAATTTAAGTAATGGGAAAACCTGAAATACAAAAACAGCAGAAAACAGAAACTGGCACTGGGGTGCACTGAGTTAATAGGTTAGTCCAAATATGATCAAAAGTGTACGAAAGTGTATCAAAAGCATAGCAATATCACCCAAAACATGCATGGAGCAAGCAGAAATTATAGATACGTTTGGGACGTATCAACATCGCCAAGCTTTATTCCTGCTCGTCCTCGAGTAGATAAATGATAACAAGCACAATTTCTGTGGTGACATGCTACGAAAGAGTCTTTCACAATCACATGACAAATGCTTATTGAGATAATGAATTTTTAGTAATTAAGTTACCTCATGAGAATATCACAAAGAACTGAAAGTTTACAATATGATACTGAAACACCCAATAGATTTGTAGTGAGCATGGTGTGCAAACATGACAAAGTGATACCTCGCTTGCCCCCTTTAGTGAAGCAAAACATAAATGCAGGAGCACCTCCGAAGTTTAAGTGACGACTAGATACAATGATTTCAGAATAAGCGATATCACAATCATGCAGAAGACAATGGTACTTTGGGACAATGCACATTACACTCAGAATGAAAATCATGCTCTCAATAGTTGGTGCTTTGAAGAAAGAAGGTGGAGACTCTCGAACCGTGGATTTTGATGGCAAGGTTGAAAACCCGTGGCTGGAAGCAAAGACTAAACAAGTACCAGAGCTCGTGGTTTTAAAAACAGAGATAAAAAGCTTTTGGGAGGTGCATAATTCGTCAACGAATGCTAGTAGATAACCCAATTACTTCTTATGCTGGACAAGTTTCGAGGAACGGCTCCCACGCGGGGACGATCACATCCCCTTAATCTCCTCTGTTTATCACTGTCGGAGTTTCCTGATTTCTCATGAACAAAGCGTGAAGGAGGGTTTGTTTGTTGCTATTATCTTTTGTGAGCTGGGCACACTCATGCCAGTCCCTCCTCGTATTAGGGGTTTGCAGATTAGACATGCAATCCCGGGGTAAATTTTGTCCAACATAAGAAGATCATGAATTACCTACTACTTCCTCATGAGCTAAAACAGAGGCACAAAAGAGAAATGCTTTTGAATAATTTTGAGATGGTACAATAAAGTCTTCGTTAGGAATGGCAAGTAAATACCATATATAGGAAGGTATGGTGGACTCATATGGCATAACTGGTTTCAAGGATTTTGGATGCACAAGCAGTCAGACCGCTTAGTACAGGTGAATGCTAGCAAAAGACTGGGAGCGACTGATAACCCTCAACCGTAAGGGATCGAGATAGTCTTCACGGGTAAGAATAACCCAATTTATTGATTCGACACACGGGGAGCCAAAGAGTATTTATAAGCTTTGACAGTTGAGTTGTCAATTCAACCGCACCTGAAATATACTTACTTGCAACAAAAGATAAGTGGTAACAGTGATATGATAGTGATGATAGTGATAGTAAAAGTAAACAGCAAAAGTAAATAGCAGAAGTAAATAGCAAAAGTAGCAACTAGTGACCAGCATGATTTAAAACACTGTAGGCTAGGGAGATGGATGGTTGGGCGCTGCATGGATGAGATATATCATGATTCTAACTTGGGGCATGGCACACGGAAAAGTAATGATCATCTAGGCAAATATCAAACATTAGGCATGTATCCCGTAGGTAGTTGTACGTGCTTGCAATAAGAACTTGCACAACATCTTTTGTCCTACCATCCCGCTATGAACGGGGCCAAAAGGAACTTATGGAGATTAAGGTGCTCCTGTCAAAGAGCACTGGAACAAAGCAATAAACTCAATGGATACATGTAATCCTCAAACTACGGACCATCCCCTTTGGTGTCCCAAGCTGTCACTTTTGGGATCGCCGGTTCCGAACCGTAATAGGTGCAAACAACTCATAGGTAGGATCAAGAACACAAATATATTCATGCAAACACATATGGTTTAGATCTGAAATCATGGCACTCGGGCCCTAAGTGACAAGCATTAAGAATAACAAGTTGAAGCAAAGATGATAAACACCATAGTAGATGATAGGCAACATGCCCCCAACGATCTAACAAACTATTACATGATCTAACTCATCCAATCCCTACCATCCCCTTCGCCTACAGGAGGGGATTATTCACACATGGACGGAGAAGTCATGGAGGGATGATGGAGTGGTGATGATGATGACGATGGCGACGATCTCCCCTCTCCGGAGGCCAATTCAGCCTCCAGATTAGCCCTCCCGAAGAAGAACAGAGGGTGGCGGTGATGGGCTTCTCGCCCCTCGTTGGTTACCCCAAGTGGAAGGTGTGAGATGTAGTGTTGCGGAAGTTTTTCCCTTGGCAAGATACCAAGGATCGAATCCCCAGAGACTCCTAGGTTCAACAAGAAGGTGTCAACTGCTAACGGCGCCAGATATTAGCAATCAACGTGGACCTGCACACAGATACAAATAACTTTGCTCCCAACGAGTACAGAGAGGTTGTCAATCCCTCCGGCCTTGTAGTTCACAAAGGATTAAACGCAAATGATAGTAGTGATAGATAATGTTTGCAATAGTAAATAAATGCGAAAAGTAAATAGCAGATGTGATCAATGATGGTAATATGGACCGGAGTCTCATGATGTTCACTAGTGATGTCTCTCTCCCAAAAGACGATAAAACAGCTATGTGAGGTAAACGAATTACAGCTGGGCAATTGACAGGACCATGTGCGCAAACCAATGCTGACTACATTGCAAGAAAGGTTGAGGTTAAAAGCATGGGCGGTACGCCAAAGTAAGTAGACCGAAATCCATCAATATCTACTACTAATCATCCACCTTGAGATATCTATCCAGAACATCTCGCTGGTATTAAGTTGCGAGGCCCACCCATAGTGTAAACTCAATGCAACAGGCAACTGCATTAAAAGAACTTTGCGTAAAGTAAACAATCCTTGCACCCGCGGGCACAAGCACCGTTGTTTTCCCCCTTGTGGCAACAACACATCCCCTAGACTCATGTTTCTATCACTCAAGCTAGTCATCGAGGGGCATGAACCCACAATCGAGCATAACGTTCCCTCTTGGAGTCACTACCTATATTACTTGGCCAAAGCAATAAATAACAACGGAGAACATGCAAGAATTACTTATGAACATAAATATAAAAGAGGTAGATCAAATATATTACTCAAGCACAATCTGAACATAATCTCATAATCCATCGGATCCCAGCAAACTCAACATAGCAACAACATAAGGATTACATATGTGCCTCGATCATGTAGGGCAGCTCACGAGGACTAATTAGTGAAGCACAAGAACGGGAGGAGAACATCACATAGCTACTGGTCATGGACTCATGGTCCAAGGGAGACTACTCACAACTCATCCGGGAGGCGTCCATGGTGGTGGAGAGGCTCCCGGTGGTGATCCTCCCCTCCGACAGGGTGCCGGGAAGAGTTCTCCTGGTGCTCCCGATCTTAGAAGCGGCGGCGGCGGCGGAACAGAGATGAGATCGCGAAAAAGAGTTCCCGTCTCGAGGGTTTCGGGGAACGCTCTAAATATATGCCAAAGGGGGGCACCAGACGGGGCTCGGGGGGCCCAGGCGCCCCCCCGGCGCGGCCTAGGGGGGGCGCGCCACCAGGGCGCCTGGAGCCGTGGTGGCCCCCCCGGCTGTCCTTCGGACGCACGGTAGGTTCTGGAACGCTGATTTTTTATATAATTTTTCTGGATTTTTCCTGGCAGTTCTCGTAATGTGAAAACCTGAAATACAAAAACAGCCGAAAACAGAAACTGGCACTGGGGTGCACTGAGTTAATAGGTTAGTCCAAATATGATCAAAAGTGTATGGAAGTGTATGAATATCATAGCAATATCACCCAAAAGAGACATGGAGCAAGCAGAAATTATAGATACGTTTTGGACGTATCAACATCCCCAAGCTTAATTCCTGCTCGTCCTCGAGTAGGTAAATGATAACAAGAATAATTTCTGTGGTGACATGCTATTAACCATATAGGACTTTTTCATAGTCATATGACAAAAAGCTTACTGAGACAATGATTCTATAGTAATTAAGTTGCCTCATGAGAAAATCACAAAGAACTGAAAGTTTTACAATAGGATACTGAAACATCAAATAGATTTGCAATGAACATGATGTGCAAATATGATAAAGTGATATCTAGCTTGCCCCCTTTAGTGAAGCAAAACATAAATGCAGGGGCACCTTCACGGTTTAAGTGATGACTAGATATAATGATTTCAGAATAAACGATATCACAATCATGCAGAAGACAATGCTACTTTGGGACAATGCACATTACACTCAGAATGACAATCATGCTCTCAGTAGTTGGTGCTTTTAAAAGAAGGTGGAGACTCAACATAAAAGTAAAAGAATGGTTATGTGCTAGAGCTTTTTATTTTGAAAACATAGAAGCAATTTTGTCAACGGTAGTGGTACTTCATATGTGTCATGCATAAGACATCCTATAAGTTGCAAGCCTCATGCATCGAATACCAATAGTGCTCGCACCTTGTCCTAATTAGCTCGGATTTCCATGAGTTATCATTGCATTACATATGTTTCAACCAAGTGTCACAAAGGGGTACCTCTATGCCACCTGTACAAAGGTCCAAGGAGATAGATCGCATTTGATTTCTCGTTTTTGATAGATCTCAACTTGAGGACATCCATACCGGGACAACATAGAAAATAGATAATGGAATCCTCTTTAATGCTTAAGCATATTCTCATAAGAGATTGAGGATTAATGTCCAAGCTAAAACTTCCACCATGATACATGGCTTTGGTTGGCGGCCCAATGTTCTTCTCTAACAATATGCATACTCATTCAACTCAATGGCAAATCACCCTTACTTCAGACAAGACGTACATGCATAGCAACTCACATGATATTCAACAAAAGTGTAACAGTTGATGGCGTCCCCAGAAACATGGTTACCGCTCAGCAAGCAACTTATAAGAAATAAGATACATAGGCAACATATTCTTTACCACAATAGTTTTTAAGCTACTTTCCCATGAGCTATGTATTGCAAAAATTGAAGGTTTTAAAGGTAGCACATGTAAATTACTTGGAGTGGCGGTGAAATACCACATATAGGTAGGTATGGTGGACTCTTATGGCATAACTGGTTTAAAAGGATGTGGATGCACAAGCAGTCAGTCCGCTTAGTACAGGTGGAGGTTAGCAAAAGACTGGGAGCGACCAACTAAGAGAGCAATGACAGTCATAATCATGCAGAGCGACAAAGCAATATTGAATCAGGCATGGAAGTTATATCGCTACTCAGAAATAAAAGATCATCAAGGCTTGACAGACTTTCTTTACAGTCTTAAATATGCGTGAGCATACGCCAAGTCAATCAAAATAAATTCTCAAAGGAAGATATTACTAAACCATACCACATCATTGGCAAACAAATCATGTTGGCACTCCAATAACACATTGGGAATCCCCCAGCTATTTGAGACTAACCATAAGAAAACATGAACTACTAAGCGCCATCATGCACGTAGCATCTTTATCATAGACATATCAACCAATGCAACGAAAGCAAACTCTCTTAATTAGATAAGCATCATAATTAAAGAGAGTTCAAGCAAGCAACTAAACAAAAGCTCTTTGAAAAGATAAGCATGAATACTAAGAGCTGAGCATGATAGTAGCTATTAAAAGACAAAGAACACACACAGCAAAGATAGACATGAAAATTCTATGTTATGATCTAGGTAGAAGTGGAGCGTGTTTCTCTCCCACATAAAGAAAGCTGAGTTCCGACTCGTTATGGAAAACTAAAAAGGAACTAAAAGCAAGACGCTCCAAGCATAGCACATAACACATGAAGTGATTAAAATATAGTGGAACGAAAGACGAACTGATAATGTTGATGGAGAAGGGGATGCACGGGGGCATCCCCAAGCTTAGACGCTTGAGTCTCCTTGAATATTTCTTGGGGGTGCACGGGGGCATCCCCAAGCTTGAGCGCTTCACACTCCTGAATCTTTTTATCATCTTCCCTCGCACACTTGAAAACTCCCTTCATACATAACTCATCATAATCTGATTAGCGAGGTTAGTACCCATAATAAAATAATTATACCTTGCTGGAAATAAGGATATTCTTGAAGTTCTACTGTTTCTCAAGATTGCCAAAAGGTTTTTTGCAAAGAAAAAGCAAGCTCTTGATTTGCAAAATGAAAGAAAGGCAAAACAGGACAGAATCTGTGAAAAACAGAACAACAGGTAGTAATTGATTTGTTCGGGGCACTTCTGCAACTCTAATAAAAAAAACTCAGAACAGACGCACGAAAGACAATTATATAGAGAACACTGTCGAAAAAATTCAGACCAAAAAGATGACCTGGTAATTTTATACGAATTTTTCTATCCAAGGACAGAATCTGTTTCCTGGACAGCACCTCACAACTTTTGAACTTTCTAGCGATCAGAGGCTATGCTTGGCACAAAATTGAAAAGCAAAGATACAATGATGATGCTACTGTAGTAAACAACATCAAGACACAACAAAAGCAAAATAAAAATTTATTCATGTGGGCTGCCTCCCAAAAGCGCTTTCTTTTATGCCTTTAAGCTAGGTATAATGCATAGAGATCAAGTTTTATCAAGAGTAAAAGAATAGCTAGCCCGTACAACAGACTCAAAAGGTAACTTGATCTTCTTTCGAGGGAAGTGTTCCATCCCTTTCTTGAGAGGAAACTGAAATTTTATATTACCCTCTTTCATGTCAATGATAGCACCAACGGTGCGTAAAAAGGGACGTCCCAAAATAATTGGACATGAAGGATCACATTCAATATCCATCATAGTAAAATCAACGGGAACATAATTATCATTGACAACGATAAGAATATCGTCGATCCTCCCCAAAGGTTTCTTTATGGAAGAATCAACGAGACGAACACCAAAAGAACAAGAATCATAAGGTTTCAATTTAATCATATCATATATTCTTTTGGGCATAACAGAAGTACTAGCTCCAACATCACATAATGCATAGCAAGAGAAGTCATTCAATTTAATTTTTATCATAGGATCCCAACCATCTTCTAGCTTTCTAGGTATGGAGGCCTCTACTCTAAGTTTCTCCTCCCTAGCTTTGATGAGAGCATTAGTGATATGCTCTGTGAAGGCAAGATTAAGCGTGCTAGTGCGGGGGTCTCTAGACATCTTGTGAAGGAAATCAATAACTTCGGTAAGAGTGCAATTATCAAAATCAAGGTCATTAGCTTCAAGTAAAGTGGTAGTGGTGTCCTTTAGGTTCACTTGTTTGGTAGTTTCTATAGTCATAGCATCACCATTAATAGGTCCATCGGGACCAGGAGTACATTGGGTGATAAGAGTTTGGATATCCTCAACAACTTGGATAGTAGCAACAGTGTGGTGGGTAGGAAGGCTCTTAATTCTATCCTCTTCCTCCCTTTCTCTAGCCCATCTCTCTTTAACTTTAGCCATCATCCTAATGTTTTCATTAATTTGCACTTGAATAGCATTTATAGGAGTGACTTCCCTCCCCTCAAGAGGAGAAGTTTTAATTTTTAGCAATTTTACCTCATTGGCTAAATGGTCTACCTTAAAAGAGAGAACATCTAGTTTATGTAGTTTTTCTTCTATACTCTTATTAAAGGCTTTTTGGGTAGTGATGAAATCTTTAAGCATAATCTCTAGTTCAGTAGTGGAGTTCTTGGTGCTAGGATAAGCATTGTTATTCCCATAAGAATTAGAGGGGAACGGTCTAGGATTGCTACCAAAATTACTCCTATAAGCATTGTTATTAAAATTGTTTCTAGAGATAAAGTTCACATCTACTTGTTCTTGAGCAATCAAATAATTTAAAGGAACATCACGAGGATCAACAGTAGATTGCTTCGAAAGTAGAGACATGATCAAGTCAACTTTTTCATTAAGGGAGGAAATCTCCTCGACAGAGTTTACCTTCCTACCTGTTGGAGCGCATTCGGTGTGCCATTGGGAATAGTTGGTCATCATCTCATCGAGAAGCTTCGTGGCAGCACCAAGTGTAGTTGACATAAAAGTTCCTCCCGCGGCTGAATCTAACAAGTTCCGCGAGGTAAAGTTCAAGCCTGCATAAAAAGTTTGGATAACCATCCAAGTAGTCAAACCATGAGTAGGGCAGTTCTTGATAAGAGACTTCATACGTTCCCAAGCTTGGGCAACGTGTTCATTATCCAATTGTTTAAAATTCATTATGTTACTTCTCAGTTGGATAATTTTAGCAGGTGGATAGTATTTTCCAATAAAAGCATCTTTGCACTTGTCCCATGAATCTATGCTATTTCTAGGCAAAGACTGAAACCATATTTTAGCTCCTCCTCTCAAAGAGAAAGGAAAAAGCTTGAGCTTAACAATATTACCATCTATTTCTTGGTACTTTTGCATATCACAAAGTTCAACAAAATTGTTCAAGTGTAAAGCAGCATCTTCTCCAGCACCGGAGAATTGATCTTTCATAACTAAGTTCAGTAAAGTAGGTTTAATTTCATAAGAAGGTGCTGATGTGGCAGGTGTAGTGATAGGCGTGCAGATAAAGTCATCGTTGTTGTGACTAGTGAAGTCACACAACTTGGTGTTCTCGGTGGAACCCATAGTAGCAAGCAAGCAAGATAAATATTTTTGTGATTTTTGATAAAAAGGTACTAAAGCAAAACTGAAAGGTAAACTAACAAGACTAAAAAGCAAAGGTAAAAGATAGCATGCAACTCCCCTATCCTGAAGAGTGGAGTCCCCGGCAACAGCGCCAGAAAAACTCCTTGATGGGCTTCTCGCCCCTCGTTGGTTACCCCAAGTGGAAGGTGTGAGATGTAGTGTTGCGGAAGTTTTTCCCTTGGCAAGATACCAAGGATCGAATCCCCAGAGACTCCTAGGTTCAACAAGAAGGTGTCAACTGCTAACGGCGCCAGATATTAGCAATCAACGTGGACCTGCACACAGATACAAATAACTTTGCTCCCAACGAGTACAGAGAGGTTGTCAATCCCTCCGGCCTTGTAGTTCACAAAGGATTAAACGCAAATGATAGTAGTGATAGATAATGTTTGCAATAGTAAATAAATGCGAAAAGTAAATAGCGGATGTGATCAATGATGGTAATATGGACCGGAGTCTCATGATGTTCACTAGTGATGTCTCTCTCCCAAAAGACGATAAAACAGCTATGTGAGGTAAACGAATTACAGCTAGGCAATTGACAGGACCATGTGCGCAAACCAATGCTAACTACATTGCAAGAAAGGTTGAGGTTCAAAGCATGGGCGGTATGCCAAAGTAAGTAGACCGAAATCCATCAATATCTACTACTAATCATCCACCTTGAGATATCTATCCAGAACATCTCGCTGGTATTAAGTTGCGAGTCCCACCCATAGTGTAAACTCAATGCAACAGACAACTGCATTAAAAGAACTTTGCGTAAAGTAAACAATCCTTGCACCTGCGGGCACAAGCACCGTTGTTTTCCCCCTTGTGGCAACAGCACATCCCCTAGACTCATGTTTCTGTCACTCAATCTAGTCATCGAGGGGCATGAACCCACAATCGAGCATAACGTTCCCTCTTGGAGTCACTACCTATTACTTGGCCAAAGCAATAAATAACAACGGAGAACATGCAAGAATTACTTATGAACATAAATATAAAAGAGGTAGATCAAATATATTACTCAAGCGCAATCTGAACATAATCTCATAATCCATCGGATCCCAGCAAACTCAACATAGCAACAGCATAAGGATTACATATGTGCCTCGATCATGTAGGGCAGCTCACGAGGACTAATTAGTGAAGCACAAGAACGGGAGGAGAACATCACATAGCTACTGGTCTTGGACTCATGGTCCAAGGGAGACTACTCACAACTCATCCGGGAGGCGTCCATGGTGGTGGAGAGGCTCCCGGTGGTGATCCTCCCCTCCGGCAGGGTGCCGGGAAGAGTTCTCCTGGTGCTCCCGATCTTGGAAGCGGCGGCGGCGGCGGAATAGAGATGAGATCGCGAAAAAGAGTTCCCGTCTCGAGGGTTTCGGGGAACGCTCTAAATATATGCCAAAGGGGGGCACCAGACGGGGCTCGGGGGGCCCAGGCGCGGCCCAGGGGGGGGGGGGGCGCCGCCAGGGCGCCTGGAGCCCTGGTGCCCCCCCCGGCTGTCCTTCGGACGCACGGTAGGTTCTGGAACGCTGACTTTTTATATAATTTTTCTGGATTTTTCCTGGCAGTTCTCGTAATGTGAAAACCTGAAATACAAAAACAGCCGAAAACAGAAACTGGCACTGGGGTGCACTGAGTTAATAGGTTAGTCCAAATATGATCAAAAGTGTATGGAGGTGTATGAATATCATAGCAATATCACCCAAAAGAGACATGGAGCAAGCAGAAATTATAGATACGTTTTGGACGTATCAGGCGGCGGCTCCGCGACGAAAACTGGGAAAAGAACTTATGATCTGGGATTTCTCCGTCACGAGCTAAAATACGGGTCAAGGTAGGGCACCAGGGGAGGTGGGGCCCACCCAGGTGACCCCCTGGCGCGGCTAGGGGGTGGGCCGCGCCACCAGGGCCCCTGGGCCCCCTGCCCCCCCTGGCCCCCCTCTTTTGGCTCCTGGTTCCTTCGGGTGCGTGGATTTTCTGTGATTTTTCGTGGAATTTTCTGAGATACCTAAAAATCCGTTTTCCTGCACACAATAAAACCATATAGGCAGCTCTGCTGAAAACAGCATCAGTCCGGGTTAGTTTAGTTCAAATCATGCAAGAATGAGGTCAAAACAATATCAAAAGTGTTTGGAAAAGTAGATACGTTTGAGACGTATCAACTCCCCCAAGCTTAGCATATTGCTTGTCCTCAAGCAATTCAGTTCAATGAACTGGACGCGATAAAGAAAACTTTGACAAACTCTTTTGCTTCGTTAGATGTATATAAGCATGTACTACGAAAAGAGTCTAGCAAGTATTGAAACAGTACTATGAGGACAATGCATGGAGCAATTCTTCTTTCAAGTGACTGATGGGCCTCTAACCCCTCGTTGGTTACCCCAAGTGGAAGGTGAAAGATGCAGTGTTGTGGAAGTGTTTTCCCTTAGCAAAGATGCCAAGGATCGAATCCCCAAAGACTCCTAGGTTCAACAAGTAGGTGTCAACTGCTAACAGCGCCAGATACTAGCAATCAACGTGGACCTGCACACAGATACAAATAACTTTGCTCCCAACGAGTACAGAGAGGTTGTCAATCCCTCCGGCCTTGTAGTTCACAAAGGATTAAACGCAAATGATAGTAGTGATAGATAGTGTTTGCAATAGTAAATAATAGCGAAAAGTAAATAGCGGATGTGATCAATGATGGTAATATGGACCGGAGTCTCATGATGTTCACTAGTGATGTCTCTCTCCCAAAAGACGATAAAACAGCTATGTGAGGTAAACGAATTATAGCTGGGCAATTGACAGGACCACGAACGCAAACCAATGCTGACTACATTGCAAGAAAGGTTGAGGTTCAAAGCATGGGCAGTACGCCAAAGTAAGTAGACCGAAATCCATCAATATCTACTACTAATCATCCACCTTGAGATATCTATCCAGAACATCTCGCTGGTATTAAGTTGCGAGCCCCACCCATAGTGTAAACTCAAAGCAACAGAGAACTGCATTAAAATAACTTTGCCTAAAGTAAACAATCCTTGCACCCGCGGGCACAAGCACCGTTGTTTTCCCCCTTGTGGCAACAACACATCCCCTAGACTCATGTTTCTGTCACTCAAGCTAGTCATCGAGGGGCATGAACCCACAATCAAGCATAACGTTCCCTCTTGGAGTCACTACGTATCACTTGGCCAAAGCAATAAATAACAATGGAGAACATGCAAGAATTACTTACGAACATAAATATAAAAGAGGTAGATCAAATATATTACTCAATCACAATCTGAACATAATCTCATAATCCATCGGATCCCAGCAAACTCATCATAGCAACAGCATAAGGATTACATATGTGCCTCGATCATGTAGGGCAGCTCACGAGGACTAATTAGTGAAGCACAAGAACGGGAGGAGAACATCACATAGCTACTGGTCATGGACTCATGGTCCAAGGGAGACTACTCACAACTCATCCGGGAGGCGTCCATGGTGGTGGAGAAGCTCCCGGTGGTGATCCTCCCCTCTGGCAGGGTGCCGGGAAGAGTTCTCCTTGTGCTCCCGATCTTGGAAGCGGCGGTGGCGGCGGAACAGAGATGAGATCGCGAAAAAGAGTTCCTGTTCTGAGGGTTTCGAGGGACGCTCTAAATATATGCCAAAGGGGGGCACCAGACGGGCTTCGGGGGGCCCAGGCGCCCCCCGGCGCGGCCCAGGCGCCCCCCCGGGCGCGGCCCAGGGGGGGCGCCGCCAGGCCGATTGGAGCCCTGGTGGCCCCCCGGCTGTACTTCGGGTGCAGGGTAGGTTCCGGAACGCTGATTTTTTATATAATTTTTCTGGATTTTTCCTGACAGTTCTCGTAACGTGAAAACCTGAAATACAAAATCACCCGAAAACAGAAACTGGCACCGGGGTGCACTGGATTAGTAGGTTAGTCCAAATATGATCAAAAGTGTATGGAAGTGTATGAATATCATAGCAATATCACCCAAAAGTGGCATGGAGCAAGCAGAAATTATAGATACGTTTTGGACGTATCAACATCCCCAAGCTTAATTCCTGCTTGTCCTCGAGTAGGTAAATGATAACAAGAAAAATTTCTGTGGTGACATGCTACTAACCATATAGGACTTTTTATAGTCATATGACAAAAGCTTATTGAGACAATGATTCTATAGTAATTAAGTTGCCTCATGAGAAAATCACAAAGGACTGAAAGTTTTACAATATGAAACTAAAACATCAAAAAGATTTGCAATGAACAGGATGTGCAAATATGATAAAGTGATATCTAGCTTGCCCCCTTTAGTGATGCAAAACATAAATGCAGGGGCACCTTCAAGGTTTAAGTGATGACTAGATACAATGATTTCCAAATAAACGATATCACAATCATGCAAAAGACAATGCTACTTTGGGACAATGCACATTACACTCAGAATGACAATCATGCTCTCAGTAGTTGGTGCTTTTAAAAGAAGGTGGAGACTCAACATAAAAGTAAAAGAATGGTCATGTGCTAGAGCTTTTTATTTTAAAAACATAGAAGCAATTTTGTCAACAGTAGTAGTACTTCATATGTGTCATGCATAAGACATCCTATAAGTTGCAAGCCTCATGCATCGAATACCAATAGTGCTCGCACCTTGTCCTAATTAGCTCGGATTTCCATGGGTTATCATTGCATTACATATGTTTCAACCAAGTGTCACAAAGGGGTACCTCTATGCCACCTGTACAAAGGTCCAAGGAGATAAATCGCATTTGATTTCTCGTTTTTGATAGATCTCAACTTAAGGACATCCATACCGGGACAACATAGAAAATAGATGATGGACTCCTCTTTAATGCATAAGCATATTCTCATAAGAGATTGAGGATTAAGTCCAAGCTAAAACTTCCACCATGATACATGGCTTTGGTTGGCGGCCCAATGTTCTTCTCTAACAATATGCATACTTATTCAACCCACGGCAAATCACCCTTACTTCAGACAAGACGAACATGCATAGCAACTCACATGATATTCAACAAAAGTGTAACAGTTGATAGCGTCCCCAGAAACATGGTTACCGCTCAGCAAGCAACTTATAAGAAATAAGATACATAGGCAACATATTCTTTACCACAATAGTTTTTAAGCTACTTTCCCATGAGCTATGTATTGCAAAAATTAAAGGTTTTAAAGGTAGCACATGTAAATTACTTGGAGTGGCGGTGGAATACCACATATAGGTAGATATGGTGGACTCATATTGCATAACTGGTTTAAAAGGATATGGATGCACAAGCAGTCAGTCCGCTTAGTACAGGTGGAGGTTAGCAAAAGACTGGGAGCGACCAACTAAGAGAGCAATGACGGTCATAATCATGCAGAGCGACAAAGCAACATTGAATCAGGCATGGTAGTTATATCGCTACTCAGAAATAAAAGATCATCAAGGCTTGACAGACTTTCTTTACAGTCTTAAATATGCGTGAGCATACGCCAAGTCAATCAAAATAAATTCTCGAAGGAAGATATTACTAAACCATACCACATCATAAGCAAACAAATCAAGTTGGTACTCCAATAACACATTGGGAATCCCCCAGCTATTTGAGACTAACCATAAGAAAAACCTGAACTACTAAGCACCATCATGCACATAACATCTTTATCATAGACATATTAACCAATGCAACGGAAGCAAACTCTCTTAATAAGGTGAGCATGGTAATTAAAGAGAGTTCAAGCAACCAACTAAACAAAAGCTCTTTGAAAAGATAAGCATGAATACTAAGAGCTGAACATGATAGTAGCTATTAAAAGACAAAGAACACACACAGCAAAGATAGACATGAAAATTCTATGTTATGTTCTAGGTAGAAGTGGAGTGTGTTTCTCTCCCACATAAAGAACGCTGAGTTCCGACTCGTTATGAAAAACTAAAAAAGAAAACTAAAAGCAAGACGCTCCAAGCATAGCACATAACACATGAAGTGATAAAAATATAGCGGAACGAAAGACGAACTGATAATGTTGATGGAGAAGGGGATGCACGGGGGCATCCCCATGCTTAGACGCTTGAGTCTCCTTGAATATTTCTTGGGGGTGCACGGGGGCATCCCCAAGCTTGAGCGCTTGACACTCCTGAATCTTTTTATCATCTTCCCTCGCACACTTGAAAACTCCCTTCATACATAACTCATCATAATCTGATTAGCGAGGTTAGTACCCTTAATAAAATAATTATACCTTGCTGGAAATAAAGATATTCTTGAAGTTCTACTGTTTCTGAAGATTGCCAAAAGGTTTTTGCAAAGAAAAAGCAAGCTCTTGGTTTGCAAACTGAAGGAAAGGCAAAACAGGACAGAATCTGTGAAAAACAGAACAGCAGGTAGTAAATGATTTGTTCGGGGTACTTGTGCAACTCAAATCAAAAAACTCAGAACAGACACACGAAATACAATTATATAGGGAACGCTTTCGAAAAAATTCTGACCAAAAAGATGATCTGGTGATTTTATACGAATTTTTCTATCCAAGGATAGAATCTGTTTCCTGGACAGCACCTCACAACTTTTGAACTTTCTAGCAATCAGAGGCTATACTTGGCACAAATATGAAAAGCAAAGATACAATGATGATGCTACTGTAGTAAACAACATCAAGACACAACAAAAGCAAAAAAATTATTCATGTGGGCTGCCTCCCAAAAGCGCTTTCTTTTATGCCTTTAAGCTAGGCATAATGCATATATCAAGTTTTGTCAAGAGTAAAAGAATAGCTAGCCCGTACAACGGACTCAAAAGGTAACTTGATCTTCTTTCGAGGGAAGTGCTCCATCCCTTTCTTGAGAGGAAACTGAAATTTTATATTACCCTCTTTCATGTCAATGATAGCACCAACGGTGCGCAAAAAGGGACGTCCCAAAATAATTGGACATGAAGGATCACATTCAATATCCATAATAGTGAAATCAACGGGAACATAATTATCACTAACAACGATAAAAACATCGTCGATCCTCCCCAAAGGTTTCTTTATGGAAGAATCAATGAGACGAACACCAAAAGAACAAGAATCATAAGGTTTCAATTTAAGCATATCATATATTCTTTTGGGCATAACAGAGGTACTAGCTCCAACATCACATAATGCATAGCAAGAGAAGTCATTCAATTTAATTTTTATCATAGGATCCCAACCATCTTCTAGCTTTCTAGGTATGGAGGCTTCTACTCTAAGTTTCTCCTCCCTAGCTTTGATGAGAGCATTAGTGATATGCTCTGTAAAGGCAAGGTTAAGCGTGCTAGTGCGGGGGTCTCTAGACATCTTGTGAAGGAAATCAATAACTTCGGTAAGAGTGCAATTATCAAAATCAAGGTCACGAGCATCAAGTAAGGTGGTAGTAGTGTCTTTTAGGTTCACATGTTTGGTAGTTTCTATAGTCATAGCATCACCATTAATAGGTCCATTGGGACCAGGAGTACATTGGGTGCTAAGAGTTTGAACATCCTCAATAACTTGGATAGTAGCAACAGTGTGGTGGGTAGGAAGGCTCTTAATTCTATCCTCTTCCTCCCTTTCTCTAGCCCATCTCTCTTTAAGTTTAGCCATCATCCTAATGTTTTCATTAATTTGCACTTGAGTAGCATTTATAGGAATGACTTCCCTCTCCTCAAGAGGAGAAGTTTTAATATTTAGCAGTTTTATCTCATTGGTTAAGTGGTCTACCTTAAAAGAAAGATCATCTAGTTTATGTAGTTTTTCTTCTACACTCTTATTAAAGGCTTTTTGGGTAGTGATGAAATCTTTAAGCATAGTCTCTAGTTCAGTAGTGGAGTTCTTGGTGATAGGATAAGCATTGTTGTTCCCATAAGAATTAGAGGGGAACGGTCTAGGATTGTTACCAAAGTTACTCCTATAAGCATTGTTGTTAAAATTGTTTCTAGAGATAAAGTTCACATCTACTTGTTCATGAGCAATCAAAGAATTTAAAGGAACATCACGAGGATCAACAGAAGATTGCTTCGAAAGTAGAGACATGATCAAGTCAACTTTTTCATTTAAGGAGGAAGTCTCCTCGACAGAGTTTACCTTCCTACCTATTGGAGCGCGTTCGGTGTGCCATTGGGAATAGTTGGTCATCATCTCATCGAGAAGCTTTGTGGCAGCACCAAGTGTAGTTGACATAAAAGTTCCTCCCGCGGCCGAATCTAACAAGTTCCGCGAGGTAAAGTTCAAGCCTGCATAAAAAGTTTGGATAACCATCCAAGTAGTCAAACCATGAGTACGGCAGTTCTTGATAAGAGATTTCATACGTTCCCAAGCTTGGGCAACGTGTTCATTATCCAATTGTTTAAAATTCATTATGTTACTTCTAAGTTGGATAATTTTAGCAGGTGGATAGTATTTTCCAACAAAAGCATCTTTGCACTTGTCCCATGAATCTACGCTATTTCTAGGCAAAGACTGAAACCAAATTTTAGCTCCTCCTCTCAAGGAGAAAGGAAAAAGCTTAAGCTTAACAATATTACCGTCTATTTCTTGGTACTTTTGCATATCACAAAGTTCAACAAAATTGTTTAAGTGTAAAGCAGCATCATCTCCAGCATCGGAGAATTGATCTTTCATGACTAAGTTCAGTAAAGCAGGTTTAATTTCATATGAAGGTGCTGAAGTGGCAGGTGTAGTGATAGGTGTGCTGATAAAGTCATCGTTGTTGTGACTAGTGAAGTCACACAACTTGGTGTTCTTGGTGGAACCCATAGTAGCAAGCAAGCAAGATAACTATTTTTGTGATTTTCGATAAAAGGTACTAAAGCAAAAACTGAAAGGTAAACTAACAAGACTAAAAGCAAAAGGTAAAAGATAGCATGCAACTCCCCTATCCTGAAGAGTAGAGTCCCCGGCAACGGCGCCAGAAAATACTCCTTGATGGGCCTCTAACCCCTCGTTGGTTACCCCAAGTGGAAGGTGAAAGATGCAGTGTTGTGGAAGTGTTTTCCCTTAGCAAAGATGCCAAGGATCGAATCCCCAGAGACTCCTAGGTTCAACAAGTAGGTGTCAACTGCTAACGGCGCCAGATATTAGCAATCAACGTGGACCTGCACACAGATACAAATAACTTTGCTCCCAACGAGTACAGAGAGGTTGTCAATCCCTCGGGCCTTGTAGTTCACAAAGGATTAAACGCAAATAATAGTAGTGATAGATAGTGTTTGCAATAGTAAATAATAGCGAAAAGTAAATAGCGGATGTGATCAATGATGGTAATATGGACCGGAGTCTCATGATGTTCACTAGTGATGTCTCTCTCCCAAAAGACGATAAAACAGCTATGTGAGGTAAACGAATTACAGCTGGGCAATTGACAGGACCACGAACGCAAACCAATGCTGCTACATTGCAAGAAAGGTTGAGGTTCAAATCATGGGCGGTCCGCTAAAGTAAGTAGACCAAAATCCATCAATATCTACTACTAATCATCCACCTTGAGATATCTATCCAGAACATCTCGCTGGTATTAAGTTACGAGCCCCACCCATAGTGTAAACTCAAAGCAACAGACAACTGCATTAAAAGAACTTTGCGTAAAGTAAACAATCCTTGCACCCGCGGGCACAAGCACCGTTGTTTTCCCCCTTGTGGCAACAACACATCCCCTAGACTCATGTTTCTGTCACTCAAGCTAGTCATCGAGGGGCATGAACCCACAATCAAGCATAACGTTCCCTCTTGGAGTCACTACGTATCACTTGGCCAAAGCAATAAATAACAACGGAGAACATGCAAGAATTACTTACGAACATAAATATAAAAGAGGTAGATCAAATATATTTCTCAATCACAATCTGAACATAATCTCATAATCCATCGGATCCTAGCAAACTCATCATAGCAACAGCATAAGGATTACATATGTGCCTCGATCATGTAGGGCAGCTCACGAGGACTAATTAGTGAAGCACAAGAACGGGAGGAGAACATCACATAGCTACTGGTCATGGACTCATGGTCCAAGGGAGACTACTCACAACTCATCCGGGAGGCGTACATGGTGGTGGAGAAGCTCCCGGTGGTGATCCTCCCCTCCGGCAGGGTGCCGGGAAGAGTTCTCCTGGTGCTCCCGATCTTGGAAGCGGCGGCGGCGGCGGAACAGAGATGAGATCGCGAAAAAGAGTTCCTGTTCCGAGGGTTTCGAGGGACGCTCTAAATATATGCCAAAGGGGGGCACCAGACGGTCTTCGGGGGGCCCAGGCGCCCCCCCGGCGCGGCCCAGGGGGGGGGGGCGCCGCCAGGGCGCCTGGAGCCCTGGTGGCCCCCCCCGGCTGTACTTCGGGCGCAGGGTAGGTTCCGGAACGCTGATTTTTTATATAATTTTTCTGGATTTTTCCTGACAGTTCTCGTAACGTGAAAACCTGAAATACAAAATCAGCCGAAAACAGAAACTGGCACCGGGGTGCACTGGATTAGTAGGTTAGTCCAAATATGATCAAAAGTGTATGGAAGTGCATGAATATCATAGCAATATCACCCAAAAGTGGCATGGAGCAAGCAGAAATTATAGATACGTTTTGGACGTATCAGTGACCAATCGCAAATACCTAAAAGTAAATAATACATTACTGAAAATCAAGACAAGATTACATTGCACATAGCTTGAACATATTAGGGTGGTATCTCGCTAGCCTCCATGAGTGAAGCAAAACATAAATGCAGAAACTCCTCCAGAGTTTTAAAGGAGACTAGAACTAAGAATTTCAGAATAAATCATATCACAACCGTGCAGAAGACAATGTAATACTTTGGGACAATGCACATTACACTCAGAATGACAATTATGCTCTCCTAGTTGGTGCTTTGAAGAAAGAAGGTGGAGACTCTCGAACCGTGGCTTTTGTTGGCAAGGTTGAAAACCCATGGTCGGAAACAAAAACTAAACATGTACCAGAGCTCTTGGTTTTTAAAAACAGAGGTAAAAATGTTTTTGAGGGGTGCATATTTCGTCAACGAATGCTAGCAGATAACTCAATCACTTCTTGAGCTGGACAAGTTTCGAGGAACGGCTCCCGCATGAGGATGATCACATCCTCTTAATCTCCTTTGTTTATCACTGCCAAAGTTTTCTGATTTCTCATGAACAAAGCGTGAAGGAGGGTTTGTTTGTTGTATTATCTTTTATGAGCTGGGCGTACTCTATGCCAGTTCCTTCTCGTATTATGGGTTTGCACATTAGACATGCAATCCCGGGGTGAAACTTGTCCAACTTAAAAAGTTCATGAATTTACTCCTACTTCCTCATGAGCTAAAACAGAGGCACAAAAAGAGAAATGCTTTTGATTAATTTTGAGATGGTACACGAAAGTCTTCGTTAGGAATGGCAGGTAAATACCATGTATAGGAAGGTATGGTGGACTCATATGGCATAACAGGTTTTAAGGATTTTGGATGCACAAGCAGTCAGTCCGCTTAGTACAGGTGGAGGTTAGCAAAAGACTGGGAAGCGACCAACTAGAGAGCAATAACGGCCATAATCATGCAGAGCGACAAAGCAACATTGAATCGGGCATGAAAGTGATATAACTATTCTGAAACTCAAAGATCATCAAGGCGGAGCAGACTTTTTAGTCTTAAACATGTGTAAGCATGTGCCAAGTCAATCCAAAAATTCTCTAAAGGGAAATACCACCTTAGTATACCAGACTATGAACAGTGCAATGCATGTAAATCATTTCAATAACACATTATATACTCTAGCTATTCGAGACTAGCCACAAGAAAAGCATGAACCACTGGAAGAGCATTGTAAACATAGCACTATGTCGCTACAAGCTGGTCTCTAGATCATAAGTACAGGCATATGTACAAAAGTAGAAACAAGAAGAGTTCATACCGGTCTTCCTTGTTGCTTCCCTTCCGTCGATCTTCGTCATTACTGCCTCGTCACTTGCACGATCGAACGTAGGAAATATAATTAAATGCCATCACGGACTCGAGCTGAACTCTGAAAACAAAGCAAACTAAAGAGAAAAAGGAAATCTTTTTGGATTATTTCAAAGGTTGAACGAAAGCAAAAGAAAGAGAAAATCTTTTTGTTGTTTTTGCAAAGAGAGAAATAAAGAAGAACGGGCAAAAACTTCGAAAAGATCAAAGCGAATAAAACGGATAATACAATGCAAAAGTGAGAGGGGCACGTACTCCCCCAAGCTTAGGCTTTTGGCCTAGTTGGTAGCAGCTACTGCCCCCAGGAGCCTCCTGCTCCGGGGGAACAGTGGTGAGTCCAAGGGTCGTAGAAGGATGCTGGCGCGTATACCGAACTCCTCGGAGTCTCCCACGAGGAAGGGTCCGTACGCCAAGCAGAGGAAGACCCTTCACCAAACTCGGTGGCAGTTTCTTCCTGAAAAGGTGGTAACTCACCGTGCTCCTCCTCGTCGGGCACAACCCCCTCCATGGGGTTATGAAACTGATGCTGGGCCACGAACTCATCGAACTGGACAACATCAAAGGACCATCCGTTCCTGCGAGAAAAATCAAACAAAAGAGGTGCAGGTAGACGGATCTCGCGTTCCGCAGTAGTTCCGAAACGCAAGATATAAACAAGATTATCAAGTTCAGAAGCCATGGTAACAAACTTATGCCTTTTCATAGCAGCAAGATCAAAGCTTAAATAAGTAAAAGGATTATCATCAGGGTGTGGGGTGCCTCCAAGATGTTCTAAGATAAGTGTGGCATAAATGCCACCATATAAGTCTCCTTTGTTACCGTTCATAGCAAGGCGTCGAGCAATTAAGGCACCCAGATTATAATCAGATCTCCCTGAGAGGGCTGCTGCCAGGATAGCAATATCCGGCGCAGAAGTGTTGCTCGTGTTGTCACGAGCTAACACCCCTCTAGCAACATAATATGCAAAATACCTGAGGTGAGGGAACAAGATGCTGGAGATCTTTGACCGATGAATATCCCTCGTACCCATGCTGCAGAGAGAGTTGAAGATGGTTTTCAGCTCGGAGGGCTGAGTGGCCATCCTAGCCGTCCTCCCAACGTTCGGCACACCTATTATTTCACAAAACCTTCCCAAAGTCATGGTGATAAGATCATTGTAAATTTTAAACTCAATAGCACCTGAATCAGGATTATATCTAAAACTGTTAATAAAACTGGAGGTGAGCTTTTGATACTGAGTAACACAGCACGTGACGAGCCGTGTCAGACCTGCATTAGCACAAAGATTATAAAACTCATCCTTGATTCCCGCAGCTTCAAGGAATTCATCACATGGAAACGTCATCGCACGTGCTGGACTTGTGTCTTCCAACAACTCCAGGGGCACATGATCTTCATTATAGCTCACCCTAGCAGTCGAGGGTGAAGCTGCGGCTCTAGTAACTCGATCGGAGTGCGTGGGCCTCCTCTTCTCAAGCCACCCTTTTGCCCTTCCAAACAAACTCATTTCTGAAATTTTTGGCAATTTACAAAAACGAGGATTAAAACAAGGTGAGTTAAGGAAAACTACTCAACTCACTTGCCCAAGGCATAAACTTGCATCAAAACTTGGAAAATAACTTTCTACACATGCATGCAAGCTCATCTATACAGCACCAAGAACTACTAAATACTCACAAATGAAGCCACCAATCAGAAATCTAATTGGAGGGGTGGAGGAGTCACATACCAGGGAGTATTTGTTCAAAATCTCAGCTCAAATGGTGGGCTGTAGAGAGAGATCGAAGAATCGCCTCCAAGAACAGCAAGAACGCAAGAACAAGTGCAGAACTCGCGTTTTTGGAGAAAAAGAGAGAGGGAGGAAGAAGACATACCTGGAGGGGGGCCCTGTGGGCCCCAGGCGCCCTGTGGGCGCGGCCAGGGGCCAGGCCGCGCCAGCTGGCCGCCTGGGCCACTGGTGGGTCCCCCTGGCTTGCCCCAGGTCCCTCTGGGTCACTCCCGACGTGGAAATTTTTATTTTTATTTTTATGGAATTTTTCTGAAAACTTCACTGTTGAATTTTTTTCGAAGTTCAAAAAGCTGCGAAACTCTCTGAAAACTTGAAGCAGTTAGTAGTATTGTGAAGCTTCAAAACATAAACACTTGGTACAGCAAGTAGAACCAAAACTAAAAACAAATGAAAACATAACAAGCTCAACTTTTTATCTATATAAAACATGTTTACTAGTAAGGTTGATCAAGTCTTACCAACAAACAGGCGATATATAGAGCAAAAAGTCTCACCTCTTACGAAGTAATCATTGAACCTTTACTTTGATGGACATTGTCCCCACCATGATAGTTTTGTATTTGTGAGGCACATGTAGTGGACAGTCCCATTCTCCAATCTTCACGGTCTCGATATTTTCTATAGAGTTGAGGCCATGCCTCCTGTCGGTCTTCTTTGGAAAATATACCGTGTGTTCTTTATCATTCACATGGAAGGTAACCTTCCCTTTATTACAATTAATAATAGCACCTGCAGTGTTAAGAAAAGGTCTACCAAGAATAATGGACATGCTCCCATCCTCGGGCATGTCAAGCACAACAAAATCAGTAAGAATCAAACAATTAGCAACTTCTACGGGAACATCCTCACAAATACCTATCGAAACGACGGTTGACTTGTCAGCCATCTGAAGAGAGATATCTGTAGGAATTAGTTTCTCTAAACAAAGCCTCTCGTAAAGAGAGAGAGGCATAACACTCACTCCTGCTCCAAGATCACACAAAGCAGTTTTGACATAATTATTCTTTATGGAGCAAGGAATGGTGGGTATACGTGGATCACCAAGCTTCTCAGGAATCTTGCCACTGAAAGAGTAGTTAGCAAGCATAGTAGATATTGCTTCATTAGGAACTTTTCTTTTATTAGTGACAAATATATCTTTCATATATTTTGAATAAGGAGGTAACTTAATAGCTTCAGTCAAAGGGATTTGAAGAAAAAGAGGTTTAATCCACTCACAAAACTTATTGTAATGCTCTTCTTCTTTAGATTTGATGGACTTACCTGGAAAGGGCATGGGTTTCTGTACCCATGGTTCTCTTTCCTTCCCATGTTTTCTTGCAATGAAGTCTTCTTTAGTGTACCTCTTACGTTTGTCAGGTGCTTCTTCTTCTCGAACTTCAGGCGGATCATTCTTCTCATTATCCTTATCTCCAGGTTCAGCACCATCTTCAGTCTTAGCATCGGAGATAGATACGCTGTTGGGATCAATAGCTGGCTCTTCATCTGTAATAGGATCATTAGAATTGTCAGTCTCCTTATGTTTCTTCTTCTTCTTTGGAGAGCCAACAATTTCTTCTTCCTGCATTTGAGAATCTTGCTCGATTCTCCTCGGATGCCCCTCTGGATAAAGAGGATCTTGAGTGCTAGTTCCTCCTCGGGTCTTAATCACGAAGGCCTGCAAATCATCTTGTTTGGCATTGTTAGCAAGCAAATCTTTTTGCACATTAGAAATTTGCTCAAGCTGAGTTTGAATCATATGAAAATGCTTCACAAGACATTGAACATCATTAACTGTTCTACCTAAAACATCAAGCAGACTTTTGATAGCAAGGGAATTATCATGCAACTGACTTTGTATCCTCTCATTAAAATGATTTTGTTTCATAATAAAATTATCAAACTCATCTAAACATTGATCAGGAGGCTTACCATGAGGGATGTCACTTGCGTTGAAATCTAAAAGAGAGTGTACCTCTACCATAGGAGGGTGAGTGGTAGGCTCACACAGCTTCTCAATAGGGGGTAGATTCTTCACGTCTTCAGCTTTAATACCTTTCTCTTTAATAGACTTCTTTGCTTCTCGCATATCTTCGGGGCTTAGAACAAACATGCCCCTCTTCTTTGGTGGTGGAGGTGGTTCAGGGACGGACCAATCTTCATGGTTTTTGGCAATCCTGCCCATCAAATCTTTTGCATCTTCCGGCGTCCTTTTCCTGAAAACACAACCAGCACAACTGTCCAAATAGGACCTGGATTCATCAGTTAGACCAGCATAGAATATATCGATTAATTCGTTCTTAGGGACTTCATGTCCTGGTCTAGCCCGAATCAGACCGCAGTACCTCCCCCAAGCTTTAGGGAGGGACTCATCCTGCAACTGTTTAAAGTTATAAATTCTTTGTAAAGCAGCATGTTGCATATGAGCGGGAAAGTACTTATTAACAAAAGAGTGAGCTAAGTCTTGAGGACTCTTAATGGAACCGCATGGGAGTGAATCATACCATGCTTTAGCACCTTCCTTCAAGGAGAAAGGAAGAAGCTTGGTGACATAAAAGTATCGTATCTTCTCATCCGTGGTAAACAGGCTACCCAACTCACCGAGTTTAGTCAGGTGTGCAATAGCATCATCATTTTCTCTGCCATAAAAGGGGTCAGCTTCAACCATAGGTATAAGTGAAAGATCAACAGAGAAATCATAATCAGGATCATCAATGCATATAGGAGATGTAGCAAATTCAGGATCAGGAACGGTTTTGTTCTTCAAAGAGTGTTTTTCAAACAGTTTCTTAATAACTTCAGGGTTAGAGCCAGAAAACTCTGTCAGTTCCCTGCATAAATCTTCATCAAGCATATAGTAATCATCGTCAAGGAGTCTCTCCTTGAGTTTACTCAAATCAGGATAATCGTAAGTCTCACCAATAGGGTAGCGAGTAACAGGAATTTCAATTCCAGACTTCTTTGCAGCAGCAGCGATCTGTTTCTCAGGAGCATAATCAAGTGAACTAATATCATCAAAAGTAGTGGAAGCATCATCAAGAGTATCGGACATAGTAACAGATTCAATAGGAGCATCATGTGGTGGCGGTGAGGCAAACTTACTCATGATAGAAGGTGAATCAAGTGTAGCACTAGTGCTCAGAACAGTACCTCTTCTTGTAGTGGATAGTAAGATCGGAACCTTGGGGTCTCCTTTCTTACCCATAGCGGATGAAGTGCAGCAGGTAGGATACTTCAAGTAGACTTGTAAATATTGCTATGCTCCCTGGCAACGGCGCCAGAAAACGGTACTTGATAACCCTCAACCGTAAGGGATCGAGATAGTCTTCGCGGGTAAGAATAACCCAATTTATTGATTCGACACACGGGGAGCCAAAGAATATTTATAAGCTTTGACAGTTGAGTTGTCAATTCAACCGCACCTGAAATATACTTACTTGCAACAAAAGATAAGTGGTAACAGTGATATGATAGTGATGATAGTGATAGTAAAAGTAAACAGCAAAAGTACATAGCAGAAGTAAATAGCAAAAGTAGCAACTAGTGACCAGCAGGATTTAAAACACTGTAGGCTAGGGAGATGGATGGTTGGGCGCTGCATGGATGAGATATATCATGATTCTAACTTGGGCACGGCACACGGAAAAGTAATGATCATCTAGGCAAATATCAAACATTAGGCATGTATCCCGTAGGTAGTTGTACGTGCTTGCAATAAGAACTTGCACAACATCTTTTGTCCTACCATCCCGCTATGAACGGGGCCAAAAGGAACTTATGGAGATTAAGGTGCTCCTGTCAAAGAGCACCGTAACAAAGCAATAAACTCAATGGATACATGTAATCCTCAAACTACGGACCATCCCCTTTGGTGTCCCAAGCTGTCACTTTTGGGATCGCCGGTTCCGAACCGTAATAGGTGCAAACAACTCATAGGTAGGATCAAGAACACAAATATATTCATGCAAACACATATGGTTCAGATATGAAATCATGGCACTCGGGCCCTAAGTGACAAGCATTAAGAATAACAAGTTGAAGCAAAGATGATAAACACCATAGTAGATGATAGGCAACATGCCCCCAACGATCTGACAAACTATTACATGATCTAACTCATCCAATCCCTACCATCCCCTTCGCCTACAGCAGGGGATTACTCACACATGGACGGAGAAGTCAAGGAGGGATGATGGAGTGGTGATTATGATGACGATGGCGACGATCTACCCTCTCCGGAGGCCAATTCAGCCTCCAGATTAGCCCTCCCGAAGAAGAACAGAGGGTGGCGGCAGCTCCGCGACGAAAACTGGGAAAAAACTTCTGATCTGGGATTTCTCCGTCACGAGCTAAAATACGGGTCAAGGTAGGGCACCAGGGGAGGTGGGGCCCACCCAGGCGACCCCCCGGCGCGGACAGGGGGTGGGCCGCGCCGCCAGGGCGCCTGGGGCCCCCCCGGCCCCCTGGCCCCCCTCTTCTGGCTCCTGGTTCCTTCGGGTGCGTGGATTTTCTGTGATTTTTCGTGGAATTTTCTGAGATACCTAAAAATCCATTTTCCTGCACACAATAAAACCATACAGGCAGCTCTGCTGAAAACAGCGTCAGTCCGGGTTAGTTTAGTTCAAATCATGCAAGAATGAGGTCAAAACAATATCAAAAGTGTTTGGAAAAGTACATACGTTTGAGACGTATCAGCGACCAACTAAGAGAGCAATGACGGACATAATCATGCAGAGCGACAAAGCAACATTGAATCGGGCATGGAAGTTATATCACTACTCAGAAATTAAAGATCATCAAGGCTTGATAGACTTTCTTTACAGTCTTAAATATGCGTGAGCATATGCCAAGTCAATCAAAATAAATTCTTGGAGGAAGATATCACTAAACCATACCACATCATAGGCAAACAAATCATGCTGGTACTTCAATATCACATTAAGAACCCCCAGCTATTTGAGACTAACCATAAGAAAACATAAACTATTAAGCACCATTATGCACATAGCATTTTTATCATAGACATATCAACCAGTGCCACAGAAGCCTACTCTCCTAACAAGATTAGCATGATAACTCAAGAGAGTTCCAGAAGCAACAACCTAAACAAAAGCTCTTAAAAAGATAAGCATGAAAACTAAGAGCTAAGCATGACAGCAGCTATGAAAAGATAAAGAACACACACAAGAAGATACGCATGCAAGCCTGTGTTGTGTTCTACAGTGGAGTGGAGCGTGTTTCTCTCCCAAACAATGAAGGCTAGGATCCAACTTGTTAAGAACAGCAAGTAAAACTAAATAAACTAAAAAGAAAAGGGAAAGACGCTCCAAGCATAGCACATAACGCATGAAGTGATAAAAATATAGTGGAACGAAGGACGAACTGATAATTATTGATGGAGAAGGGGATGCACGGGGGCATCCCCAAGCTTAGATGCTTGAGTCTCCTTGGATATTTCTTGGGGGTGCATGGGGGCATCCCCAAGCTTGAGCGTTTGACACTCCTAAATCTTCTTTTATCATCTTCCCTCGCACACTTGAAAACTCCCTTCATACATAACTCATCATAATCTGATTAGAGAGGTTAGTACCCACAATAAAATGATTTTTCTCTACTGGAAACAAAGATATTCTTGAAGGTCTACTGTTTCTCAAGATCGCAAAAAAGTTTTTTCAAAGAAAAAGCAAGCTTAACGTCTGCAAAACGAAGAAAAGGCAAAACAGGGCAGAATCTGTGAAAAACAGACCTGCAGGTAGTAAATAATTTTTTTGGGGTACTTCTGCAACTCAAATCAAAAAACTCAGAACGGACGCTCGAAAGCCAATTGTATAGAGCATGCTGTCAAAAAAAATTCAGATCAAAAAGATGATCTGGTGATTTTATTCGAATTTTTCTTTCCAAGGACAGAATCTGTTTTCTGGACAGCATGTCACAACTTTTGAACTTTCCTGCAATCAGAGGCTAAAATTGGCACAAAGCTGAAAAATAAAGATACAATGATGTTGCTACAGTAGTAACAAACATCAAGACCACTAAAAACTGAAAGAACAAACTGAAAGCAAAGATAACAATGGTTGTCTCCCTAGAGCTCTTTCTTTATAGCCATAAAGATAGGCTTAAGACTTTAATGATGCTCTCGTAGGAATAAGAGTTGAAGAACAAAAGAGAGCATCAAGAAGCAAATACCAAACACATTTAAGCCTAACATGCTTCGTATGCATAGGAATATTGCAATAGAATAATTCATTGAAGCACAAAGCAATAAGCATAGGAAGACAAAACAAGTGCAGCTTCAAAACCTTCAACATAAAGAGAGGGAACTTGATATTATTGAAATATCTATAAGCATATGTTCCCTTCTCATAATAATTTTCAGTGGGATCACGAATAAACTCAACAATATAAGCATCAAATAAAGCATTGTTACCATGATCCACATGCAAAAAGGTACTCTTACTCTCCACATAAGCATAATCTTTCGCATTGGTAATAGTGGGAGTAGGACTATCATAAACAACTTGAACACTATAGATTAATTGTGTATTAGGAAGATGGTGTTCAACAAGGGAGTAATTCCCTCCATGATTATGACAAGTTTCATAAGGATAATTTCTCCTTATGTCATAGGTACCTTTATAATCACTATAGATTGGAGTTATAACATCATCATAGTAGAGAAGAGCATTATCATTGCTAGCAACTATATTTGTAAACATGTTGTCTTTATTCTTACTAGCAAAAGAATTATCAATTATCACATCACTAATGGGTAAAGGATTTGCAATCCTATCATCCCCAAGCTTAGAGCTTTCCATATCATCACTTTCAGAGTTGGTACCAAAAAGATTTTCAAGATCATAAGTAGCATTATCATCATTTTCCCAATCACAATAAGTAACATGCATATCATAATCAAAATCATCTTCAATAGTACCTACGGACGTATCATCAAGATGATAATTAAGGCAATAAACTTCACCTTCTTCTTTAAACTTACAACCGTTAGGATAAAAGTTGATGGGAGGAATATGCTCAGGCCAGGTTGATACCCATTCTTCTTTCTTCTTGCTCCTCTTCCTCCTCCTCTTCTTTTTCTTCTTCTTCACCTTAGGAGGGAGTGGTTGGAGATGAAGCTTCTCCACATATCCTGGTTTATCATTAGAAACAACAGGGGAAACTTGGGAGAAACTCTCCTTTTTATTAGCAGAAATATAAGAGACATTTTTATACTTTGGTAAAGTTCCCTCCTTTCTAATCTTACTTATGTAATCATTTTTATGACAATTAACAACACAATAGAGATGGCAATTTTGCAAAGTCTTTTTTATTCCTATGGCATTAACATCTAGCCAAGAAGTCTTTTCTGATAACTCTTCACACATCAAAAATAACATAAGCTCATCATAAAGATCAGGGGTGATCATGTTATCACACAACTGGTTAACAGTTATGTTTTGAAAGTGCATGCATTGAAAATTAAAGTGGTCCTCTATACAGCAAAGTTCACAAGTAAAAGGATAAAGGTCACACAATTCTCTAGCAATTTCATTTAAATCTTTGACCCAAGTGATTGTTCTTTCATGCTTATGTTGCTTACAATACTTCTCTTCTTCAATCATAGGCCTTTCACAAGGTCTATCCACTCCACAAAAATTAACATGCTTATATAAAACTTCATTTTTAGGAATTGGATCATGCATGTTGCTATCATCATGAACAATTTCATTTTCTTTGCAAATCTCTTTAAAAGGTTCATGATGCTTGATCCAATCCTCCTTAGGCATATTAAGATGTGAAGCAAAAGATTTGAGGAAATCAACAAGGAGTTGAGAATCAAGCCCAAACTTAGCGCTAAACTTATTAAAACTTGTAGTTTCAACAAAGGACTTAATGCAATCATACTCATAAATTATACCTGACTCTTTACCTTTGTCGATCTCCCAATCTTCAGTGTTGCGTTGAATTCTTTCAAGGAGTTCCCATTTAGCATCAATCTTTTCGTTTGTGAAAGAACCCATAGAGGAAGCATCGAGCAAATCTTTATCCTGTCGAGAGAGCCTCGCATAGAAATTAGTAATAATCATATCTTTGGGGAGCCCATGGTTAGGACATTTTAGCATTAACGTTTTTAGTCTCCCCCAAGCTTGAGCTATGCTCTCTCCGTCATGAGGATAGAAATTATAAACATAATTCCTATTCTCATGGACTTCATGAAGAGGATAAAACTTGGAGTAAAAGAGAGACTGGATCTCTTCCCAATCCAGTAGGTGAGAGTCATCTAGTAGCCTATACCATTCCAATGCTTTTCCTTTCAGTGACAAGGCAAATAATTTCCTCATGACTCCATCTCTTGTCAAACCTGAAATCTTAAACAACTCACAAAGTTCTGTAAGTTTCAACAAATGAATACTAGGATTGACTGTCCCATCATAACAATCATTCCTAATTATTTCAATTATCCCAAGTGGTATTTGGAATGGGATACATTCAGTAGGTGGAGGAGACTTCTCTACCACGGGTGTGGTAAAGCGGCCTTCCCCAAGCAGCGAACTAAGAGTGCGGTTTTCCATAAACATAACTAGTGAAACTAAAAACAAGAAACGAAAAGATTTAATTGCAAGATCTAAAGATATACCTTCAAACACTTACTTCCCCGGCAACGGCGCCAGAAACAGCTTGATGTCTACACACGCTTCTATTCTTGTAGACTATGTTGGGCCTCCAAGCGCAGAGGTTTGTAGGACAGCAGCAATTTCCGTCAAGTGGATGACCTAAGTTTTATCGAACTCAGGGAAGTAGAGGTTGAAGATGGTCTCTCTCAAGCAACCCTGCAACTAAGATACAAGAAGTCTCTTGTGTCCCCAACACACCTAATACAACTAGGAGTTGTATAGGTGCACTAGTTCGGCAAAGAGATGGTAAAATATGGATGATAGGAGTGGCAAAGCAAAGTAATATAAATCTGTAATAAAAAGTGCAGCAAGCAAACAAGTGGTAAACGTGAGCACAAATGGTATTGCAATGGTGGAAACAAGGCCTAGGCTTCATACTTTCACTAGTGGCAACTCCCAACAACATTAACATAGTCTAATCACATGATATTTCCCATAAAACATGCAATGGAGACGCACTCGGAGGTCATTCCTTTGTGGTCAGGAGAGGACGAGAATTATGTAGGGCTACAAAACCACGCCTCAAAGTTCGTAGTTCTCAATCTATGGATTTCCCAATGTCACCGTGGCCATCCAAAGAGAGTACCACAATCACCACAACATATCTCAAGGATAGTCAAAGACAAGCACCAAGAGACTCTCAATCTTCAATCAACACACAAAAGAGGAAATCACTCATGAAAATATTCTTCTAATCCATGTCCAATAGACCGCTGTCACCTTGGTCTCGGGGATTATACTAGATAAAGACAAGTGAGTACATCAATCCAATACATAGAGGAAGGGGAAATATCATGGGATCACCCTAGATTAACATAGCCTATGATCACAATGAAGATCACATCATGGGAGAGAGAATTGACCACATAGCTACAGGTAGAAACCTCAGCCCCGAGGAGGAACTACTCCCGCATCATGGAGGGAGGAAGCAACGTCGATGGAGATGAATCCGGGGGCACTTCCCCGTCCCGGCAGGATGACGGCACATGAATTCTGGTCCCACGAAACTTGGTGGCGATGGCGGCAGAGATCGGAATTGCTTCTAGAGAAAATGGTTCTGGAATCAGGGTTTTCGCGACGGGAGAATAAATAGGAGGCCAAGTAGGGCACCAGAGGAGGTGGGAGCCCCCCAGGCGCCCCCTCGGCGCGGCCAGGGATGGGGCCGCGCCATCAGGGCGCCTGGGGCCCTCTGGCCCCCTCTGGCCCCACTTCTGGCGCATGGAAGCTTCTGGAGCGCTGATTTTATATATATTTTTCCCAGAATTTTTCTGGCAATTTAAGTAATGGGAAAACCCGAAATACAAAAACAGCAGAAAACAGAAACTGGCACTGGGGTGCACTGAGTTAATAGGTTAGTCCAAATATGATCAAAAGTGTACGAAAGTGTATCAAAAGCATAGCAATATCACCCAAAACATGCATGGAGCAAGCAGAAATTATAGATACGTTTGGGACGTATCAACTGTGGTTTGACGAGAAACCTAAGCTGTCATTTCTTTAAGTTTGGGACTGCGATGCTTATGTGAAAAAGTTTCAACATGATACGCTCGAACCCAAATTGGAGAAGTAAATCTTCATAGGATACCCAAAAGAAACTGTTGGGTACACCTTCTATCACAGATCCGAAGGCAATGTCTTTGTTGCTAAGAGTGGATCCTTTCTAGAGAAGGAGTTTCTCTCGAAAGAAGTGAGTGGGAGGAAAGTAGAACTTGATGAGGTAATTGTACCTTCTCCCGAATTGGAAAGTGGAACATCACAGAAACTAGTTCCAGTGATTCCTACACCAATTAGTGAGGAAGCTAATGATGATGATCATGAAACTTCATATCAAGTTTCTGCTGAACTTCGTAGATCAAGCAGAGTTCATTCCGCATCAGAGTGGTACGGCAACCCGGTTCTGGAAGTCATGTTACTGGACCATGATGAACCTACGAACTATGAGGAAGCGATGATGAGCCTAGATTCCGCAAAATGGCTTGAGGCCATGAAATCTGAGATGAGATCCATGTATGAGAACAAAGTGTGGACTTTGGTTGACTTGCCCGATGATTGGCAAGCCATCGAAAATAAATGGATCTTCAAGAGGAAGACTGGCGCTGACGGTAATGTTACTGTTTACAAAGCTCGACTTGTTGCGAAAGTTTTTCAACAAGTTCAAGGAGTTGACTACGATGAGACTTTCTCACCCGTAGCGATGCTTAAGTCTGTCCGAATCATGTTAGCAATTGCCGCATTTTATGAAATCTGGCAAATGGATAACAAAACTGCATTCTTTAATGGATTTATTAAAGAAGACTTGTATATGATGCAACCAGAAGGTTTTGTCAATCCTAAAGGTGCTAACAAAATGTGCAAGCTCCAGCGATCCATCTATGGACTGGTGCAAGCATCTCGGAGTTGGAATATACGCTTTGATAAGTTGATCAAAGCATATAGATTTATACAGACTTGCGGTGAAGCCTGTATTTACAAGAAGTGAGTGGGAGCACCACAACTTTTCTGATAAGTATATGTGAATGACATATTGTCGATCGAAAATGATGTAGAATTTTCTGGAAAGCATAAAGGAGTGTTTGAAAGGAGTTTTTCAAAGAAAGACCTTGGTGAAGCTGCTTACATATTGGGCATCAAGATCTATAGAGATAGATCAAGACGCTTGATAAGACTTTCGATGAGTACATACATTGATAAGATTTTGAAGTAGTTCAAAATAGATCAGTCAAAGAAGGAGTTCTTGCCTAACTTGTAAGGTGTGAAGTTGAGTAAGACTCAAAGCCAGACCACGGCAGAAAAATATAGAGAGAATGAAAGTCATTCCCTATGCCTCAGCCATAGGTTCTATAAAGTATGCCATGCTGTGTACCAAACATGTTGTGTACCTTGCCATGAGTTTGTCAAGGGGGTACAATAGTGATCCAGGAGTAGATCACTGTACAGTGGTCAAAATTATCCTTAGTAACTGGATGACTAAGGAAATGTTTCTCGATTATGGAGGTGATAAAGAGTTCGTCATAAAGGGTTACGCCGATGCAAGCTTTGACACTAAATCCAGATGACTCTAAGTATCAATCTGGATGCGTATTGAAAGTGGGAGCAATTAGCTAGAGTAGCTCTATTTAGAGCATTGTAGACATAGAAATTTGCGAAATACATACGGATCTGATTGTGACAGACCCGTTGACTAAACTTCTCTCACAAGCAAAACATGATCACACCTTATTACTCTTGGGTATTAATCACATAGCAATGTGAACTAGATTATTGACTCTAGTAAACCCTTTGGGTGTTGGTTACATGGCGATGTGAACTATGGGTGTTATTCACATAACGATGTGAACTATCAGTATTAAATCACATGACGATGTGAGCTAGATTATTGGCTCTAGTGCAAGTGGGAGACTGAAGGAAATATGCCCTAGAGGCAATAATAAAGTTGCTATTTATATTTCCTTATATCATGATAAATGTTTATTATTCATGCTAGAATTGTATTAACCGGAAACTTAGTACATGTGTGAATAGATAGACAAAACAGAGTGTCCCTAGTATGCCTCTACTAGACTAGCTCATTGATTAAAGATGGTTATGTTTCCTAACCATAGACATGAGTTGTCATTTGATCAACGGGATCACATCATTAGGAGAATGATGTGATGGACAAGACCCATCCGTTAGCTTAGCACTATGATCGTTTAGTTTTACTGCTATTGCTTTCTTCATGACTTATACATGTTCCTATGACTATGAGATTATGCAACTCCCGAATACCGTAGGAACACCTTGTGTGCTATCAAACGTCACAACGTAACTGGGTGATCATAAAGATGCTCTATAGGTGTCTCCGAAAGTGTTCGTGGTGTTGGCATAGATCAAGACTAGGATTTGTCACTCCGAGTGTCGGAGAGGTATCTCTGGGCCCTCTCGGTAATGCACATCATAATAAGCCTTGCAAGCAAAAGACTAATGAGTTAGTCACGAGATGATGTATTACGGAACGAGTAAAGAGACTTGCCGGTAACGAGATTGAACTAGGTATAGAGATACCAACGATGGAATCTCGGGCAAGTAACATACCAATGACAAAAGGAACAACGTATGTTGTTATGCGGTTTGACCGATAAAGATCTTCGTAGAATATGTAGGAGCCAATATGAGCATCCAGGTTCCGCTATTGGTTATTGACCGGAGATGAGTCTCGGTCATGTCTACATAGTTCTCGAACCCGTAGGGTCCGCACGCTTAACGTTTGATGACGATCGGTATTATGAGTTTATGAGTTTTGATGTACCGAAGGAGTTCGGAGTCCCGGATGAGACCGGGGACATGACGAGGAGTCTCGAAATGGTTGAGACGTAAAGATCGATATATTGGACAACTATATTCGGACATCGGAAAGGTTCCGAGTGATTCGGGTATTTTTCGAAGTATATGGGCCTTATTGGGCCATACGGGAATAGAGGAGAAATGCCAAAAGGAAGGAGGCGCGCGCCCCCCTCTGGTCCGAATTGGACAAGGGGTGCAGCCCCTTTTTCCTTCTCCCTCTCCACCTCTTTCCTTCTCTCCTACTCCGAAAAGGAAAGGGGAATACTACTAGGACTTGGGAGTCCTAGTAGGACTCCCCACACTTGGCGCGCCCCCTTTAGGGCCGGCCTCTCCCTTGCTCCTTTATATACGGGGGCAGGGGGCACCCTAGGACACACAAGTTGAATTGTTTTAGCCGTGTGCAGTGCCCCTCTCCACAGAAACACACCTCGGTCATACCGTTGCAGTGCTTAGGCGAAGCCCTACGCCGGTAGATACATCATATCTGTCACCACGCCGTCGTGCTGGCGAAACTCTCCCGTGAAGCTCAACTGGATCAAGAGCTCGCGGGATGTCATCAAGCTGAACGTGTGCTGAACGCGGAGGTGCCGTACGTTCGGTGCTTGATCGGTTGGATCGCGAAGAAGTTCGACTACATCAACCGCGTCACTTGACGCTTCCGCTCCCGTGTGACGCCCGGATAATTAAGCTACAGTAAAACATCGCTAATGATGCCACGTCACCTCGATTACTGTGGATAAACTCGTGTCAGTTCGAAACCAAGTTCAAATTTCAAATTTCAAATAAAGACAAACAATAAGAGTTTTCAAATATTAAAACTAAAATGTTCGGAGTGAACCAAATATTGCATAGGTAATTATGGTGGAGAAACCACACCTGTTTAAAATTCTTAAATACTATAAGATATATAATACAATAGCAAACACAATTATGTAAATACCTTTTGTAATTAATAAAAAATCAAACTAATTGTTTGAGGACTAGACTCTTGTTGAGTATGGACTAAGTTGAAATACCAATTTAGATGCTATGAGTGTATTTTACTAAAACTAAAATTAATAGGAAGCAAACTAAATCAGTAGAAGTAATAAAAGGAAAAAGGCAAAACACAAAACAAAACTAAAGAAAACAAAACAAAGAAGCCCCCCTCCCCACATTGGGCCTCGGCCCAGCTGGCTATCCAGCCGGCCGGCCCAGCCAAACACCCCGCTGCTCACTTGGCTACTAAGCCACCGACACCCCCCCACCGACAGCACAATCCCCTCTCCCTCGTCCTGCTACTCCTCTGCCTCCCTCCAGATGGGATCGGGGCATCGGGCCCGATCCCGAGAGCGCCTCACCGTGGCTCCCGTGGACGCCGTCACTGCTCCGCCCTCGACTCCTCGCTGGCTCCACCAACAATCACCGCTCCCTCTCCTCGTTCTGGACGCGTCGCCCCCGACCTCGTCATCATCATCGATGCCCGGCGCCGCCCCCGTCGCTGCCGTCCCGCGTCAGATCCGCCTCGCCGAACCTCCCCGACTCCTCCCCGAGCCCGCGTACGCACAACTGCAGGGCCCGGTGAGCCGCCGTCCCTCCTCCTTTTCCTCGCTGCTCCCTCGTCGCTCAACCGTTGGCCGGCCACGCCCCGGCCGCCCCTCACCACCTTCCCTAGGCCACCCGACGCCCGCGCCCCGCTCGTCGCCCCCGACCGCGGCCACTGTCGTCCACCGCGACCCGCGCCCACCTCGCCTCCACGCGACCTGACCGATCCGCACATAGCCGCGCCTCGCCGGCCACCGGTGCTCTCGCCCTCGCCGGTGCTGGCCGCCTCCGCTGTGGCCGCCCGTCGCTGGCACCGCAGCCCCGACGGCCACCGCAGCTCCTTGCCGCGCCGTCCGCCGCCCCATTTCGGCCGGCGCCCGTGCGGCCCCTGGCCGCCGGCGCCCGTGTGGCCCCTGGCCGCCGACGCCCGTGCGGCCCCTGGCCGCCGCCGCCCGTGCCCGCATGCCCCCCCCCGCGCACGCCCTAGCGCCGCTCCGCCCTGGCCCCTCGCGCCATTGCGAGCCGCCGCGGCCGGCGCGCGTCGCCGCGGCCGTCGCTCGGGTTCGCCCCGACGGCGCCCGGCGCCCGTGCCCCTCTGCCCGTTAGCCCGCTAGCCCCTTGGCCCTTAGACAGCCGGGGCTTACCCCCAGAAACTTAAAAAAAGATTTAAAATAAAAATAAAAATAATAATAGTAAAAATAATAATTAAAATAATCAAATATAATTAATTAATTAATTAATTAAGTTAATTAATCATGTTTCATTAATCTAATTAACTGGTTAGTTTAATTAAACAGTAATTACACTAGCTAAATCCTAGTTAAACTAATTAATTTTCATTAATTAAACAGAGTCTATGACGAAGGGGCCCCACTTGTTAGCTTGACTGGTCAATGGTCAGAGTTGACTGCTGACATCATGCTGATGTCATGATGATGTCAACATGCACTGTTCTGGATAATGCAGTTTTATTTAATAGTAAATAAATTAGAAAATGTTTTGAAAACTTTAAAAATTAATATAAAATAAACCGTAACTCGGATGAAAATACTTTATATATGAAAGTTGCTCAGAATTTCGAGACGCATCCGAATACGCGGTCCGTTCGTCTGCCACACATATCTATCATACCGAACATGCAACTTTCCCCTCCGTTTCATCTGCCCGAAAAACACGATACACCGGGAATACTTTCCCGGATGATTCCCCTCTTCATCGGTATCACCTCCTACCGCGCTAGGTCACACGTAGCACCGCGTATTGCCTTGTTATATTTTGTGATGCTATTGTTTGCTCTGTTATTTATTTGTTTCCCCTTCGTTGCTTCTTTTCGGTAGACTCCGATACTGTGGTAGACCCCGAGACCATTGATGCTTCGGTGTTCGACTACGGCTACGCTTTCGAAGATTCCTTTCGTCTGCAGGGCTTCCAGGCAAGCCCCCCCTTTGATCACCAGATATCGCCTATTCTTCTCTCTACTGCTTGCATTAGAGTAGTGTAGCATGTTATTGCTTTCGATAATCCTATTCTGCTGCATAGCCTGTCATTGTTGCTACCATTGTTGATACTTTACCTGCAATCCTAAATGCTTAGTATAGGATGCTAGCATACCATCAGTGGCCCTACACCCTTGTCCGTCTGCCCTGCTATTCTATCGGGCCGTGATCACTTGGGTGTGATCACGGGTATATACTACATACACTTACATGACACATGATGTGACTAAAGTCGGGTCGGCTCATTGAGTACCCGCAAGTGATTTGATGTGGGGGGCTGAAAGGACAGGTGGCTCCATCCAGGTAGTGGTGGGCCTGAGTTCCTGACGGCCCTCGAGTGGATCTTTGTGGCGGAGCGACAGGGGCAGGTTGAGACACCCAGTCGAGAGGTGGCCTGGCCCTGTTCGTTGTCCGCGGTTATTTCATAATAACACGCTTAACGAGTTTGGATATTTGATCTGAGTCTGGCCATTTGGTCTATACGCACTAACCAGCTGCGTGGGAACAGTTATGAGCACTCGACGTCGTGGTATCAGCCGAAGCCTTTTTGACGTCAGCGACTTAGTGGCGCGCGCCGGATTGGACTGGAAAGCCTACTCTGGTATTAGGAGAGGCTAGGTCTGCTTACCGGCTGCGTACGCAACGTGCAGGTGTGCGTTGGGCGATGGGCCCGGACCCCTGCGCGCCTAGGACTTAGACCGGCGTGCTGACCTCTCTGCTGTGCTTAGGTAGGGCTGCGACGTGTTGATCTTCCGAGGTCGGGCATGACCCTGGAAAGTGTGTCCGGCCAAATGGGATCAAGTGTGCGGGGTTATGTGGTGCACCCCTGCAGGGAAGTTAATCTATTCGAATAGCCGTGTCCCTCGGTAAAAGGACGACCCGGAGTTGTATTCCGACCTCATGATAACTAGAACCAGATACTTAATAAAACACACCCTTACCAGTGCCAGATACAACTCGGTGGTTGCTCTCTCACAGGGTGTTGTGCGGGAGGATCGCCGAGTAGGATTATGCTATACGTTGTTACTTGGTGAACTTACCATCTACTCCCTTCTACTGCTGCAAGACGGAGGCTGCGAGAAGCGATGATACTTGTTACTTCCATCTGTTCTCTTCTACTGCTGCAAGATGGAGGTGGCCAGAAGCGTAGTCTTCGTTTGGATTAGCTATCCCCCTCTTTTCTGGCATTCTGCAGTTCAGTCCACAGATATTACCCCTTTACACATATATCTTTGCATATGTAGTGTAGATCCTTGCTTGCGAGTACTTTGGATGAGTACTCACGGTTGCTTTTTCTCCCCCTTTTCCCCTTTTCTCCCTTCTTCTCGGATGATGCAACCAGATCGATGGAGTCCAGGTGCCAGAAGATCCCGAGGTTGTTTCTACGTGGAGTTCGGCTTCGAGGAGTAGTTAGGAGGTCCCAGGCAGGAGGCCTTGCCTTTTCGATCGTTGCTACTTTTGTGCTAGCCTTCTTAAGGCAAACTTGTTTAACTTATGTCTGTACTCAGATATTATTGCTTCCGCTGACTCTTATGTATTCGAGCTTTTGTATTCGAGCCCTCGAGGCCCATGGCTTGTAATATAAAGCTTGTATTATTTTAATTTGTGTCTAGAGTTGTGGTGTGATATCTTCCAGTGAGTCCCTGATCTTGGTCGTACACATTTGCGTGCATAATTAGTGTACGGTCAAATCGGGGGCGTCACAAGTTGGTATCAGAGCCAACTGCCTGTAGGAATCCCCCTTTCCAACTCCTTGGCCGAAGTTGAGTCTAGTCTTTGAAAAAACAAATTTACTAACTTGTTGTGTGGCTTACGGGCCCACAACACCAATGGGTGGTATTAGGATCTTTTACTCCTCGTCTATACTCTGGGACTCTTATCTCTCTTCTATTCGGGATAAAGGAATTTTGCTAAATCTAACATTAGGATCTCGTTATCACTTTCACCCGGAGAGCACCTTATGATAGATGATCGTCCGCTGCACCAGAAGAACCTGAAGATACTCTCCGCTGTTAACCCGAGAACTTGTGTTCATCGCCTTTGTAATTCACTGCCACCGATATATCCCTATGGATATCTGCATGCACTTGTCATACTCATGATCATTCCTCGTCGCTCTTGTTGTTACAAGAGGCCTCGAAATATTCTCCGTTGTCTCGAGAATCCTTTGAGTTTACTGTCTTGCTGCTTTATGTCACATGAAAACCCTTACGGTTATTTCCTAACAATTATCGAGGACCCGTTCTTCTCGATTGTTCATGTGTCTCACAAAGTTCATCGGGATACCTTTTGATCTTTCGCAAATCCTCTGCAGCCTGTTACTCTTGAAATTCTTGCCTACTTGCATTATGATTAATTTCATATGACTAGTAGTCTTCGTTAATATCCCTTGTCTTAGCCATTTTTGAGCCTATTGATTCAATGTGTGCGTATGCACGCAGTCATCAGGTTATCCTTTATAAAATTATCTTTCCGGCTCAGACGTCATTCCGGACATGAGTTGGTTCTCGGCAAATCAAACCTTTATTGATTGTCCCACTAAGTGTTTTCAACTTATCCATCTTGATCAGAGCGTCTGCTTCTGATCCTTCATTTTGGAAACCATAATTTCTTTCCATTTAAGCATCAGACTAATAAGAAGATTCTTGAAACTAATGCCTCTGCATTCTTTTCCTCTGAGTGTGTACCGATACTCACATCAGCTCCGTTGTGGATCGCCCGATCCATTGTTGGATTGTTATCCGACAGTGTCCTTCATATTCAATCATCTTATGAGTTCTTCCCCTGATACATAATGCCTTTGGTAAATTGTATCCTCTGTTTGGCCAACCATGCTCTACTTTCGAGCTGGTGTAACTACTTTTGAAATTTGTGGTATATGTTACTAAGATGCCCGATGGGTTGAACCTATGCCTTTCGCTAATCCGTGAGATCCCGAAAGTTTTCACGAGCCATATTCTTATGGTGTTTTGCCAGATAAATTTCCCACACTACAGTTCTATCAAAGCGAGAGGTGAATGAAATGATTTGCATTAAAGAAGTGGGAGTCGTCCTTGAACTTGTGTTCATGCCCATGAAAATGATGTAGACCGTCTCGGAAGCTTCTTGCAAAATGATTATCCAGCTGTATGATTCTTTCGGTATTCTTGAATTGATTCCTTAGAGTTATGGTTCCGACCATGCTGTCCTTATTCAATATATCTGGAACAAACCCATTCCAAGCCTCGTCAATTTTTGACCAGGTTAAAGCATCTACTGTCATAGGTCAATGACCTAGTTCAACTTCTATCGTGTTCTACCTTCGATTTTTACCCTCTGATATCTCGAGGATATCATGCCTTTGCACTACACCTTTTGAACTTTTGATGAAGTAATACCTTTGCTTGTCGTAATCACTCTACGGGTTCTAGGTTGCCGTCAACCGAGGACACCGTTTAGTAAATCAAATCTGCTCTAAAAATTCAACACCCCTAGTAGATGTTACTAGGAAATTTTTAAACTAAATCTGGTTATTCCTAGACTATCAGATACATCCCTTGTCTTGCAATCTTTGACTATGCTACCTCGTCCTTCTTTGGTGCACGAATTCTTCAGAATGTGGGCACGACTTACATCGAGCTTTCAACATCTGGTTGCTTGTTCAGTAAGGCAACGTTGGTTCCGATCTTGCATCTTTTATATTGATCCTATAACTTGCCACTTCGTCATTCTCTTGCTTGTTGCCGTTGTTGTTTGATTGCATCCTCTTGAAACTTCCCGGCAAATGTGTCGGATCATCTTCAACACTTTGACTTCTTCCGAGATGTCAACTGTGTTCATGATGAGAAATACCCTCCTTGCCCTCGATGATTTTTATTATCATCGACAACACCCTTGGCTTCCTTTCATCGCGACTTGTCCACATTATGAATACAACTTGCTCTCAAGCTAGTGTTGTGTTCTGCCTTGTAGTATTACTGTCTTTTATGTCTAGAATGTTGTGGGAATTGCTCCACCTCTTAGAAATTCTCGGTATGATGATACTTCTCACCATCATCATTTTTCTTTGGTCCCCGTGTTGTTTTTTTTTTAACCGGGATACCAATATGCCAACGATGCTGCTTGAGTTTTGTACTTCTAGCAACCCTATTGCTTTGAAGTTAATGATCGACAGTTCGTTCTTAGACTGTTGGTTATTGAATCATCACTCTAACCTTGATATGACTGCCTAAGGTCATATTTCGGGCACACTTTTCAACTAATGATTAATGGTGTATGTTCTCCTCGAGCATACAATAGTGTATCATTTGAATTGACAATTGTCATCCTCTTGATCACATTATTGTGGAAATCCATCTATTTGGAATTCTCGATGAATTGTCGCTGAGCCCATGAGCCACCTCATCATCCTCTCGTTGGTTTAATGATGAACTATTGTTTCGGGAACCCGCTCCCATAGTTCATTTCCCTAGAATCTTGCAATGTCATTTCGTCAATTTGTGTTGCACCTTTTCTTCTCGAACATCCTGAGTCTGAGGTATCATGACACCAATCGGATCTAAATCTCAGTCAGATATGATGTTTGGGACAACTTTCCAGTAGTTATAATGTTGGTCCTTCGATGACCCGGTAATATGATGTCATGCCTAGCACCCCTGGCCGGAGGACCCATCATTATAATTTCTTTGCAAGGATAATCATTCTTCCAGGAGGAAATTATAAGACTTATTCTATAAGTTGTTCCTGATGAACCCTTTGTGTATCTAAGTCCGACCTTTGCTTCAAGACCATGCCAATGCTATCTCGAAGCATGTCTGTGGTACTCCAATTTTCAACAAGAGCCTTTGAAGCCCAATGCTAAATGATTCTTGGTCAGTTATCCAAGCACCGTTGTATGGGTAACATCTTGATTAATCCTTGCCTCTTTATCTAAATGATTGGGTACTTGCTCTCCTACCCTGTATGCCATGTTCTTCTTGTCCATGGGAAGGATACACTCCTAATAATTGTGTGTAATCACAATCTTCCTTTCCATTTGTTTGTTTAACCTTTCTTTAATCTACATATACTCTAAGCAGTAATAATTTTCTGCTTAGGTAAAAAAAACCTTGGTGTATAACTCTGTCAGTAAGACCCTGTTACTATTGATTGATAACATTTCGGTAGCCACCAATGGGCGAGAACTTTGCCTATTGGTCTGCCTCGTTACAACGTGAGGAAAAATGGTTCTCTTCGTTCCCCGTCCTTGGTACCGACATTGTAGCCGACATAACTGACAAGCTACCCACTCACATGCCTCCCTGTCGAGGCTGTGCAAGATGTCACCACCCTTCCTACTTCCAACCGACATGGTGGGCCCATAACCCACAGGTCCACTGGATCGAAACCTGACTCTTCTTTACAACCTGAATTCTATGGTATCCTTTGCACCTGGCTTCGTATATGATTCACGAGCTAAATTCTACTATGTTTCATCCTGGTATCAAACACCATGTTATTCACGTTGTTCAAGCCCCATTCCAGCTTCTGTCTAGGCATCGAATGATTGCCTACCCATTTGAAACTTTGGTACCATCGTATAGTGCACTCAATGAATTCACTGAAATACTACTCATAGGGTACTTCGTGTATCACTTTCTGAATTCGCCGTCGTATGCACAGACTTCGTGGAGATACGTTCCTCCAAAGTTTTTCCCCCCAGTCGCGTTCGTAGGACGATGGAGACCCCGAAGAAAGGATGACGGCTTGGTCACGATGACTTGACACAGAGAAATGAAGACATCAACGAAAGGGATCAACCTCTTCGAAAGGGCAGTCAAGACTGAGAAGACTCGCTAGGTTTTCGCTACCAGCACTCCCCCCCTGCTCCACCGCTTAAATCTCGGGACGAGATTTCTTGTAGTGGAGGAGAATTGTGACGCCCGGATAATTAAGCTACAGTAAAACGTCGCTAATGATGCCACGTCACCTCGATTACTGTGGATAAACTCGTGTCAGTTCGAAACCAAGTTCAAATTTCAAATTTCAAATAAAGACAAACAATAAGAGTTTTCAAATATTAAAACTAAAATGTTCGGAGTGAACCAAATATTGCATAGGTAATTATGGTGGAGAAACCACACCTTTTTAAAATTCTTAAATACTATAAGATTTATAATACAATAGCAAACACAATTATTTAAATACCTTTTGTAATTAATAAAAAGTCAAACTAATTGTTTGAGGACTAGACTCTTGTTGAGTATGAACTAAGTTGAAATACCAATTTAGATGCTATGAGTGTATTTTACTAAAACTAAAATTAATAGGAAGCAAACTTAATCAGTAGAAGTAATAAAAGGAAAAAGGCAAAACACAAAACAAAACTAAAGAAAACAAAACAAAGAAGCCCCCCTCCCCACATTGGGCCTCGGCCCAGCTGGCTATCCAGCCGGCCGGCCCAGCCAAACACCCCGCTGCTCACTTGGCTACTAAGACACCGACACCCCCCCACCGACACCACAATCCCCTCTCCCTCGTCCTGCTACTCCTCTGCCTCCCTCCAGATGGGATCGGGGCATCGGGCCCGATCCCGAGAGCGCCTCACCGTGGCTCCCGTGGACGCCGTCACTGCTCCGCCCTCGACTCCTCGCTGGCTCCACCAACACTCACCGCTCCCTCTCCTCGTTCTGGACGCGTCGCCCCCGACCTCGTCATCATCATCGATGCCCGGCGCCGCCCCCGTCGCTGCCGTCCCGCGTCAGATCCGCCTCGCCGAACCTCCCCGACTCCTCCCCGAGCCCGCGTACGCACAACTGCAGGTCCCGGTGAGCCGCCGTCCCTCCTCCTTTTCCTCGCTGCTCCCTCGTCGCTCAACCGTTGGCCAGCCACGCCCCGGCCGCCCCTCACCACCTTCCCTAGGCCACCCGACGCCCGCGCCCCGCTCGTCGCCCCCGACCGCGGCCACTGTCGTCCACCTCGACCCGCGCCCACCTCGCCTCCACGCGACCTGACCGCTCCGCACATAGCCGCGCCTCGCCGGCCACCGGTGCTCTCGCCCTCGCCGGCGCTGGCCGCCTCCGCTGTGGCCGCCCGTCGCTGGCACCGCAGCCCCGACGGCCACCGCAGCTCCTTGCCGCGCCGTCCGTCGCCCCATTCCGGCCGGCGCCCGTGCGGCCCCTGGCCGCCGGCGCCCGTGTGGCCCCTGGCCGCCGGCGCCCGTGCGGCCCCTGGCCGCCGCCGCCCGTGCCCGCATGCCCCCCCCCCCGCGCACGCCCTAGCGCCGCTCCGCCCTGGCCCCTCGCGCCATTGCGAGCCGCTGCGGCCGGCGCCCGTCGCCGCGGCCGTCGCTCGGGTCCGCCCCGACGGCGCCCGGCGCCCGTGCCCCTCTGCCCGTTAGCCCGCTAGCCCCTTGGCCCTTTGACAGCCGGGGCCCACCCCGAGAAACTTAAAAAAAAGATTTAAAATAAAAATAAAAATAATAATAGTAAAAATAATAATTAAAATAATCAAATATAATTAATTAATTAATTAAGTTAATTAATCCTGTTTCATTAATCTAATTATCTGGTTAGTTTAATTAAACAGTAATTACACTAGCTAAATCCTAGTTAAACTAATTAATTTTCATTAATTAACACATAGTCTATGACGAAGGGGCCCCACTTGTTAGCTTGACTGGTCAATGGTCAGAGTTGACTGCTGACGTCATGCTGATGTCATGATGATGTCAACATGCACTGTTCTGGATAATGCAGTTTTATTTAATAGTAAATAAATTAGAAAATGTTTTAAAAACTTTAAAAATTAATATAAAATAAACCGTAACTCGGATGAAAATACTTTATATATGAAAGTTGCTCAGAATTTCGAGACGCATCCGAATACGGGGTCCGTTCGTCCGCCACACATCTCTATCACACCGAACATGCAACTTTCCCCTCCATTTCATCTGCCCGGAAAACGCGATACACCGGGAATACTTTCCCGGATGATTCCCCTCTTCATCGGTATCACCTCCTACCGCGCTAGGTCACAAGTAGCACCGCGTATTGCCTTGTTATATTTTGTGATGCTATTGTTTGCTCTGTTATTTATTTGTTCCCCTTCGTTGCTTCTTTTCGGTAGACTCCGATACTGTGGTAGACCCCGAGACCATTGATGCTTCGGTGTTCGACTACGGCTACGCTTTCGAAGATTCCTTTCGTCTGCAGGGCTTCTAGGCAAGCCCCCCCCTTTGATCACCAGATATCGCCTATTCTTCTCTCTACTGCTTGCATTAGAGTAGTGTAGCATGTTATTGCTTTCGATAATCCTATTCTGCTGCATAGCCTGTGATTGTTGCTACCATTGTTGATACTTTACCTGCAATCCTAAATGCTTAGTATAGGATGCTAGCATACCATCAGTGGCCCTACACCCTTGTCCGTCTGCCCTGCTATTCTATCGGGCCGTGATCACTTGGGTGTGATCACGGGTATATACTACATACACTTACATGACACATGATGTGACTAAAGTCGGGTCGGCTCATTGAGTACCCGCAAGTGATTTGATGTGGGGGGCTGAAAGGACAGGTGGATCCATCCAGGTAGTGGTGGGCCTGAGTTCCTGACGGCCCTCGAGTGGATCTTTGTGGCGGAGCGACAGGGGCAGGTTGAGACACCCAGTCGAGAGGTGGCCTGGCCCTGGTCGTTGTCCGCGATTATTTCATAATAACACGCTTAACGAGTTTGGATATTTGATCTGAGTCTGGCCATTTGGTCTATACGCACTAACTAGCTGCGTGGGAACAGTTATGGGCACTCGACGTCATGGTATCAGCCGAAGCCTTTTTGACGTCAGCGACTTAGCGGCGCGCGCCGGATTGGACTGGAAAGCCTACTCTGGTATTAGGAGAGGCTAGGTCTGCTTACCGGCCGCGTACGCAACGTGCAGGTGTGCGTTGGGCGATGGGCCCGGACCCCTGCGCGCCTAGGACTTAGACCGGCGTGCTGACCTCTCTGCTGTGCTTAGGTAGGGCTGCGACGTGTTGATCTTCCGAGGCCGGGCATGACCCTGGAAAGTGTGTCCGGCCAAATGGGATCAAGCGTGCTGGGTTATGTGGTGCACCCCTGTAGGGAAGTTAATCTATTCGAATAGCCGTTACCCTCGGTAAAAGGACGACCCGGAGTTGTATTCCGACCTCATGATAACTAGAACCAGATACTTAATAAAACACACCCTTACCAGTGCCAGATACAACTCGGTGGTTGCTCTCTCACAGGGTGTTGTGCGGGAGGATCGCCGAGTAGGATTATGCTATACGTTGTTACTTGGTGAACTTACCATCTACTCCCTTCTACTGCTGCAAGACGGAGGCTGCGAGAAGCGATGATACTTGTTACTTCCATCTGTTCTCTTCTACTGCTGCAAGATGGAGGTGGCCAAAAGCGTAGTCTTCGTTTGGATTAGCTATCCCCCTCTTTTCTGGCATTCTGCAGTTCAGTCCACATATATTACCCCTTTACACAGATATCTTTGCATATGTAGTGTAGATCCTTGCTTGCGAGTACTTTGAATGAGTACTCACGGTTGCTTTTTCTCCCCCTTTTCCCCTTTTCTCCCTTCTTCTCGGATGATGCAACCAGATCGATGGAGTCCAGGAGCCAGAAGATCCCGAGGTTGTTTCTACGTGGAGTTCGGCTTCGAGGAGTAGTTAGGAGGTCCCAGGCAGGAGGCCTTGCCTTTTCGATCGTTGCTACTTTTGTGCTAGCCTTCTTAAGGCAAACTTGTTTAACTTATGTCTATACTCAGATATTATTGCTTCCTCTGACTCTTGTGTATTCGAGCTTTTGTATTCGAGCCCTCGAGGCCCATGGCTTGTAATATAAAGCTTGTATTATTTTAATTTGTGTCTAGAGTTGTGTTGTGATATCTTCCAGTGAGTCCCTGATCTTGGTCGTACACATTTGCGTGCATGATTAGTGTACGGTCAAATCGGGGGCGTCACATCCCGGTCTACGAGGGTACGTAGACACACTCTCCCCCTCGTTGCTATGCATCTAGTAGATAGATCTTGCGTGATCGTAGGAAAATTTTGAAAATACTACGTTCCCCAATAGGGTGCGCCGTACCCCCCAGTGCGCGCCCTCCACACTTGTGGCCGCCTTGAGGCTCCCCTGCCGTGTACTCCAAGTCATCTGGATGTCTTCTGGTCCAAGAAAAATCCTCGTAAAGTTTCGTTCCGTTTGGACTCCGTTTGATATTCCTTTTCTGCGAAACTCAAAAACAAGGGAAAAAACAGAAAGTGGCACTAGGATCTGGGTTAATAGGTTAGTCGCAAAAATAATATAAAATATCATATTAATGCATATAAAACATCCAAAACAGATAATATAATAGCATTGAACAATCAAAAATTATAGATACGTTGGATACGTATCAAGCATCCCCAAGCTTAATTCATTGTCAGGCCCAAGATGCGATTCTATCCCGATCACGTGACACTTACGTCATTGGGGCACAACCGCATTTCGGGCGCTTAGCAAGATGGATATCATTACATCGGACCATTACATACATACATGGGGGATACAATAATACATACAAGTCACATGAATACAACATCATCAATACAAGGCATCCGACTACGGATGTAAACATGCAAAAGCACAACGACATTCATCTGCTATCCCAGGCTGCCGACCAGGAACCTAACCCGAGACTGAAGAAGAAGAAGAAGAAGAAGAAGAAGAAATAACTCCAACACAACGAACATCGCGGTCACGATCAAGACATCGGAAACCTGCACCTGCACCTGTTGTTGTAGTATCTGTGAGCCACGATGACTCAGCAATCCCATAACCATGGGTAACAAGACTAGCAAAACTTAATGGGTAGCAAGAGGTTAAGTGGTGAGGTTGCAGCAGCGGCTAAGCAACATATGGTGGCTAACTTACGAGTACAAGAATAAGATGAGCATCCACGCAAAAGGTCGCAAACTAGTAATGATCGCTAAAGATCCTGGACTACCTACGAGTCAAACATAACCCCATCGTGTTCTCTTCTCAAAGTGAAAAGAGACAGTCACGGGTACTCACACAGTTGTGTGTTTTATTTCGGATCCTCTGTCAAGTTTTCTACAACCAGACATTAACAAATTCCAATCTGCCACATAACCGCGGGCATGGCTTTCAAAAGATCATAACCCTGCAGGGGTGTCCCAACTTAACCCATCACAAGCTCTCACGATCAGCAGACGTAATAATAATATTACCCCTTATCTTAGGGAAGGCCCGATCAGACTCGGAATTCCCGGTGCACAAGACATTTCGACAATGGTAAAACAAGTCCAGCAAGACCTCCCGGCGTGCCGACACCCTGATAGTAGCCGCGCGTATCTCGTCTCAGGCCACGACCGGATGAGCACAACGTACAACAACCAAACCCCAAGTTGCCAAGGTCTCGAGATGCTGGTGACAATGCACATGATGACAAGGCAAAGTGCAACACGCAAGCAGATGACATGGCAACGACAACGAATAACTGGCTGACACTTGGCGCATCGGTCTCGGGGTGTCACAACACTCCCCTACTAACAAGAGATCTCGTCCCGAGATCTTAGGAATGAGACGGAAGAGAAAAGGAAGAACAAAGTTCTTCGAGAACAAAAGGGTGAAACTAAAGAACCTTGAGAGGTTGAGCCATTTGGACGAAAGAATGCAATGAAGATAAACGAGTTGACAAGCTCCGGTAAAAGAGGAACAAAGGCATACGACGAGAACCAAGATCTTAATAACAAGAGAGACATTGCAACCACTCTGGTTAATAAGAGATAGAAAAGCAATTGAACGAAGGAATTTGGGCAACACTCCGGCTAAAAATGGAAGGAATAGGATACCGGTTGAAGATGAATGGAATGGGACAAGAACTGAAAAGATGAAATGATACTCGACGAGAGCAACAACACAATGCCTCGGGAAGAATTAAAAGAGTGAATGAAAAAACGGATAAGAGAAGAACAACTTCGAGCGCGAAAGAATTTGAAAGAGCATCCTTGCGACGAAAGGATGAACGGAGTTGTTGAGATGATCAACAACAAAAGAATAAACTTGTTGTGGACTTATGTAAACATCTCAAAACTTTGAGGTGAATTATGCCACAACCAGAAGATTGAATGGATGAGAATGAAGAAAGAAATGCAAAACTCCATTTCAAAAGGAATAAGGAGAATTATTTGCGATCGAGAGGCAAAAGAATAATGCTTGAGCTTGATCCAAAAGAATTAGCTGAATGTTTGAAGAATGAATTAAATGAAGGAGAACCACCATGAAGAACTTTGGTAACGAAAGGATGATGATATAGAAATGACGGATGAAAAGAATAAGATTAAAGCCTTGCGATGATTTAGACGAGGGTTCCGACGAGATAACCGAGAAAATTTGAACTCCGGAAAAGAAAAGAATAAAAACACCTGGAACTAGAATTTATTCGACAAGAATAAACTCCGAAGGAAGGAATAAATCAACTTGACGAGAATGAATAAGAATTATGTTATGCTTATCCTCCATCAATTAAATTGATGAGAAGCAATGGATTTGCATACTACTTATTCTTATTGAAATGATTAAAGAGGGATATATCGCGAACTTGCGAAAATATTCATGAAACACCGGTATGATTGGAATTAAAAAGAATGTATTGATATGATCACACCTGAAAAGAACTCTTGAATGAACCATCGTAAAGAATTGAAATCGAATGGTGAAAAATAACAAACCACCGTAAAGAATTAAAATCGAGTGAAAACAAGAGAATCAATCGCCGGGAAGAATAAAGCACTTGAGGAAATTAGAATGACGAGAACGAAGAGATCATGAACTGATTAAAGAGTACTTGAACGAAGCACCGAAAGAATGTGAGACGAACGAAGAGGCATCAATGAAGAATATTTGGAGGACGAAGTTGAAAACTAAGAACGAAGAAATCTTCTGAAATGATGGCCTTCGGAGGAACACAAAGCAAATAATTCATGAAATGCTCCGAATGGTTAAAGAAAATAAGTCTTGATGATCGAAACAATTAAGGAGATAGCAATGATCTTAATAACGACTCTTCGAGAGAATAGATAAGAATTAGAGGATGTCTTTTCTTCTGTCTTCAAATGACGACGGGAAACACCACCAAACTATTGAGATACTCTGGAAGGATGAAAGAAGAAAGGTTGAACCAACGATGAAATGAATTGAAAGTGATCTTGGAGAAGGCATATGACTGATGGAATCCATACTTATGTCACACTTTGAAAAGAATTTTAGGAACAGTCCGGGAAATTTGAAGAGTCGGGTAAGATCCTGGGAATACACCTGTGGGTTATGAGCCCACCGAAGAGAAAACACCGTTGGAAAGGATCGAAAAGGAGATGAAGCATCGGAACGATTGAAAAACTCGAATGAGGTGACAACCGTGAATTAATTAGAACACATACGAAGCTCCTGAGATGTCTTCGGAATTCCGGTACAATTACATGGCGAGAGGTGAACGAGCAATTGGGAACATTTGAACTCAGGAAAGAATATGAACAACACCGAGAACAAATTGAATTGGAACCATCGGAAAAGAAGAAGAGGTGAAGAATATCAAACGAGAGGAGAACTCATCGGAGAAGAAAAGAGATGAAGGAGGACGAGCTAGACGAGAATTCACCAGTTGAAATAATTGAAGGAAGGAATTCAAAAGCTTCACACGAGTAGGAAGGATACTCGAATAAGGACTCCGGTCCCGAAAGAAAAAGGGTGGGCGGGTGGGAAAAAGAAAGTCCACTTCGGACGGGGAAAACACCGTCGGTTGAAAAGAACTGAGGTTGACTTGCAAAGAAGAAGAGGGTCGAGTCCACTTCATGAGAGATGCACCAGATGAAAGAACTGACAATGCAACGAACGAAAACTAACCGCGTGATCCTAATTTTTTTTGAAGGATAAGAGGAGTAATTCAAAACACTTATGTCAAGATTCCTCACCAGAGCGACGAAGGGGAAGAGGAGTAAAAAGAATTCCTACTCTCCGATATAACTAGACTCTGAAAAAGTTTTCTTCTAGACTCAACAACGGCCAGACTACGATCAATCAAAGGGGCTCCTATGGTCGGTCGAGGCTCTAATACAAACTTGTCAGGCCCAAGATGCGATTCTATCCCGATCACGTGACACTTGCGTGATTGGGGCACAACCGCATTTCGGGCGCTTAGCAAGATGGATATCATTACATCGTACCATTACATACACACATGGGGGATACAACAATACATACAAGTCACATGAATACAACATCATCAATACAAGGCATCCGACTACGGATGCAAACATGCAAAAGCACAATGACATCCATCTGCTATCCCAGGCTGCCGACCAGGAACCTAACCCAAGACTGAAGAAGAAGAAGAAGAAGAAAGAACTCCAACACAACGAACATCGCTCTCACGATCAAGAGATCAGAAACCTGCACCTGCAACTGTTGTTGTAGTATCTGTGAGCCACGTGGACTCAGCAATCCCATAACCATAGGTAACAAGACTAGCAAAACTTAATGGGTAGGAAGAGGTTAAGTGGTGAGGTTGCAGCAACGACTAAGCAATATATGGTGGCTAACTTACGAGTACAAGAATAAGATGAGCATCTACACAAACGGTCGCAAACTAGTAATGATTGCTAAAGATCCTGAACTACCTACGAGTCAAACATAACCCCACGGGGTTCTCTTCTCAAAGTGAAAAGAGACAGTCACGGGTACTCACACAGTTGTGTGTTTTATTTCGGATCCTCTGTCAAGTTTTCTACAACCGGACATTAACAAATTCCCACCGGCCACATAACCGCGGGCACAGCTTTTGAAAGATCATAACCCTGTAGGGGTGTCCCAACTTAGCCCATCACAAGCTCCCACGATCAGTAGGAGTAATAATAATATTACCCCTTATCTTAGGGAAGGCCCGATCAGACTCGGAATTCCCGGTGCACAAGACATTTCGACAATGGTAAAACAAGTCCAGCAAGACCTCCCGGCGTGCCGACACCCTGATAGGCTGATAGTAGCCACGCGTATCTCATCTCAGGCCACGACCGGATGAGCATAGCGTACAGTAACCAATCCCCCAGTTGCCAAGGGGGGGGGGCGCCGCAAACGACTCAATTTGGGACCAACACCATCAGCACTGGCCCCGCCTGCTATGTAGAAAGAATCCTCGGGTAGCACTAACTCCCTACGCAATTAATTAATTAATTAAGTTTTTATTATGAGCAAATTAAAACCAATGTTGGGCCTTGCCGGAGGAGTTTTATTCAAAGACGAACTGTCAAGGGGTCCCCATATACCCAACCGTGTAAGGAGCGCAAAATCAAGGAACATAACGCGTGTTTATCGGCTCCTAAGGTGGCATGAGTGGAGCAAAACACCGAGCAAAAGGCCAAGCCTTCCGCCCATTGCCAAGTATATAGGTGTGTTAAGATATATAAGATATATTGTGATATTCCCAAAGCATCAAGTTCAAACATGGAACAATCTTCGTCTTTACCTGCAACTAACAACCCTATAAGAGGGGTTGAGCAAGCGGGTAACATAGCCAAACAACGGTTTGCTGGGAAGGTGTCAAAGGTTAGAGGTTTCATGGCAACAAGGAGAGGCTGACATAAAAAGATAGGTAGCGCGACATATAACGATAGCATCGAGACATCTAGCATAGCAATGATAGTAAATCCAAGGTGATGGTCATCTTGCCTGAGATCCCGCAAGGAAGAAGAACGGGTCCATGAAGAAGACGAAGAAGAAGCCTTGAAGACGAACCACATGTAGACGTACGAATCCTCACGATCGCAACGGAAAAGAACTAGCGAGAAGAAAGCACACCACATGGTAAACACACAACACAAGAACATGACAAGATGCTCAACCAAGTATGATGCAAGACGAGTCTATATGATGCAATTCATGGCAAGGGATGAAGCACACAAGAACAACACAAAACAACAAGTTTAAATGAGGCCGGAATCAACATATAACAATTCCGGTATGTCCTCATATGCACATTTCAAAATTGGTCCAGATCTGAACAAACCTTATGTTAAAGTTGTTAAACAGCAAGTTAACATGCACCATGATGATCTACTCGAAATTCTAGTCAAGTTTCATATAAAGTTTGTTTAATTCGGAGCTACGGCCTAGAAGATATGAGCAAAACAAGACAAGCATGTCAACGGTGCAAGATGCACCCAAACATCAAGCAAACACATTCCAAACATGTAACCAACATGATATTAGGCTTCTACATGCAAAATCACACAAGTTTCATATAGGACACTGTAATGCCCAGGATGGGACTATACCTCCTACGTGTCGAGGCACGACTTAAAGGTATAAGCCCATTCTAGAATGATCTCAAGTTTGGTATCTTTGCACGACTCATGTAAAAGAGGGATTAAATTGCAAAAGAGAGATAGTTGGCTTTGTAACATCCCAAATTTTCAATTTGGAATGTTTTACAATTATTAGCTAAGCATATATGCATTTTTTTGAGTGTCATTTGGAAATTTCAGAGGCATTTGAATTTTATCTGACTTTGAATTCTACTTGGCAATTGAAATTTATTTCAAAAATCCCCGACGAGATACTTGTTCAAAAGTATGAGAGGAGCTAACATGACACTCCAAAAAGTCAGAAGAAAACAATGCCGAAAGTTTTGAATTCAAATTTGAGTTTCATTTGGATTTTAAGAAAAATGTTTTTTTATAAAGTTTTTATTTAGCCTCTGAAAAATAGTTCATCTTGTAGGATTTATTTTTCTGAATTTTTTGATATATACATGTCCTATATTAAAATATTTTTATTTTCTATCTATATTTTTTTTTCTCTTTGTCAAAAAAAAACAAAAAAAAACGCAGCCCAGCAGGCCCATGCCCAGCGCTATCTTCTTCTTCCTCCTCGTACACGTACAGAGGAACACGAACGGAAGGACATCCATGGCGCCTCCACCTCTCTCTCCCCTCAACTCCCTTCCCCCGCACCCACTAACCCCCGGAATCGGTTCCCCTCGCCTTCCTCTACCCCTTCCCCTTCCTAGTGCGCCTTGGAGTCGCCTGTAATGGCCATTACGAGGCAGAGACATAGCAACCATTAAATACCATAGTCTTCTCGGATTCTGACCTCCCCAAGCCCTATATAAAGCATCCCCGCGAGCCCCTCTCACCCCTCGTCCGTAGCCCTCTCCTTCTGGAGCTTTTCCCCCTCCCTAACCTCGCCAATTGCTCGCCGGAGTTCGTGAATTCCGGCGACCTCTCACCGTGTGTACATGAAGCTATCTACAACCACACCTTGATCAAGTGGTTCACCACATCGTCCTCTACACCGTCCCGTACGCGTCCTTCGCCGAAGCACACCGGAGCCGCCTTCTTCCTCGTCTCCGGCGACAAGTCCGGTGAACACCCTGTCCGAATTTTTTTCTCTTTTATCAGTATATTTTCCAATTCAGATTCTTTACCGAATCTTGTTTCTAGTATATCTTTTAGTCTATAGATCCGATTTAGTTGATTCTTTTTCCTACGGGTTCGTAAAAATATCCTCTGTCCAGAGAACCAAACGAAATATATTTTTGAAAATTTTAAAATTTGAATTCAAACAGATCTGAATTTAAACTTCGTTAGGCCATAACTTGAGTTTCGTAACACCGTTTTGGGTGATTCTTTTTGCAAATCGAAGCTTGTGACATGTACTTTCTGTTAAAATCAAAACCATTTATTTTTGTTGCTGTGAAAATTATATTCTGTACAGAAACTTTATTTTGGTCTTTTTGGAGTTTTTCGAAGTCTTTTATTCGTTTTCTTTTTGGATCTTTGCTTGTATGCTTATGTATGTTATTGCTTGCTTACGCTAGATCATCCGGAGTGCGAAGCTTGATACTACGAATCTTTAGAGTTCAACGAACGTCAGCAAGGCAAGTTCACACTTTGATCATAAATTTTCAATACCCAGTTTTTACTATGCATTAGTTTCACCCTCAAATATTGCATTAGTAGGATTGGGAACATGTGGTTATGCTATGTAGATCATCTGGTAGGAACCTATGACCTTTTATCACCCCGGGATATATTCGTTATATCATATGTTGCTTAGCCATGCTCGTAGACGGGGATTGGTATGTGTGATATATGCAAGTTGCGAGAGATAATAATTTTGGGACAACATAAGGTGGCAACTTTAATACACATCTGGGTGGATTGTTTGGGGCACCTGGAGAAACCAGTGCTTGCCCAAGGGGAATCCCGGAGTACCCGTGTGATAACCCTAGGTCCGCCACCCAGGCTCAAAGGGATCATAAGATATTTCATGCCTAGAAACTTCCGTGTGCAGCCACAAGCCATTATGGGCTCTGGCATAGTTGAGTAAGTTGTGTGACCTCTTTCCGTGGTAGACTAGCTGATGTAGGGGAAAGTAGGTGTACCGGTCTACCCAGGGTTTGGAGGAAATACTTCAGAAAGACTATGTCTCGATCTTCCGATCATGGAGGTGGTCGAGTCTTGTGGGGAAAAGTGCGCAAACCTCTGCAGAGTGTAAAAACTAATCATGATTAGCCGTGTCCCCGGTTATGGACAACTTGAGTATCTAGAAGTGAATTATTGGTTGATCTCATCACTTTATTTAATGAAATCATAGGGTTACTAATAACTTGGGAATTTTGGGATTGAGTTGGAGGAACCTTCTCAATAATGGCATTTCTAACTTAGTAGTAAATAAAAATGTATTCCTTTGTTGTAGGGTAAAAAATTGGCTTTATGCAAAAATTAAACTTAGAGCCTCCACCAGCTAAATTTGCATATAGAGATAGTCTTTTTCTTTATTATTATTTCTATGGTGTGACATTGCCAGCATATTCCATGTGCTGACCTACACGGCTGCAACGTCTCATGTTGCAGAGTTTTCCGACGAGGAGTAAAGGTGCGATAGGTCGTTGTTCTGCACTCAGTTTGCCGTGGAGTTGATGGACTCATTTTACTTTTGATGCTTCCGCAGTTATTTTATCCAGATGGCCTTTGGCCATATTATTGTAATAAATACTCTTTTGATGACCTCGATGTAATAAAGTGTGTGATTGAACTCTGTTATAATTCATCGAGTACTGTGTGTGTCAGCATACCGATCCAGGGATGACACTTAAGCACAGAGATTTCGATCCATTTGGGTCGGGTCGCTACAAGATGGTATCAAAGCACACGCTGACTGTAGGACGCGGCCACTAGGAAATGGAAAACCATAGGAAGAAAACTCTATTTTACCACTTCCTTATATATCCGTTGGTCTGTACTCTTCTCTATTCATTTATATCTCTTCTCTACTTCAATTCAATAGTTGTTGAACCCCATGACAAAGTTGATCAGCTGATGAGACCAAGACCCATGAAGACATCATTGACGAAGAAGAAGAAGTAGAGTTGACTTTGATTTGAGAAGATTTAGTTCAGACCACCACAACCAAATGTAGTCCAACGAATGATTGCGGTAGTATGAAGAGATCATATCTCTTGTGGATATGACCTTACCTGTAGGTTTTGCTTGTGTGATGTGATTTGTGTGAATTGCTTGATTTGAAGTTTTATTGCTATCATAAGCATATGGGTAGTGATTTCTCTCATTAGGCCCTTATTCTATTCTAATTTCTCATCCACTCTAAACCTAACAGATGCCTCCGAGACGTGACCCGGAATTTCCGCCGGAACTTACCCAGTTGATCCAGAACCAGAATGCCCTCATGCAGCTACTCATCCAGAATCAGAACCAGAACAACAACAACCCACCGCCGCCACCCCCGGTCGACAACCTTACCCGTTTCCTGAGGTTGAACCCACCCGTGTTCTCTAGCAGCACGGAGCCGATCGTCGCAGATGACTGGCTTCGCAAGATCGGAAGGGAGCTGACCACCGCAGGATGTACTGGCGCAGAGAAGGTGCGCTTTGCCGCACATCAACTGGATGGACCAGCAGCTTCGTGGTGGGAGAATTACACCACCACATTCCCCATAGCAAATGTGACTTGGGATCAGTTCCAGCAGGCGTTTCGTACTGCACATGTTTCAGCCGGAGCTATGAGTCTGAAGAAGCATGAGTTCCGCAACTTACGCCAGGGTAATCGTTCTGTTGGTGATTATGTGGAGGAATTCAGCAAGTTATCCAGGTATGCTCCCGGAGACGTGGCTGATGATGCCGCTAAGCAGGAGAAATTTCTGGAGGGACTAAACGATGATCTGGGACTTCAGTTGACCGTGGCTACCTTTAACAATTATCAAGAGTTGGTTGACAAGGCTCTCATTCTGGAAGGCAAGCAGCAGTAGGTGGAAAACTGCAAGAGGAAGTACGGACAGGGAAAGTACAACTCTGGAGTTCAGCAGAAGCCCCGCTATACCCCGTACTCGGGAAATAATGGATCAGGATCTGGCAAGTATGGTGGACACACTCACCATAACCATGGAGGACATTCACATCATGGAGGGAATGGACACAACCATAATGGCCATAGGAATGGCAATGGAAACGGAGGAAACAACAATCAGCATCACTCCAACCACGCTACACCGGCAAAGAAGGATCTGAGCCACATTACCTGTTTCAAGTGCGGGAAGACCGGACACTACGCCACCGAATGTCCCGAGGCGAAGAACGGGAATGGCAATGGAAGCTCTGGAAAGAAGCCAAATCCTTTTACCAGAGGTCAGGTGAACCATGTCAATGTGGAGGAAGTTTATGACCAGCCTGACGCCGTTGTTGGTAAGTTCTTGATTAATTCATTTACAGCCCTTGTTCTTTTTGACACTGGTGCATCGCATTCATTCATATCAAGGGGGTTTGTGGATAAGTTTAAGTTGCCGACCGTAGCCCTTAAAACACCAATGTTAGTGAGTTCCCCAGGAGCAGAGAATATGGCTAGTCGGGGATGTTTTCAGTTGCCATTGACCATAGGGAGACACGTTTTTCCCACAGACCTCATCATCCTAGAATCAGAAGGATTGGACGTAATTCTAGGCATGGACTGGCTATCCAAGTATGAAGGGAATATTGATTGTGCTAGTAAGTCGATTCTTCTCACCACCCCAGAGGGGAAACGGATCAAGTATGTGTCGAGGCATACACCAAGGAGGACTCAAGTGAATTCTCTTTCGGGAGTTGTTCAGGAAGAAGTACCAGTTGTGAAGGATTATCCCGATGTTTTTCCGGAGGAACTACCAGGCATGCCACCGGATCGGGACATAGAGTTTTTGATTGAATTGTTACCAGGCACTGGACCAATATCCAAGAGACCGTACCGGATGCCCGCAAATGACCTGGAGGAAATTAAGAAGCAGATTAAGGAATTATTGGAGAAAGGTTATATTCGACCGAGTTCATCACCTTGGGGAGCCCCAGTGCTTCTAGTTGAGAAGAAGGATCGATCCTTGAGAATGGTTGTGGATTACCGTGCGTTGAATGAGGTGACGATCAAGAACAAGTACCCTCTGCCGATGATCAATGATTTGTTTGACCAGCTACAAGGAGCAAAAGTTTTCTCAAAAATCGATCGTCGATCTGGATATCACCAGCTGAAGATTTGAGAACAGGATATACCCAAGACAGCCTTTACCACGAGATATGGGCTTTATGAGTATACATTCATGTCTTTTGGTTTGACTAATGCCCCTGCCTATTTTATGAATATGATGAATAAGGTATTCATGGAGTTCTTGGATAAGTTTGTTGTGGTATTCATTGATGATATATTGATTTACTCAAAGAATGAAGAAGAACACAAGGAACATTTGCGCTTGGTTCTTGAGAAGCTCAGGGAACATCAGTTATATGCAAAGTTCAGCAAGTGTGAATTCTGGTTGAAGGAAGTTGGATTTCTCGGACATGTTATATCAGGGGAAGGAATAGCAGTGGATCCTTCGAAAGTTGAAGCCGTCACCGAATGGAAGGCACCCACCTCAGTCAGAGAGATTCGCAGTTTCCTTGGACTCGCAGGATATTATCGGAGGTTTATTGAGAATTTCTCCAAGATCGCGAAGCCCATGACAGAGTTATTGAAGAAAGACACCAAATTTAATTGGACCGAGGAATGTGAGGCCAGTTTTCAGGAGTTGAAGAAACGTTTGGTCACAGCCCCAGTACTAATTCTTCCGAATATACGCAAGGATTTGCAGGTATATTGCGACGCTTCTCGTCAGGGACTTGGAGGTGTTCTTATGCAAGAAGGAAGAGTTGTTTCATATGCCTCACGTCAACTTCCACCCCATGAGCGGAATTATGCCACACATGATTTGGAGTTAGCAGCCGTAGTGCATGCGCTCAAGACCTGGAGGCATTTTCTTATTGGAAATCATTGTGATGTTTACACGGATCACAAGAGTTTGAAATACATCTTCACGCAAAAGGAGTTGAACCTCAGGCAGAGAAGATGGTTGGAGCTCATAAAAGATTATGACATGAAATTGCACTATCACCCAGGAAAGGCCAATGTTGTGGCAGATGCATTGAGCCACAAGAGTTATGTCAATACCCTCACAACAGGAGGATTACCTCAAGAGTTAATTGATGATCTCAGAGATCTCCGATTGGAGATAGTACCACGAGGTTTTGTTACCGCAATGGAAATTCAATCCACCTTGTTGGGAAAGATCCGAGAAGCCCAGAAGTTAGACAAAGGTATTGTAGAAATAAAGGAAAGGATGAACCAAGGAAAGGCAAAATGATTTCGTGAGGATGAACACGGAACCTTATGGTTTGAGCAGCGTATTTACGTGCCCAATGACACAGAGATCAGGAAGTTGATTCTTCAGGAGGCTCATGATTCGCCTTATTCGATACACCCAGGGAACACCAAGATGTATTTGGACTTCAAGGAAAGTTTCTGGTGGACAGGTATGAAAAAGGATATTGCCGAGTATGTCGCAGTATGTGATGTATGTCAAAGGGTTAAGGCAGAGCACCAGAAACCAGAAGGATTACTTCAGCCTTTGCTGATACCGGATTGGAAGTGGGACAAGCTTGGCATGAACTTCATTACAGGATTACCCAAGACCCGATCAGGCTATGATTCTATTTGGGTAGTAGTTGATCGCTTGACCAAGGTAGCTCACTTCATCCCCGTGAAAACCACATATACAAGTGCTAAGTTGGCCAAGATATATATGACCAGGATCGTATGTCTGCATGGAGTTCCGAGGACCATCGTATCAGATAGAGGAACACAATTTACCTCAAAGTTTTGGCATCAGTTACACGAAACTTTGGGTACTAGGCTAGAGTTCAGTACAACCTTTCATCCGCAGACAGATGGGCAGACCGAGAGAGTCAATCAGATACTGTAGGACATGTTGAGAGCTTGTGCGCTAGATTATGGATCTAGTTGGGATGATAATTTGCCATACGCAGAATTCTCATATAACAACAGCTATCAAGCTAGTTTGAAGATGGCCCCTTTCGAAGCTTTGTACGGAAGGAGGTGCAGGACACCATTAATGTGGGATGAAGTTGGAGACCGTAAATTATTCGGACCAGATTTAATTAAAGATTCAGAGGAGAAAGTCAAGTTGATCCGTGACAGACTTAAGATAGCCCAATCCAGACAGAAGAGTTATGCCGATACTAAACACAAGGAAGTAACTTATGAAGTCAGAGATAGAGCATATCTTCGTGTGTCTCCACTTCGAGGTGTTAAACGGTTTGGAGTTAAAGGCAAACTAGCACCACGATTTGTGGGGTCATACAGAATTTTGAAATGCATGGGTGAAGTTGCCTACAAGTTGGAATTACCCGAAGCCTTGTCAGGAGTTCATGATGTGTTTCACGTTTCCCAGTTGAAGAAGTGCCATGCAGAGATGGCTGATATTCCTTTGAGAGATACAGTGCCACTGGAGGCCATACAGTTGGATAGTGATCTGACCTATGATGAGAAGCCCGTCAAGATTCTCGAAACAACAAGCAGGGTTACCCGCAGCAAGGTCATCAAGTTTTGCAAGGTTCAGTGGAGTCATCATACTGAGGAAGAAGCCACGTGGGAACGCGAAGAAGATCTTCGACAGGATCACCCACACCTTTTTGCTAGCCAACCCGAATCTCGAGGCCGAGATTCATCTTAAGGGGGGTAGGTTTGTAACATCCTAAATTTTCAATTTGGAATGTTTTACAATTATTAGCTAAGCATATATGCATTTTTTTAGTGTCATTTGGAAATTTCAGAGGCATTTGAATTTTATCTGACTTTGAATTCTACTTGGCAATTGAAATTTATTTCAAAAATCCCTGACGAGATACTTGTTCAAAAGTATGAGAGGAGCTAACATGACACTCCAAAAAGTCATAAGAAAACAATGCCGAAAGTTTTGAATTCAAATTTGAGTTTCATTTGGATTTTAAGAAAAATGTTTTTTTATAAAGTTTTTATTTAGCCTCTGAAAAATAGTTCATCTTGTAGGATTTATTTTTCTGAATTTTTTTGATATATATATGTCCTATATTAAAATATTTTTATTTTCTATCTATATATTTTTTTTCTCTTTGTCAAAAAAAAACAAAAAAAACGCAGCCCAGCAGGCCCATGCCCAGCGCTATCTTCTTCTTCCTCCTCGTACACGTACAGAGGAACACGAACGGAAGGACATCCATGGCGCCTCCACCTCTCTCTCCCCTCAACTCCCTTCCCCCGCACCCACTAACCCCCGGAATCGGTTCCCCTCGCCTTCCTCTACCCCTTCCCCTTCCTAGTGCGCCTTGGAGTCGCCTGTAATGGCCATTACGAGGCAGAGACATAGCCACCATTAAATACCATAGTCTTCTCGGATTCTGACCTCCCCAAGCCCTATATAAAGCATCCCCGCGAGCCCCTCTCACCCCTCGTCCGAAGCCCTCTCCTTCTGGAGCTTTTCCCCCTCCCTAACCTCGCCAATTGCTCGCCGGAGTTCGTGAATTCCGGCGACCTCTCACCGTGTGTACATGAAGCTATCTACAACCACACCTTGATCAAGTGGTTCACCACATCGTCCTCTACACCGTCCCGTACGCGTCCTTCGCCGAAGCACACCGGAGCCGCCTTCTTCCTCGTCTCCGGCGACAAGTCCGGTGAACACCCTGTCCGATTTTTTTTCTCTTTTATCAGTATATTTTCCAATTCAGATTCTTTACCGAATCTTGTTTCTAGTATATCTTTTAGTCTATAGATCCGATTTAGTTGATTCTTTTTCCTACGGGTTCGTAAAAATATCCTCTATCCAGATAACCAAACGAAATATATTTTTGAAAATTTTAAAATTTGAATTCAAACAGATCTGAATTTAAACTTCGTTAGGCCATAACTTGAGTTTCGTAACACCGTTTTGGGTGATTCTTTTTGCAAATCGAAGCTTGTGACATGTACTTTCTGTTAAAACCAAAACCATTTATTTTTGTTGCTGTGAAAATTATATTCTGTACAGAAACTTTATTTTGGTCTTTTTTGGAGTTTTTCGAAGTCTTTTATTCGTTTTCTTTTTGGATCTTTGCTTGTATGCTTATGTATGTTATTGCTTGCTTACGCTAGATCATCCGGAGTGCGAAGCTTGCTACTACGAATCTTTAGAGTTCAACGAACGTCAGCAAGGCAAGTTCACACTTTGATCATAAATTTTCAATACCCAGTTTTTACTATGCATTAGTTTCACCCTCAAATATTGCATTAGTAGGATTGGGAACATGTGGTTATGCTATGTAGATCATCTGGTAGGAACCTATGACCTTTTATCACCCTGGGATATATTCGTTATATCATATGTTGCTTAGCCATGCTCGTAGACGGGGATTGGTATGTGTGATATATGCAAGTTGCGAGAGATAATAATTTTGGGACAACATAAGGTGGCAACTTTAATACACATCTGGGTGGATTGTTTGGGGCACCTGGAGAAACCAGTGCTTGCCCAAGGGGAATCCCGGAGTACCCGTGTGATAACCCTAGGTCCGCCACCCAGGCTCAGAGGGATCATAAGATTTTTCATGCCTAGAAACTTCCGTGTGCAGCCACAAGCCATTATGGGCTCTGGCATAGTTGAGTAAGTTGTGTGACCTCTTTCCGTGGTAGACTAGCTGATGTAGGGGAAAGTAGGTGTACCGGTCTACCCAGGGTTTGGAGGAAATACTTCAGAAAGACTATGTCTCGATCTTCCAATCATGGAGGTGGTCGAGTCTTGTGGGGAAAAGTGCGCAAACCTCTGCAGAGTGTAAAAACTAATCATGATTAGCCGTGTCCCCGGTTATGGACAACTTGAGTATCTAGAAGTGAATTATTGGTTGATCTCATCACTTTATTTAATGAAATCATAGGGTTACTAATAACTTGGGAATTTTGGGATTGAGTTGGAGGAACCTTCTCAATAATGGCATTTCTAACTTAGTAGTAAATAAAAATGTATTCCTTTGTTGTAGGGTAAAAAATTGGCTTTATGCAAAAATTAAACTTAGAGACTCCACCAGCTAAATTTGCATATAGAGATAGTCTTTTTCTTTATTATTATTTCTATGGTGTGACATTGCCAGCATATTCCATGTGCTGACCTACACGGCTGCAACGTCTCATGTTGCAGAGTTTTCCGACGAGGAGTAAAGGTGCGATATGTCGTTGTTCTGCACTCAGTTTGCCGTGGAGTTGATGGACTCATTTTACTTTTGATGCTTCCGCAGTTATTTTATCCAGATGGCCTTTGGCCATATTATTGTAATAAATACTCTTTTGATGACCTCGATGTAATAAAGTGTGTGATTGAACTCTGTTATAATTCATCGAGTACTGTGTGTGTCAGCATACCGATCCAGGGATGACACTTAAGCACAGAGATTTCGATCCATTTGGGTCGGGTCGCTACAGGCTTACACTCGCCACTTCACACAATACATTACATAAGCAAAACATCATTCAAAACATCACAACCCGACTACGGGTGAAGATCCGAAAGAAGATACCAAAACAACATAAAGCCACAGGTCTGAATCGCCCCTAGTAGAAACCACTACTGATCGTCGAAAACATCACAAGCATACGGCCACTCTCTTCATCGAGCTCCCAGTGAAGTACTTGAACCAGCTCCTGCACCATTCTCGGCTGAACCTGCATCTGGGGTTGTAGTATCTGTGAGCCACGAGGACTCAGCAATCCCATAACCATGGGTAACAAGACTAGCAAAGCTTTATGGGTAGGAAGAGGTAAAGTGGTGAGGTTGCAGCAGCGGCTAAGCATAATATGGTGGCTAGCTTACGAGTACAAGAATGAGATGAGCATCTACGCAAACGGTCGCAGAAGTAGTGATCGCTAAAGATCCTGAACTACATACGAGTCAAACATAACCCCACCGTTTTCTCTTCTCAAAATGAAAAGAGACAGTCACGGTTACTCACGCCGTTGTGTGTTTTACTTCGGATCATCTGTCAAGTTTTCTACAACCGGACATTAACAAATTCCAATCTGCCACATAACCGCGAGCACGGCTTTCGAAAGATTATAACCCTGCAGGGGTGTCCCAACTTAGCCCATCACAAGCTCTCACGATTAGCTGAAGTGATAAATATAATATCATCACCCCTTATCTTAGGGAAATCCGATCAGGCTCGGCATCCCGGTGCACAAGACATTTCGACAATGGTAAAACAAGTCCAGCAAGATCTCCCGGCGTGCCGACACCCTGATAGTAGCCGCGCGTATCTCGTCTCAGGCCACGTCCGGATGGGCGATTCTATAGGTTTATATCAATCCTCGAGTTTCCTCATGGTGACCCCGCAGACTCCCCGTTTGGGACCAACACCATCAGCACTGGCCCCCCCTGCTATGTAGAATTAAGAACCCGGGGACATGACCCCCTATGCAATTAATTAATTATTTAAGTTGTTATTATGAGCAAATTAAAACCAATGTTGGGCCTTGCTGGAGGAGTTTTATTCAAAGTCGAACTGTCAAGGGGTCCCCATCCACCCATCGTGTAAGGAACGCAAAATCAAGGAACATAATGCCGGTTTATCGGCGCTTATGGTGGCATGAGTAGAACAAAACACCGAGCAAAAGGCCAAGCCTTCCACCCATGCCCAGTATATAGGTGTGTTAATAATAATTATAGATATTGTGATATTCCAACAACAAGTTCCCTCCTGGAAAAAACTTCATCTTCACCTGCAACTAACAACGCTATAAGAGGGGCTGAGCAAGCGGGTGACATAGCCAAACAGTGGTTTTGCTAGGAAGGTGTCAAAGGTTAGAGGTTTCATGGCAACAAGGAGAGGCTGACAATAAAGATGGGTAGCGCGACATGTAACGATAGCATCGAGACAACTAAGCATGGCAATGGTAGTAAAGGTATCCAAGGGTATGATCATCTTGCCTGGGATTCCGCGAGGGAGAAGAACGCGTCCATGAAGAAGACGAAGATGAAGCCTCACCACTCCGGAACGAAACCGAAGCTAACAAGAGAAGCAACCGGAAAGAAACAAGCAACACGGTAAACACTCAATCATAAACATGGCATACGATGCACATCCAAGTATGATGCATGTCCGGTTTAATTATGCATGGCATGGCAAAGTGCACAAACAAGTACTACAAGTTAAGTGGAGCTCAATATGCAACGAGTTGCATATTGACAAAACACCACATTTTAATTATTTAATTGACCCTCGTTTATTTACAAGACAATATTAAATATTTTTAACATAGCAAGAGGTGAAGCAAGAACAAACTACCTATTTAGGCATTTTAAATGAGGCCGGAAATAACAACAACAATTCCGGAAAATCCCCATGAGCATGTTTAGCAATTTTTAAGCAACAACAATTCACACATTTTAATGTTGTTAACATGATGCGGATGACACGATCAAGATTGCAATTTAGTTAAACATTAACATGAAGAGATATGAAGATGACACGGAGTATTAGTCACCGTGGTGGAAAGAAAGGGTGCCACGGCGACGAATCCGAAAATGATGCCACGCAACATCTCGGTTCCGGTAACTCGTTGAGAGACCGGTGCAAAAGGTGACGGAGAGCGTGTCAAACAAGATGAAAGGTGGGGTGATCCCGTCACCGGGTTCCCATGGGTCGGCAACGAGGCAACCGAGGAGCATGACAAAAGACGATACGTGCACGGAGCACACAAGTGGAGCATCTCATACAACACATGCATTCCACGGGTCATCGTCTCGGGGTTATACCTTCGGAACAATCGTTCTCGGAGGGGTTCGAGCCATAGTGGAAGTAGTGGTACACGGTCGTAGAGGAAGTAGTTGTTCACGAGGTCGTCAACGAAGTAGTCGTTCACATTCCGTTTCGGAGAGGTACTTGTCGCGGCATCGGACGTCTTCGGGGCGACGGTAGTGGTACACCGTTCGTAGAGGTTCGGGGCCGTCGTGGTACTTTCCGGTCTCGGTCTCGAGTCGTAGTTAAACTTGCGGGTCTTGGAGACGGTAGTGGTACACGGCGACGGTAGTCGTTCATGGAGCTCGTTTTCCCGTAGATGTTCGGGTCGGTGTCGTGGTACTTGGGGGTTTTCGTTCTTGCGACGGTAGTGGTACTTGACGTTTCGCCGTGTAGTCGAACTTGAGGGTCGTCGACGTCGTGGTACTTGCAAACTCGTAGATGGCAGTAGAGGTACGGGGTCATATCGGCACTTGGAGAAAATCATCGGGGATGGAGCTTGGCGATCCGGGTACAGGCCTTGGCAACGACAAAAGGCCAAAACAAGTGCTGGTTTGGAGCCGCGAGGAGGAGGGAGGGCCGCACAGGGCGAGGCAGAGTGCTCCTCCTGGACTCCTGGGGCGGCATCGACGGGGTCCGGCCGTCGGAGTGCGGCTGCACACCAGGGAAGCTGCGGCCGGCGGGGAGCACGGCCAGAGGAAGCTTGAGGTCGGGGCGGCAGCTCCTGGCCGGCCCGCGGGCTGCTCCCGCGCCGGAGGAGCACGGCGCGAGCTGGAGGACGCGGCGCTCTGCAGGGGAGGAAGGGCATGCGCGGCGGAAGATGGAGGAGAGGCTCTGGCCGGCCTTGCTGGAGGAGAGACAGGGGCGGCGCCTGCGCTGGAGAGGCCTTGCTGGAGGAGGGTGCGGACGCGGGCCGACTGCAGCCTTGGCGATGCGGGGCGCTCGAGGGGCAGATGGCGACGGCGGAAGGGACGAGCGGTGCGGCTTGAGGGAGCGGGCGAGAGGAGAGGGATCGAGGGAAAACGGGCGCTGGGATGAGGGTTGCGGCGCTGGGGGGTCGAGGGAGGAGCGCTGGCTCGGGGCTAGGGTTGGGTAAAGATGGGGACTGGGCCTATGGGCCAGGAAGTTAGGCCGAAGTGGGCTGCTGGGAGGATGCTAGGAAGCCCAAGCTGGGCTGCGGCTGGGATCTCCCTTTTGCAGTTGTTTCCCAAAAAAAAAAACAGAAAACAACAAAGAAGAAAAAGAAAAGGAAGGAGGAAAGAGGGGGGGGGTAGGGAAAAAAGTTGCACAAGGGATTATTTTTCTCGGGCTCATAAAAATGAGCACGGTCTGAGAAAAATAGAAAAGGCATGATCGAAAAATAATTCAAACATATTTGAATTTAATTCAAATGGGTTTGAACTAAGACTTGATTTTTGAAGTGTCCAAAAATGTTCGAATTTTTGGAGGAACCTCGATACAACGGAAAAGAATATAGGGAGGGTTTTGACGGTGAAACTTGAATTAAGAGGCATGGGAATATTTGTAAGTGTGTTATGGTGAATTCCAACAAATGGAATAATTTAATAATATAGCTCCCTAAATATTGGGAGGATATGTTATAAAGAGAAGTCATTCTTCCCTCGATTTAAATGGACCGAAGGTCCACACGATTTATTTAAGTTGAGATGCAAAAGATTAATGACATGATGGCATGATGACATGATGCAATGCAAAATAAATAACGCAAGCACAAATGAAACACATGGGAGAACCCGGAACATCTGGAATCTCTGGAATCTTCTGGGACGTCGGTCTTCGGGCGTCACAACTCTCCCACACTAACAGAGGATCTCGACCCGAGATCCTAGAGATGGCACCGGGTAGAAACGAAAAAGAAGAGGTAAAACAAAGTTGCTTCTTTGACAGACGAGTGAAACCAAAGAACCTTGAGAGGTTGAACAATCTTGAAAGAAAGAATACAACGGAGATGAACGAAGATGAAACACTCCGTTAGAAAAGATGAACAAGGAGCATTATGAGAACCTTGTAGGTTGAAAGACATGAAACAAGAGTTTACGAACCAAAAGAATATGAAACTGCAACGGTATAGCCAAGGAAAAAGAGTAAAATAATTCGGACAGCACTCCGACTGAAAATGGAAGGAATTAACATGAGCTTGAGGAGATGGAATAATACTTGATGAAATCAACAACATATTGCCTCCGAAACAATTGAAAGAATGGCACAAGGGGTAAGAAGATTCAGATAGCACTCCGGTTGAAAAGATAGGCAAAACTTGATGAGATGACGGAACTAGGATGGAGGACACAACACTCCGGTTAAAAAGATAAGCAAGAGAGAATATGATCTTGATAAAAACGAGATGAAGGTCAAAGAGAGCAATATCACAACGCCTCCGGAATGAAAGAATAGAATATAAATCAATGAAAGAAATGAATGGAGAAGAAAAATGACAACTTCTCCCACGAATGAATTAGGAAATCCTCCTTACAAAGAAGGGTTGAATGGGGTTGATGGAAAAATCAACACGAAATGAATAAGCTTGATTTGGGCTTATGGACAACATCTCAAAATTATGAGGTGACAACCAGCCACTGACGAAAACATTTGATTGTATTGAGATCAACAAGGAGACGATGAACTTAATTCACCGGAATGATAAATGAAGAACTTGGGTCATTTATAAGCACCATAATAGCCACAATTCTCAAGGAATGCTTTTAGGTGAAATACAACCCAAGATAACTCCAACGAATAATTGAAGGGTTGAAAAGATCTCCTGAGAAATAAGGATGATGGGTTTTAAATATCTCATTCTTGATAACTTGTGAATCATAAAACATGAAGGAATTGACAAGAATGACATAACACCATCTGAAAAGATAAGGGAGAAAGAATTGCACTTGGAAATCATGATGAAGAATGCTTGAGCTCCAACAAGAATCTTGATGAAGACTTCAAGGATGAATTAAATCTTGATGAACCACCATGAGAGCTTCGGTAATGAAAGCACGAGAAGTGAAAGATGAAAAGAATAAGATTCAAGGCCCGCGATGAATTAGATGGAAGTTTGGAATGAAATAATTGAAATAACTTGGAGCTCCGGAAAACAAGATGGACAACTTAGAACCAAGGATAAGATATGATGAACAAGCTCCGAAGGAAGGGATTAATCACTTGAATGAAATGAATAAGAATTATGTTGTGCGTATCCTTCACCAATTTAAGTTGATGACAACCAAAGGATTTGGCATACTACTTATTCTCCTTGCAAAGAATTAAAGAGAGATCTAGCACAAGCTTGGGTAAATCTTCAACGAACCACCGGTAGGATTATGAAAAGAACAAATGAATTGATACGATAACAACGGAAGAGTAAACTTGAAAGAACCACCGTAAGAATATGGAGACGAACGAAGAGACATCAATGAAGAATATTTGGAGGACGAAGTTGAAAACTGAGAACGAAAAAAATCTTCTTAAATGATGGCCTTCGGAGGATCACAAAGAAAAGAATTCATGAAATGCTTCGGATGGGTATAAAAGAATTCCTCACAATCGGAACAATAATGAGGATGGCATGAAGCTAGAACCACAATTCATCAAGAGAACGGCCAAGATTAAGAGAAACTCTTCTCCGATCTTCAAATGTTGAGAGTGAAGACGAGAAATGCCATGAAGAATTGTTGAGCACTCCGGAATGAAGAATTAAAAAGGTTGAAGCAACGATGAAAAGAATTGAACGCGATCTTGGAGAAGGACTGTGACTGATGGAAATCATTCTTACGTCACACTTTGAAAAGAATTTGAGTATAACTCCGGAAAAAATTAGAAGAGTTAGGTAAGATCCTGGAAAAAGACCTGTGGGTTAGGGCCCACTAAAGAAATCACCGTTGAAAAAGATTGCTTAAGAGATATTGCACCGGTTGAATTAAATGGCTTGAATAAGATGATAATCCTCAAAATAGCTTGAACGGATTAAGAATGGAATTATGAATCTTCAGCACTCCGGATATGAATAGCAAGAGGAGAATGATTAATTGGTGCACCGGAATAAGAAAGCATTGTGAAATGAGGAAAAGGATAAGATCAACACCGAAATCTTGAATTACATCCACCGGCAGAATTTGAGAACAAAAGAATGATGAACTTGAAGCTCTTGAGCATCTTCACGATAAATCACCGGATAAGAACATTGAAGGAAAAGAATGAAGAAATATCACATGAATAAAATGGATACTTCATTAGGGACTCTGGCTCCAAAAGAAAAGGGAGGGAGGGTGGGGAAACAAAGACAACTTGAGACGAACAAAATGGACACCGGTTGAAAAAGAATTTAACATGACCATCTTGATGATTAAGAAGGACTAGCACTCCCATAGAAATATGAGAATACCGATTAGGAAAGGTATGGAATCAACACTTGACATCGAAGCAACTCGAATACCAGAATCAAATCAAAACAAAGGATAGATATGTTGCAGCATAATCTTCACAATATCATTCGAACGGAGAATTGAACGAATGAATTCCGCAGGTACATCAACTTGATGAGAAGAGACTTGGGAGAAGAAAAGGTAAATAAAAACAACAAGGAGCAGATAGAACAAATACAAGATAGAAGCTTCGTTCAACATATTCATGCTGAAAGCTTATGGAACGTGTTACAAAAGGGTTTTGCAATCCCCGGATCAGCATAGCCAAGGACCTTTTAAGATGCAACTCCCGATCGGAACAAGCCCATAAAACCACTTCACTTATGATACGTCCAAAACGTATCTATAATTTCTGCTTGCTCCATGCCACTTTTGGGTGATATTTCTATGATATTCATACACTTCCATACACTTTTGATCATATTTGGACTAACCTACTAATCCAGTGCACCCCGGTGCCAGTTTCTGTTTTCAGCTGATTTTGTATTTCAGGTTTTCACGTTACGAGAACTGCCAGGAAAAATCCAGAAAAAATATATAAAAAATCAGCGTTCCGGAACCGACCTTGCGCCCGAAGTACAGCCGGGGGGGGGGGGGGC
>LR738713.1:560346098-560356532 GCA_902687465.1 Secale cereale | reverse complement strand
CCGGGGCTCGGGGCGCCCTGTGGGCACGCCCCCTCTGGGCCGCGCCGGGGGGGCGCCTGGGCCCCCCGAAGCCCGTCCGGTGCCCCCCTTTGGCATATATTTAGAGGGTCCCTCGAAACCCTCGGGGAAAGGAACTCTTTTCGCGATCCCATCTCTGTTCCGCCGCCGCCGCCGCTTCCAAGATCGGGAGCACCAGGAGAACTCTTCCCGGCACCCTGCCGGAGGGGAGGATCACCACCGGGAGCTTCTCCACCACCATGGACGCCTCCCGGATGACTCGTGAGTAGTCTCCCTTGGACCATGAGTCCATGACCAGTAGCTATGTGATGTTCTCGTCCCGTTCTTGTGCTTCACTAATTAGTCCTCGTGAGCTGCCCTACATGATCGAGGCACATATGTAATCCTTATGCTGTTGCTATGATGAGTTTGCTGGGATCCGATGGATTATGAGATTATGTTCAGATTGATCTTGAGTAATATATTTGATCTACCTCTTTTATAGTTATGTTCATAAGTAAATCATGCATGTTCTCCGTTGTTATTTATTGCTTTGGCCGAGTAATACGTAGTGACTCCAAGAGGGAACGTTATGCTCGATTGTGGGTTCATGCCCCTCGATGACTAGCTTGAGTGACAGAAACATGAGTCTAGGGGATGTGCTGTTGCCACAAGGGGGAAAACAACGGTGCTTGTGCCCGCGGGTGCAAGGATTGTTTACTTTACGCAAAGTTCTTTTAATGCAGTTGTCTGTTGCTTTGAGTTTACACTATGGGTGGGGCTCGCAACTTAATACCAGCGAGATGTTCTGGATAGATATCTCAAGGTGGATGATTAGTAGTAGATATTGATGGATTTCGGTCTACTTACTTTGGCATACCGCCCATGCTTTGAACCTCAACCTTTCTTGCAATGTAGTCAGCATTGGTTTGCGTTCGTGGTCCTGTCAATTGCCTAGCTGTAATTCGTTTACCTCACATAGCTGTTTTATCGTCTTTTGGGAGAGAGACATCACTAGTGAACATCATGTGACTCCGGTCCATATTACCATCATTGATCACCTCCGCTATTTACTTTTCGTTATTATTTACTATTGCAAAACACAATCTATCACTACTATCATTGCTTTTAATCCTTTGTGAACTACAAGGCCGGAGGGATTAACAACCTCTCTGTACTCGTTGGGAGCAAAGTTATTTGTATCTGTGTGCAGGTCCACGTTGATTGCTAATTACGCCGTTAGCAGTTGACACCTACTTGTTGAACCTAGGAGTCTCTGGGGATTCGATCCTTGGCATCTTTGCTAAAGGAAAACACTTCCACAACACTGCATCTTTCACCTTCCACTTGGGGTAACCAACGAGGGGTTAGAGGCCCATCAACTTAATGTAGAACCCCGAACTTCATATCATGCATTCGTTGGAAGAATGCCTAGAACTACTAGATGAACCCACCTATTAATTTCCGAAAGTTTCCAGTTATGCAATCAGGTGTTGGGGATACAGGGGAAGCATCGCGCACTCAACTCTAATCCTACATCCAGCTGTATCCATCCTTCAACACATAACCAGTTATCTCCGGAAACCATTTACCTCGGACCTTCGAAACGCATCCACTATACAAGCTATGGCAATACTCCCGAACTACCTCCCCAGTACTGGGTGATGTCGGGGTTATCTTGCCACTAACCGCATAGGAGAGTTTTCGATGTCGTCCGTCTTAAGTATTCGAGAACTGATGCGATATATTTGTGACGACAACACCTCGGAGCTCAACTCCCCGGGACACTGCCACAACCCCTAATGACAGGAGGCATCGAGAACAATGTTCTCATCACAAAGACATCGAAACAATCCAAACAATACTCGCGTGATCCTAAAAAAAATGGTGCATTTTTGAGAGTAGAAGAGACAAGAGTAATCGTCAGGAGTCCTCACCAGAGTGAAAAGAGATGAGGAGCAAAAGAAATCCTACTCTCCGATATATATAGGACTCAAAACATTTTCAAGTGTGTGCCTAGACTCAACCGTCAACGATTCGATCAAACAGTGGGGGCTTCTAGGTCGTAGAAGGCTCTGAATACCAACTTGTAATGCCCAGGATGGGACTATACCTCCTACGTGTCGCGGCACGACTTAAAGGTATAAGCCCATTCTGGAATGATCTCAAGTTTGGTATCTTTGCACGACTCATGTAAAAGAGGGATTAAATTGCAAAAGAGAGATAGTTGGCTTACACTCGCCACTTCACACAATACATTACATAAGCAAAACATCATTCAAAACATTACAACCCGACTACGGGTGAAGATCCAAAAGAAGATACCAAAACAACATAAAGCCACAGGTCTGAATCGCCCCTAGTAGAAACCACTACTGATCGTCGAAAACGTCACAAGCATACGTCCACTCTCTTCATCGAGCTCCCAGTGAAGTACTTGAACCAGCTCCTGCACCATTCTCGGCTGAACCTGCATCTGGGGTTGCAGTATCTGTGAGCCACGAGGACTCAGCAATCCCATAACCATGGGTAACAAGACTAGCAAAGCTTTATGGGTAGGAAGAGGTAAAGTGGTGAGGTTGCAGCAGCGGCTAAGCATAATATGGTGGCTAGCTTACGAGTACAAGAATGAGATGAGCATCTACGCAAACGGTCGCAAAAGTAGTGATCGCTAAAGATCCTGAACTACATACGAGTCAAACATAACCCCACCGTGTTCTCTTCTCAAAATGAAAAGAGACAGTCACGGTTACTCACGCCGTTGTGTGTTTTACTTCGGATCATCTGTCAAGTTTTCTACAACCGGACATTAACAAATTCCAATCTGCCACACCGCGGGCACGGCTTTAGAAAGATTATAACCCTGCAGGGGTGTCCCAACTTAGCCCATCACAAGCTCTCACGATTAGCTGAAGTGATAAATATAATATCATCACCCCTTATCTTAGGGAAATCCGATCAGGCTCGGCATCCCGGTGCACAAGACATTTCGACAATGGTAAAACAAGTCCAGCAAGACCTCCTGGCGTGCCGACACCCTGATAGTAGCCGCGCGTATCTCGTCTCAGTCCACGTCCGGATGGGCGATTCTACAGGTTTATATCAATCCTCGAGTTTCCTCGTGGTGACCCCGCAGACTCCCCGTTTGGTACCAACACCATCAGCACTGGCCCCCCCTGCTATGTAGAATTAAGAACCCGGGGACATGACCCCCTATGCAATTAATTAATTATTTTGGTTGTTATTATGAGCAAATTAAAACCAATGTTGGGCCTTGCTGGAGGAGTTTTATTCAAAGTCGAACTGTCAAGGGGTCCCCATCCACCCATCGTGTAAGGAACGCAAAATCAAGGAACATAATGCCGGTTTATCGGCGCCTATGGTGGCATGAGTAGAACAAAACACCGAGCAAAAGGCCAAGCCTTCCACCCATGCCTAGTATATAGGTGTGTTAATAATAATTATAGATATTATGATATTCCAACAACAAGTTCCCTCCTGGAACAAACTTCATCTTCACCTGCAACTAACAACGCTATAAGAGGGGCTGAGCAAGCGGGTGACATAGCCAAACAGTGGTTTTGCTAGGAAGGTGTCAAAGGTTAGAGGTTTCATGGCAACAAGGAGAGGCTGACAATAAAGATGGGTAACGCGACATGTAACGATAGCATCGAGACAACTAAGCATGGCAATGGTAGTAAAGGTATCCAAGGGTATGATCATCTTGCCTGGGATTCCGCGAGGGAGAAGAGCGCGTCCATGAAGAAGACGAAGAAGAAGCCTCACAACTCCGGAACGAAACTGAAGCTAACAAGAGAAGCAACCGGAAAGAAACAAGCAACACGGTAAACACACAATCATAAACATGGCATACGATGCACATCCAGGTATGATGCATGTCCGGTTTAATTATGCATGGCATGGCAAAGTGCACAAACAAGTACTACAAGTTAAGTGGAGCTCAATATGCAACGAGTTGCATATTGACGAAACACCACATTTTAATTATTTAATTGACTCTCGTTTATTTACAAGACAAGATTAAATATTTTTAACATAGCAAGAGGTGAAGCAAGAACAAACTACCTATTTAGGCATTTTAAATGAGGCCGGAAATTACAACAACAATTCCGAAAAATCCCCATGAGCATGTTTAGCAATTTTTAAGCAACAACAATTCACACATTTTAATGTTGTTAACATGATGCGGATGACATGATCAAGATTGCAATTTAGTTAAACATTAACATGAAGAGATATGAAGATGATACAGAGTATTAGTCACCGTGGTGGAAAGAAAGGGTGCCACGGCGAGGAATCCGAAAATGATGCCACGCAACATCTCGGTTCCGATAACTCGTTGAGAGACCGGTGCAAAAGGTGACGGAGAGCGTGTCAAACAAGATGAAAGGTGGGGTGATCCCGTCACCGGGTTCCCACGGGTCGGCAACGAGGCAACCGAGGAGCATGACAAAAGACGATACGGGCATGGAGCACACAAGTGGAGCATCTCATACAACACATGCATTCCACGGGTCATCGTCTCGGGGTTATACCTTCGGAACAATCGTTCTCGGAGGGGTTCGAGCCGTAGTGGAAGTAGTGGTACACGGGTCATAGAGGAAGTAGTTGTTCACGAGGTCGTCAACGAAGTAGTCGTTCACATTCCGTTTCGGAGAGGTACTTGTCGCGGCATCGGACGTCTTCGGGGCGACGGTAGTGGTACACGGTTCGTAGAGGTTCGGGGCCATCGTGGTACTTGCCGGTCTCGGTCTCGAGTCGTAGTTGAACTTGCGGGTCTTGGCGATGGTAGTGGTACACGGTGACGGTAGTCGTTCACAGAGCTCGTTTTCCCGTAGATGTTCGGGTCGGTGTCGTGGTACTTGGGGGTTTTTGTTCTTGCGACGGTAGTGGTACTTGATGTTTCACCGTGTAGTCGAACTTGAGGGTCGTCGACGTCGTGGTACTTGCAAACTCGTAGATGGCAGTAGAGGTACGGGGTCATCTCGGCACTTGGAGAAAATCATCGGAGATGGAGCTTGGCGATCCGGGTACGGGACTTGGCAACGACAAAAGGCCAAAACAAGTGCTGGTTCGGAGCCGCGAGGAGGAGGGAGGGCCGCACGGGGCGAGGCAGAGTGCTCCTCCTGGACTCCTGGGGCAGCATCGACGGGGTCCGACCGTCGGAGTGCGGCTGCACACCAGGGAAGCTGCGGCCGGCGGGGAGCACAGCCAGAGTGTGACGCCCCCGATTTGACCGTACACTTATCATGCACGCAAATGTGTACGACCAAGATTAAGGACTCACTGGAGGATATCACAACACAACTCTAGACACAAATAAAATAATACAAGCTTTATATTACAAGCCAGGGGCCTCGAGGGCTCGAATACATAAGCTCGAAAACACAAGAGTCAGCGGAAGCAATAATATCTGAGTACAGACATAAGTTAAACAAGTTTGCCTTAAGAAGGCTAGCACAAATATAGCAACGATCGAAAAGGCAAGGCCTCCTGCCTGGGACCTCCTAACTACTCCTCGAAGCCGAACTCCATGTAGAAACATCATCGGGATCCTCTGGCTCCTGGGCTCCACCAATCTGGTTGCATCAACCAGAAAGAAGAAAGAAGGGGGAAAAGGGGGAGCAAAGCAACCGTGAGTACTCATCCAAAGTACTCGCAAGCAAGGATCTATACTACATATGCAATGGTATCTGTGTAAAGGGGTAATATATGTGGGTTAAACTGCAGAATGCCAGAATAAGAGGGGGGTAACTAATCCGATTGAAGACTACGCTTCTAGTAACCTCCATCTTGCAGCAGTAGAAGAGAGTAGAGGGTAAGTAACAAGCATCCTCGCTTCTCACAGCCTCCATCTTGCAGCAGTAGGAGGGAGTAGATGGAATAGTAACAACTATCAAAGCTTCTGGCAGCCTCCGTCTTGAGTAGCAGAAGAGTTCACCAAGTAACATCGTATAGCATAAACCTACCCGGCGATCCTCCCGCACATCACCCTGTGAGAGAGCAACCACCGAGTTATATCTGGAACTTGTCTGGGTGTGTTTTATTAAGTATCCAATTCTAGTTGTCATGAGGTCAGAGTACAACTCCGGGTCGTCCTTTTACCGAGGGACACGGCTATTCGAATAGATTAACTTCCCTGCAGTGGTGCACCACATAACCCAGCACGCTTGATCCCATTTGGCCGGACACACTTTCCAGGGTCATGCCCGGCCTCGGAAGATCAACACGTCGCAGCCCTACCTAAGCACAGCAGAGAGGTCAGCACGTCGGTCTAAGTCCTAAGCACACAGGGGTCTAGAACCATTGCCCAATGCACACCTGCACGTTGCGAGGGCGGCCGGTAAGCAGACCTAGCCTCTCCTAATACCAGAGTAGGCTTTCCAGTCCAATCCGGCGCACGCCGCTAAGTCACTGACGTCAAGAAGGCTTCGGCTGATACCACGACGTCGAGTGCCCATAACTGTTCCCACGCAGCTGGTTAGTGCGTATAGACCAAATGGCCAGACTCAGATCAAATACCAAGATCTCGATAAACGTGTTATTATGACATAACCGCGGACAACGACCAGGGCCAGGCCCACCTGTCTCCTAGGTGGTCGCAACCTGCCTTGTCGCTCCACCACAAAGTAACCATCAGGGGGCTGTCGGGAACCCAGGCCCACCACTACCTGGGTGGAACCACCTGCCCCTTCAGCCCCCATCTCCGAATCATCATCTTGTGTATATAAAGTATGTATATAGTATATACCCGTGATCACCACCCGAGTGATCACGGCCTGATAGAATAGCATGGCAGACGGACAAGAATGTAGGGCCAATGATGAAATACTAGCATCCTATACTAAGCATTAGGATGGCAGGTACAGGTATCAACAGTTGTAGCAGCAATGACAGGCTATGCAACAGAATAGGATCATTCGATAGTAGTAACATGCTACACTACTCTAATGCAAGCAGTAGAGAGAAGAATAGGCGATATCTGGTGATCAAGGGGGGGGGGGGCTTGCCTGGAAGCTCTGCAGACGAAAGGAATCTTCGGAAGCGTAGCCGTTGTCGAACACCGAAGCATCAAGGGTCTCGGGGTCTATCACGGTATCGGAGTCTACCGAAAAGAAGCAACGAAGGGGAAACAAATAAATAATAGAGCAAACAATAGCATCACAAATATAACAAGGCAATACGCGGTGTTCAGTGTGCCCTAACGCGATAGTAGGTGATACCGGTGAAGGGGGAAAACATCCGGGAAAGTATTCCCGGTGTTTCGCGCTTTCGGACAGAGGGGCCGGAGGGGGAAAGTTGCAGGTTCGGTATGATAGGGAGGTGCAGTGGACGAACGGGTTGCGTAGTCGGATGCGTCTCGTCGTTCTGAGCAACTTTCATATATAAATTATTTTCATCTGAGTTACGGTTTATTTTATATGATTTTTCAAAGTTTTAAACATATTATGTAATTACTATTAATTATATCAATTCGAAAATCATTTAACGTTAAATGCTAAGTGTACACAGAAAGTGTACACAGCATTGTGCCAAAGAGGCTGACAGTGGGGCCAATTGACTGAGTGAACTACCCAGTCAACAGAGGCTGACTGGTGGGCCCAGCTGCTGACTCATCAACTGACTGGGCCGGCCTTATCCACTGGAACAGTGGATGGGACCCACCTGTCATACACACAGACTAACTAATAGAGATAATTTTAACTGGGGGGTTAATTAAAAGGGGTGGCCCCACATGTCAGTGACTAGTTAAGTTAACAGATTAACTTAACAGTTGAATTATTTAGTAAAAATGGATTAACAACATGGGGGCCACATGTCAGTGACACGGGCCGTCCAGTCAGCAGGGTTGACCTGGTCAACCCAGTCAACAAGGACTAGGGGGCCCACTGGCAGTGACCCAGATGGCCCCAGTTGCAAGCCACGTCGCCGGGCTGCGGTGGTTCACCGCCGGCGATCGAAAACACGGCGGAGGCACGCGGAGCTCGCCGGAAACGGGCCACAGGCGATGGTTTCGGGCATGGTTGGGCTTGCCCGAACGAGCGGAGCGAGCCGCATCGAACTGGGGCAGTGGGAGTAGCTGGGGGTGGCCGGAGGTGAGTGCCGCGTCGACGGCAGCGGCGGCCGAAGCACGGGCTTGGCGGGATCGGGGCTACGGGCAACTACACGTCGAACTAGAGGCACGGGCAGCATCGTGGTGATGAAGGGAGCATAGCTACGTGGTCGGACACGAGTCGCGCGTGCGGTGGCCGCGACGGCGAGCTCGACCGTAGTGGCGGGAGCGTGAGCATGATGGGGGCGAGCTGTGGGGTGTGGGCAAGCTACACGGGGGGAGGAGGAGGGGCAGTGGCTCACAGGGGTGCTCGCAGGAGTCTCGGAGAGGCCGGGGTTGGTCGGAGTCGACCGAATCGACGGCGGCGTGTGGCGGATCCCGACGAGGAAGACGACGGCGAGCAGTCGCTGCAGGTGGCCCCGACTCCAGTGCGTGGTCGAGGAGGGCATAGAGGAGGACGACGATGCGGTGGGACACGTCGAAGGCGCACGGAGATGGCGATGGCCGCGATGCTGGTGCGGCAACGGTGACGTGCGCGTCAGGCGAGGAGGGGGGAGAGGGGATCAGGGGCGAAAGGGATATCTGGGGGGCTTCTAGGGTTAGGGGGGCCCGCATACGTCTTGTAGGTCGCCGGGGGCGACGGGGGTGGCCGCGGGATGGCCAACGCGTGGCCATCCGCGCCATGGACGCGGGAGCGCCGTCCAGCGCGACTGTGAACAGGGAGAGGTAGGGGACGACCTGCTAGTGGGCTCGGCCCACCACTGTGCTAGCAGGCCTAAGTGCACAGTGCACTTAGGCCTTTTTCTTTTCTTGTTTTTCCTTTTTTATTACTTTCTGTTTTCCACTTACTTTCTTATTAATTTTTGTTTTATAAAATACAAAATTAGTACCTAAATTATTGCAATACTTTTAGCCCTCTCCTACAAAAGTTTTGACTCCCAAATAAAATAGTTTAATAATTTATAAATTAAAAAGACATTTAATTAATCATCTTTGATGTTGTTTTAATTATTTTAGGATATATAAATACTTAATAAATGTTGATTTCTTCACCACTATTCCGTAAAGATTATTTGCCACATTTAGAACATTTTGTTTTTGACTTTTGAGAACTTTAATTATTTGACTTTGTTTTAAATTTGAAATTCGAATCGGTTTGAATCATCGCGAAATTATCAACAGTAATTGTGGTGATGTGGCATCATTAGCAGAGTTTTACTGTAGCTTGATTACCCGGGCGTCACAATTCTCGTCCACTACATGAAATCTCGTCCCGAGATTCAGGAGCGGAAGAAAGAGGGGAGGGATTTGGTTACAAAATTCTAACGAGTCTTCTCGGTCTTGGCTGCCCTTTCGAAGAGGTTGATCCATTTTGTTGATGTCTTCATTTATCTGCTTCAAGTTATCGTGATCAAGTCGTCATCCTTTCTTCGGGATCTCAATCGTCCTACGAACGCGACCAGGGGGAAAACTTTGGTGGAACGTATCTCCACGAAGTATGTGCATCTGATAGTGAATTCAGAAAATGATACACGAAGTACCCTACGCGTAGTATTTCAGTGAATGCATTGAGAACAATAAGCGATGGTACCAAAGTTTCAAACGGGTCGGCAGTCATTCGATGCCTAGACAGAAGCTGGAATGGGGGCAATGCACAACGAGAATAACATGGTGTTTGATTCCAAGATGAATAATGGTATAGAATTTAGCTCACGAATCACATACGAAGCCAGGTGCAAAGGATACATTAGAATCCGGGTTGTAAAGAAGAGTCAGGTTTCGATCCAGTGGATCTGTGGGTTATGGGCCCACCACGCTTCCGCTGCGCCACTCTGGCTTGAGGTCGGGGCGGCAGCTCCTGGCCGGCTCGCGGGCTGCTCCCGCGCCGGAGGAGCGCGGCGCGAGCTGGAGGACGCGGCGCTCGGCAGGGGAGGAAGGGCCTGCGCGGCGGAAGATGGAGAAGAGGCTCTGGCCGGCCTTGCTGGAGGAGAGACAGGGGCGGCGCCTGCGCTGGAGAGGCCTTGCTGGAGTAGGGTGCGGACGCGGGCCGACTGCAGCCTTGGCGATGCGGGGCGCTCGAGGGGCAGATGGCGACGGCAGAAGGGACGAGCGGTGCGGCTTGAGGGAGCGGGCGAGAGGAGAGGGATCGAGGGAAAACGGGCGCTGGGATGAGGGTTGCGGCGCTGGGGGGTCGAGGGAGGAGCGCCGGCTCGGGGCTAGGGTTGGCTAAAGATGGGGACTGGGCCTATGGGCCAGGAAGTTAGGCCGAAGTGGGCTGCTGGGAGGATGCTAGGAGGCCCAAGCTGGGCTGCGGCTGGGATCTCCCTTTTGCAGTTGTTTCCCAAAAAAACAGAAAACAACGA
>LR738713.1:560320900-560345977 GCA_902687465.1 Secale cereale | reverse complement strand
GAAGAAGAAAAAGAAAAGGAAGGAGGAAAGAGGGGGGGGGGGGTAGGGAAAAAAGTTGCACAAGGGATTATTTTTCTCGGGCTCATAAAAATGAGCACGGTCCGAGAAAAATAGAAAAGACATGATCGAAAAATAATTCAAACATATTTGAATTTAATTCAAATGGGTTTGAACTAAGACTTGATTTTTGAAGTGTCCAAAAATGTTCGAATTTTTGGAGGAACCTCGATACAACGGAAAAGAATATAGGGAGGGTTTTGACGGTGAAACTTGAATTAAGAGGCATGGGAATATTTGTAAGTGTGTTATGGTGAATTCCAACAAATGGAATAATTTAATAATATAGCTCCCTAAATATTGGGAGGATATGTTATAAAGAGAAGTCATTCTTCCCTCGATTTAAATGGACCGAAGGTCCACACGATTTATTTAAGTTGAGATGCAAAAGATTAATGACATGATGGCATGATGACATGATGCAATGCAAAATAAATAACGCAAGCACAAATGAATCACACGGGAGAACCCGGAACATCTGGAATCTCTGGAATCTTCTGGGACGTCGGTCTTCGGGCGTCACAGACATACTCAAAACGGAGCAACGGGCTAGAAGTTGTGAGCAAAACAAGTTACAATGCAAAGCTTAAGTTAACAGCCACATAGCAACGTTGGAGCAAGGTAAATATATGCTACAACACCCAAACATGATAACAAGAGGCATGGATGTGAAATAGACATGATACTTAACAAGCATGAACTTAGAACACACCCAAAAACTTGCTGGAACACAATTAACCAAGCATGGCAAGTTGCAATAAATTTATCCAGACTTAGTCAAAATCTGGGAAGGCAAAAACATCATCACGTTGCTGCCTTCGGAGGCACAAAACAACAAGCATATCAACTCTAATAAGTATATAAAGATCATGGACATGTAGTAGACATATCATACATCAAACAACTCCATAGGAGGCATGGATCAATAACAACAAGCTTCACCAAATTGATCGTGCTGATAAAATCTAACAGGTAAAATTTATAGCAACTGGAGAGCAAGAAATAAATAAGCTACAGCAGGCCATATGTGCAAGTAAGGGCTTGGATGGATATACAATAACATGGACAACAAGACATGATCATTGGCCACTCCAAAACAAGCATGGATTTGAGTGGGGCATCAAGCAAACATAGCATCAGGTATAACAGATTCTAGACTTAGCAGTTTTTTTCACTAAATATAAAACAACAACATTGGCATGGCATGTTTACAAGCTTGATTAAGTCACCTCAAGGCATATCATGAAAAGTGGATTGCACCACAACAAAGACCATATGATTGTGCTTCTAAAATATATTGACATGTGGCATGAAGACAAACACACCAATAGCAATGAGCAAGACCAAACAACATCTCATAACAAGTTTCAGAACTTAACGGCCAAATGCACTTTTGTAACAGAGATTAACATGGCAATATGGCACCTAACATGAATCCTACAACAACCATCATGTAGAGCACTTCACAATGAACATTTTGACATATCATATGCTCCATTTGGATAAATATGCACAAAGTTATCACCCTCACAAGCATGTAACAAAATTACAGTAGCAACAATTTTAAACAAGTAGCACTCTTGCCACAGGGATTAGGGCATCAAGATGATCTCAAACAAGCATGCCACAATGAAACAAAATGAAGAGCGTATCACCACGATCATTTTGACATATTATTCACTCAATTTGAACATACACACAAAAAGTTACAGCCATGCAAACATGCACATATTTTAACAAAACTCAGGGACTTAGTGGAAAAAGGGGCAACCTTGGGGTGGACATTGTCCATGTCAGTCGGACGTGTCCGGGTGGCTGGACCCACTGGCAGTCTCACAGGCGAGGCGGCGGACATGTCCGGGCACCTCCGGACATGTCCGGCGCGGCAGAGGAGCTCGGGGCCGACGGCAACTGGCGTCTCCGGCGAGGCACGGAGGACGGCGGGGAGCAGGAGGTCCGCCAGGCGGCGGGGATGGCCGGATCCAGTCGCGGGCGACGCGGACAACCCGGATCCGGGGCGGTGACGACCCGCGGCGAGCTCGGCGAGGCGGCGCGGGGTAGCTCGGCTGCCGGCGTCCTGATGCGGCGGCGGCGGAGGAAGGTGGGCGCGGGGCGCAACGCGACGGGGATGGAGCTGGGGGGCGGCTGGGAGACACGGAGGTGAGGGCCCTGGCGGCGGGCGCACTCCGACGAGGTGAGGTCGAGGCCACCGGCGGCGACGTCGCGTGGCGGCGGGGAGGACGGCTCGGGGTCGAGCGGGAGTCAGGCTCGTGCGGGGGAGCGGACGCCCGCGGGCCCGACGGCGGAGGCGCGGGCCTAGATCGGCCCAGGGCGGGTCCGATCTGGGCCAGGAGGGCTCACGGCGGGCGAAGAGGGGCTGGGCGACGTGGCGTCGCCCCGTTGGCTGCGGCCGGCGCACAGGGTGACGTGGCGGCGCCTGGTTGGTCGGGGCGACGCGTCAGGTTGCGGCGAGGCCACTGGGCCGGCGACAAATGGCGAATTGGAGGTGGCTGCGCACGGAATTTGAGGAGGAGGTGGAAGAAGGCCAAGAATGGCAGGGAAGGGGGGCTTAAATAGGCAGGGGGTTAGGATTAGGGTTTGGGGGTGTTTTGTGGCCGTTTCGGAGCCATCGAATTTCGATCCAACGGCAACGGAGCGGAGGGGGGAGTAGGCTGGGCCTAGTGGGCTGTGTAGATGGGCTAGGCTATGTGGAGAGAATAGAGAGAGAGGCCCGCGGAGGTTTTCGGGGACCGAAAACGTCCGACGTTTTAACCGGCGACTAGTGCCGCTATATATATCTGTTGGGCTATCAAACGAACTCCGAATGCGATGAAATTTGGCAGGCGTCATGTCTACACTATAATAAGACCACATGCCAAGTTTCATCCCATTCCGAGAACATTTTCCGGCCACTCATAAAATAAATATCCAGAGGTGACGCGGGCACGTGCAAGTGTGTCTGGGCTCAGAACGGACAACGGAGAGAACGGGCGGACTCGGATAGATGCAAGTTTTGAAAACATGCTGGTGACAATGCACATGATGATAATGCAAAGTGCAACACGCAAGCAGATGACATGGCAACGACAACAAATAACTGGCTGACACCTGGCGCATCGGTCTCGGGGTGTCACATTCATGCTCGTCCTCGAGTAGGTAAGTGATAAAACAGAATTTTTGATGTGGAATGCTACCTAACATATTTATCAATGCAATTCTTCTTTTATGTGGCATGAAAGTTCAGATCCGTATGTTTTAAGCAGAAGTTTATGTTGACATGAGAACAATAATATTTCAATCATACTAGATAGTAAATCATTAAGCTTCGAAAATAACCTGGCTAAAGAAGGTTATCGCTACAAAATCAAATAGTCTTATTATGCTCCCTCTTCTCAACACAAGGTGATCATGCCCACCCCGGTGTCAGCCAAGCAATTGGTTCATACTTTTTAATATGCTTCAGCCTTTTCAACTTTTCACGCAATATATGAGCGTGAGCCATGGATATAGCACTATGAGTGGAATAGAAAGTGGTAACAGACAAAAGTGGGGAGAAAGTCTCACATCAACTTGGCAAATCAATGGACTATGGAGATGTCCATCAATTGATATAATTGTGAGTGAGTAGGGATTGCCATGTAACGGATGCACTAGAGTTATAAGTGTATGAAAGCTCAAAAAGAAAACTAGTGGGTGTGCATCAACTTGCTTGCTCATAAAGACCTAGGGCATTTGAGGAAGCCCATCGTTGGAATATACAAGCCAAGTTCTATAACGAAAATTCCCACTAGTATACGAAAGTGACAACATAGGAGACTCTCTATTATGAAGAACATGGTGCTACTCTGAAGCACAAATGTGGAAAAAAGATAGTAACATTGTCCCTTCTCTCTTTTTCTCTCATTTTTATTTTGTTTTGGGCTCTTTGGTCTCTTTTTGGTGGCTTCTTTGGCCTATTCTGTTTATTTGGGCTTCATTGGCCTATTTTATTTTTGATAAACTCACATAGGACAATGTTCTAATAATGATGATCATCACACTTTTATTTACTTACAACTCGATATTACAACTCTATACTAGAACAAAGATATGACTCTATATGAATGTCTCTGGTGGTGTACCGGGATGTGCAATGATCTAGCATAGCAATGACATCAAAAAATGGACAAGCCACGAAAACATCATACTAGCTATCTTATGATCATGCAAAGCAATATGATAATGATGGTGCATGTCATAATAAACGGACGGTGGAGTTACATGACAATATATGTCGGAATGGCTATGGAAATGCCATAATAGGTAGGTATGGTGGCTGTTTTGAGGAAAGGTATAAGGAGGGTTTTATGCACCGGCGAAAGTTGCGCGGCACTAGAGTGGCTAGCAAGGTGGAATGGTGAGAGTTCGTATAATCCATGGACTCAACATTAGTAATAAAGAACTCACATGTTTATTGCAAAAGATTTATTAGCCCTCAAAGCAAAGTACTACTACGCATGCTCCTATGGGGGAGGTTGGTACGAGTTAACCATCGCGCGCCCTGACCTTCACACAAAGGTGAACAATCAAGACACAAGCATTCATTTCAGTTACACTTTTTGGAGACTATACGTGCATGCTACGGGAATCACGAACTTTAACACAATTATTTTCTTTACCCTACAATTTACTACTAGCATGATTCTAATATTATCATCCTCATATCTCAAAACGATCACACTTATCATATGGAAGTTTTTATTATAGCTCCCTTGGATGTCTATCATATTAGGACTAAATTCATAACCCAAGCTAATTACCATGCTGTTTTAGAGAATGTCAAAATAATATAAATGAAGCAAGAGAGTTCAACAATTTCTATAAAATAAAACCACCGTCGTGCTCTAAAAAGATATAAGTGAAGCACTAGAGCAAAATTGCCTAACTCAAAAGATATAAGTGAAGCAAATTGAATATTCTAATAAATCACAATTGAAGCATGTCTCTCATAAAAGGTGTGTACATTAAGGATGATTGTGACAAACTAAAAGGCAAAGACTTATATCATACAAGCCGCTCCAAGCAAAACACATATCATGTAATGAATAAAAATATAGCCTCAAGTAAAATTATCGATGGATGAAGACGAAAGAGGGGTTGCCTTCCTGGGGCATCCCCAAGCTTAGGCTCTTAGCAGTCCTTGAATTTTACCTTGGGGTGCCTTGGACATCCCCAAGCTTAGGCTTTTGCCACTCCTTATTTCATAGTCCATCAAATCCTTATCCAAAACTTGAGAGCTTCACAACACAAAACTCAATAGAAATCCCATGAGCTCCGTTTGTAAAACAAAGCTAATAACCACTCAAGGTACTGTTATGATCTTATTCTAATTTTATATTGGTGTAATATCTACTGTATTCCAACTTTTTCATGGTTCATACCCCCCCCATACTTGCCATAGATGCATCAAAATAAGCAAACAACACATAGAAAACAGAATCTGTCAAAAAACAGAACAATCTGTAGCAATGTGAAAACTTCGCATACTTCTGTAACTCTAAAAAATTCTAAAAAAATAGGAAAACGTGGGGAATTTGTACATCAATTTTGTGTAGAAATTTCAGAAGTTTTTGACGTTCCAGTGAATTATTGAATTTTCTGCACTGGGCGCAAACGTTTCTGTTTTTCAGCAAAATCAAATCAACGATCACCGTAAGCCATCCCAAAGATCTTACTTGGCTCAAACACTAATTAAAACACCAAAATGCAATTACTACAGAAGTAATAATGTGTGAAATTTGAAAAACAGAACCAAAAAGTAAAAAGCAAAAATAAAATTGGGTTCCCTCCCAACAAGCGCTATTGTTTAACGCCCTTAGCTAGGCATTGATAATTTTAATGATGCTCACACGAAAGACAAGGATGGAAGCACAAAGAGAGCATCATAAAACACATGACAAACCAATCTAAGTCTAACATACTTCCTATGCATAGGAATTTTGTAAGCAAACAAATCAAGGCAAACAAAAACTAGCATATGCGAGGAAGAAGAAAGAGATGATAGCAATCTCAACATGAAGAGATGTAATTTAGTAACATGAAAATTTCTACAACCATACTTTCCTCTCTCATAATAATTACATGTAGGATCATAAGAAAATTCAACAATATAGCTATCACATAACATATTATCAACACGATCCACATGCATGCGAAGTTGACACTCTTCCAAAATAGTGGGATTAACATTAACTAAAGTCATGACCTCTCCAACCCCACTTTTATCAAATAAATCATAAGATGGAACACTCTCCCAATATATGGGATCTAAAGTTGACACTCTTCCAAACCTACTTTTAATATTATTTCAAACATTATTATCAATCTCATATTCATCATGGGGTTTAAATAAATTTTCAAGATCATAAGAAGAATCAACCAAATCATGATTATTGCAACAAGTAGTGGACATAGCAAAACTAGCATCCCCAAGCTTAGGGTTTTGCATATCATTAACATAATTGGCATTAATAGAATTTATAATAACATCATTGCAATCATGCTTTTGATTCAAGGAACTATCAAGTATGGGTGCAATAGCAATAATCTCATGTTTAACATAATGAACTATAGCAAATTCATGTCCAAAAATATTGGCATCATGGCCGTAAGAATAGCAAGCATCATGTTCATCAAGGGATATTTCAATCAAATCATCGAAATCATAATTATCTATAGATTCGTGCATATAATTATTTTCTTCCAAAGCAATAGTCATTCTCTCAATAATTTCTTTCACATAGGCATTATGAGCATAGTTTTCATAGCAAGATTTAAGTATGTCAAAAAATTCATATTTGTAGAGAGTAATATCATACTTTTCAACCAAAGAAGCAACTTCATAAGCACCCTTAAAAGCAACAAATTCTTCAATTTGTTTGATAACATAGTAACACCCTTTGCATAAGAAGATACGATTTCATTATCATTAAACTCACATAGGTAGGGAAGGTGTTTTTTGGGGTTCTTAGAGCAACAAGTAAAATCATAATCTCACGAAGATTCCAAGCATAACGCAGCAACCTGTTTATTTGATACCATAAGAGTCTCCCTTTTTCAGACAAATGGTGACGCACAAAATGAGCATGCTCATCTAAAGATTTTCCCTCAACTAAACTAGTTGGGGTTTCATCACAAGCACATATGGATCGAAGATGATCCAGGTAGAAATCTTTGAGGTGATCCATATCAATAAATTTTTAGCAAGCAAAGATGCAAGCAAAATAGAAGGCACATGGCCACACAAGCAAAGATAGCAAACGAAAAGACAAACGGAAGAAGGGCGAATAAAAAGGCAAATCTTTTTGAAGATCATTTTAGAAGTGGGGGAGAGGAAAACGAGAGGCAAATGGCAGATAATGTAAGTGTAAGAGATGAGAGTTTTATGAAGGGTAGTTGGTATGTCTTGACTTGACGTAGATCTCCCCGGCAACAGCGCCTGAAATTCTTCCTGCTACCTCTTGAGCTTGCGTTGGTTTTTCCCTTGAAGAGGAAAGGGTGATGCAGCAAAGTAGAGTAAGTATTTCCCTCAGTTTGAGAACCAAGGTATCAATCCAGTAGGAGACTACACACAAATCCTCGAATACCTGCACAAACAACCAAACAACTTGCACCCAACACAAAAAGGGGTTGTCAATACCTTCATGGTTATTTGCAAAAGTGAGATCCGATAGAGATAGATAACTTGTAAAGTAAATATTTTGGGGTTTTTTGGTTTATAGATTGAAAAGTAAATGATTGCAAAATAGTAGATCGGAAACTGATAAGATAGACCCGGGGGCCATAGGTTTCACTAGAGGCTTCTCTCATGATAGCAAATATTATGGCGGGTAAAAAAATTACTGCCAAGCAATTGATAGAAAATCGCAAAGTTATGGCGATATCTAAGGCAGTGATATATAGGCAACACGTCCGTGTCAAGTAGAACGACTCCTGCCTGCATCTACTACTATTACTCCACACATCGACCGAAACGATTCTGCATCTAGAGTATTAAGTTCATAAGAACAGAGTAACGCATTAAGTAAGATGACATGATGTAGCAGAATGAACTCAAGAAATATGATGAAAACCCCATCTTGTTATCCTAGATGGCAACAATACAATACATGTCATGTCCCCTACTGTCACTAGGATTGAGCACCGCAAGATTGAACCCAATGCAAATCACATCTCCCGTTACAAGAAAAACCAATCTAGTTGGCCAAACCAAACCGATAGTTCGAAGAGAATTACTAAGATATCAAATCATGCATATAAGAATTAAGAAGAGACACAAATAATATTCATAGATAATCTGATCATAAATCCACAATTCATCGGATCTTGGCAAACACACCGCAAAAGAATATTACTTCAGATAGATCTCCAAGAACATCGAGGAGAACATGGTATTGAGGATCAAAGAGAGAGAAGAAGCCATCTAGCTACTAGCAATGGACATGTAGGTATGTGGTAAACTACTCACACTTCATCGGAAGGGCACTGGTGTTGATGTAGATGCCCTTCATAGTCGCATCCCCTCCGTCAGAGTATCGGAAAAGGCCTCCAGATGGGATCTCGCGGAAACATAAGGTTACGACAACGGAAAAGTGGTTTCGATGGATGTTCTGATGTTTCTGGAATATCTAAGAATATATAGGCGGAAAAATTAGGTCAGGGGATGCTCAAGGGGCCCACAAGGTAGGGGGCGCGCCCTACCCCCCAGGGCGCGCCCTCCACCCTTGTGGCCGCCTCGAGGCTCCCCTGGCGTGTACTCCAAGTCCTCTGGATGTCTACTGGTCGAAGTAAAATCCTCGTAAATTTTCGTTCCGTTTGGACTCCGTTTCATATTCCTTTTCTGCGAAACTCAAAAACAAGGAAAAAACAGAAACTGGCACTGGGCTCTGGGTTAATAGGTTAGTCCAAAAAATAATATAAAATAGCATATTAATGCATATAGAACATCCAAAATAGATAATATAATAGCATGGAACAATAAAAAATTATAGATACATTGGAGATGTATCAGTGGCGCGGCTTGGGATGGACTCCAAATAGGACACAACATTGTCTTAGCCGTGCGGCGCCCCCATCCACCATTTACTCCCACAGTCATATTTTCGTAGTGCTTAGGCGACGCCCTACGGAGATCACTTCACCATCACCGTCACCATGTCATTATGCTGACGGAACTCATCTACTACCTCGACGTCTTGATGGATCAAGAAGGCGAGGGACGTCACCGAGCTGAACATGTGCAGAACGTGGAGGTGTCGTGCGTTCGGTACTTGATCGATTAAAGCACGAAGAAGTTTGACTACGTCAACCGCGTTGTGAAATGCTTCCGCTTACGGTCTACGAGGGTACGTAGACACACTCTCCCCTCGTTGCTATGTATCTCCATGGATAGATCATTTCGTGTGCGTAGATTTTTTTTGTTTCCATGCATCGTTTCCCAACAGCACGCGCATCGGATTTGTGCATGTGTCACCCCGGTGCCGACGGTCAACCGCTAGATCTTCAGCGACGGGGTTTGGCGCATCTGGGCCGCCGGTAATTGCCGCTTGCCATGGATTGGTCGGGTACCACAACGTACAGCCAAGGCAACACATCCGCACCACAGGCAGGTACCGACTCCGTTGTTAGCCACTCAGATCTATCAGGTCGGCAGTTCACTGGCAGAGATGAGGCCGGCCGTCCCCCAGGCTCGGCGCTAGCCCAACGGCTCGCCGGTTGTCATGGTTTTGTCACGGTGGATGTCCTAGGGTGAGGACTTAGATGTGAGGCCGTCGCAACGGTGAGTAGCTTGTCGTGCTTGAGCGGGACAAGAGACATGGTTTACCCAGGTTCGGCCCCTCACGATGGAGGTAAAGGCCTACTCCTACTTTTTGTTATTGCTTGAGTATCGATTACAAGGGAGCGGAATCGCTTGACCTAGTTCTTGATTGTTAGCTATCCGATCTATCTGCCTCAGGGGCTCACCTTTATATACAGGTCGAGACCCTGGGCATACAATGTAACACCCCAAAAATTTAACCATGTTCTATTAATTAAAATTTTGCCAGGAAATTAAAATTTTCATTTTTGCTAGATTCTCCTTTTGATTTCAGGACTTTTCTTTCCCTTTTATGTTGGAGTTTTTACCACAAGTGAAGACTTTCCATTTATTGTTAGACTCTCATTTTTCACTCATTAAAACTTTTCTTATATCAGTGGAATTAATTATATAATTGTCTCCCTAATCTTCTTCTCCCTAAAAATGGTTTCCCTTAGTTTTAGGGCCCCATTTGAACTACAACCACTTGATAAATTTATTTAATATTCCAACAAAAAATTGGAGATGTCATGTGATGTTGTTAGATCACTTTTATGCTAGAATATATTTCATTCATTTAATATTTTGAGCTCCACGCCAAGATTTCAAATCTGGTCCAGTGGGCAATTTTACACTACAACGCCTTTAAATATTTATTTAGAGCTTCCACCAAAATCATGGGATGTTCATAGGAGTATATTATTTAACTTTGTGCAAAAACCCATTTAGGTCCTTTGGAAAGTTTGAGTGAATCAACCTAAATTTCATTCTGGTCCAGCATGGTGATTTGTACAGCAACAACCATTTAGCTTCCCCTTCTAGCTATGATTCCTTTTCCTGCTTATAGCACATCCTGCAAGAACCTTAAGTCCAGGAGAGTGGACTCATTGGAGGATTTTTAGTGCATGCATTGGTGCCATTTTCTTTCTTTCCAGAATCTATTTTCTCACAAACTTGAACTAGCAAGTTTTTGCTTTTAGCAAACTAACACTGCCACCCTCTGTATCACCTAAAGAGACCCCAATCTGGAAGATTTGGCCACCCCAAGAGTTGCCTAGTTGTCTCTAGCATTTTGTCAAACACCTGGTGTGCATGGCCAGTTTTGGCATGATCTTTGCTTTGCACTGTGACCTTGCCCCTCTGTTCATACTGACATGTCCACTAATCTCCCTTAAGCCTCTAGCCTAGACCTGCTATTTTCCAGCTTCACCCAAGCTCTGTGGCATGCTCTGGCATTTCGTCGAGCAGCTCGCGTGCGTGCTCTGGGCGCGTCCAGAGCGCACGTTTTGCATGCGCGCGCACCGAGCCGCCGCGTCCCTCTGTCGACGCCCCGCGCTCGTTCTGGACACTCCCCTTGCACCGCCAGCACGCCCGCCCCTTCTCTCGCTACAGAGACCCCACTGGAGCTCCACAGTGCCGCTGTCAGGTCGGCCGCGGCGGCTAGTGGCCAGCCACAGCAGCTCCTGCCACGGACAGCACCGCCCGAGCCTCTAGCGCTCGCCACCTGCCCCCTGGAGTAGCTCTAGATCATCCGCAAGGTCGCCCCCTAGCGCACGTCGCCGCCACGTCGCCCTAGCTACAGAATGGCGGTCGCCGGCATCCTTATCCACGGCCACTGTCGGAACCAACCTCGATCACCTATTTAAGGATGCCCCGAGCCTCTCTGCAACCTCAGGCGACCACTAGCCACCCCGCAGAGCACCCCGTAGCAGCAAATCAACCAGGGGAGGTCTTCTTCCCCATCTCCGGCGAGTACAGCCGCCGCCGCACTCCAGTCCATTCCGTCGCAACCCGAGCCCCTCTCATCCATCTAGCGCCACCGTTCGACTCCCCGTAGCCCTGCGGAGCCACCCAACGCCTCAAACCCGCTCGGGAACCACCGTAGTGCGAAGCCCCAATTTCCCCGAGGCCACCGTCCGCCACGAAGCTCGTCGCCGGTGTTTTCCTCCACCCCCGTCGTCCCCACGACCACCGAGAGGACCGCCTTGGAGTGACGCATCAATCCCTGGCCTCGAATGCCCTCGAGGAGCCGCCGTTCGCCGGCGTTGATTGCCGGAGCCCCACCTCGGTTCGGCCAGAGGAAGAAGGAGGCGGGGGCGACTGGTCAAACCTGACCCGTGGGCCCCCTGGGCCCTCTGTCAGCGAGCCAGCGCCGGTCCACGCGGGCATAGTGAAGGCATAGAACCCCGAGTATGTTTCCCTTACTTCAAAAGCGTATTCTGATCGAAACGTTTTCATTTTTTTTCTGTTTTATTTAAAAACAGAGTTGACTGAAACTTTGACTGGCAATATCTTTTTGAATATAAATCCAAATGACTTGATTCTTTTTCTGTTGTTTCCTAAATATTGCCTAGTTTATTTTCATTTTTTTTCAATTTTTTTTCAAACAACTTTTTTGTGCTGCTTTGAGTCTATGTATTGATTTCTTATTATTTCATTTAGGATTTTGAAGAGGGAGAAAACTTCCAAAAAGTTTTGGAATGCATTTCTCCTCCCCTTTACTGGAAGGCAAGCACTTTTGAACCCTGGTTTAATGCATGCGGTTGTTGTTGACACAATTGCAACAATATGAATGCTTTCATTTTATTTCATATGTGATGATATGATCATACCCATGAGTGCATGAGGTAAACCCCTTGCTGCGAATAATTAGTATGCATGACGGCAAATCCCCTATGTATGCCTTTCGTGCCTAACGGAAGAAAGCCGTGAAAGTCGCGGTCTTGTGAAGACGCGAGCTTGTCACAAGCTCCCCGTCGGGACGGTGGAGTCTGGTATGGCTTGATGAGGCATGACGAGTGGTGATTCCGACCGTTGATGTGAGATATGTTAGTTATATCATACAAGTGATGCTTGAACCTCCTAAGTCGACCATAGATCAAGTCTTGTTCCAGTAATGTTACGCCCCGGACACACCCGCCGGTGGTCGTTACTCCTGGTGGGATTTAGACTGGCCTCACATATTAATACTAGTCTTTTCTGCGCACTTTGTCCTCACCCGTGCGCACCCGGTAGCAACTTCCCGATCGGTCACCCATCCTGAGACTACTCCAAGCTGAGCACGCTTAACTTTGGAGTTCTATCTGCATAGGCTCCCGGAAAAGAAGGAATTCCTTATTGATATGAGTAGTCTATCATCCCTAATAAGCCAGGCTATCACATACACTCCCACTCAGAGGAACCGACGTCCTCGTCGGGCCACAGGAACGTTCCCTCTTGGCACAAACATCTGTGCTTCCAGGACAACACATGTGCCATGCCATGTGCCACGACGGGTCACAAACGTCATGCACAACATGACTGCAAACTGTCCGCAAACATCCGTGTAACCGTGAGGCTCGGCTCTGATACCAACTTGTAACGCCCCGGACACACGTGCCGGTGGTCGTTACTCCTGGCGGGATCTAGACTGGCCTCACATATCAATACTAGTCTTTTCTGCACACTTTGTCCTCACTCGTGCGCACCCGGGAGCAACTTCCTGGTCGGTCACCCATCCCGAGACTACTCCAAGCTGAGCACGCTTAACTTTGGAGTTCTATCCGCATAGGCTCCCGGAAAAGAAGGAATTCCTTATTGATATGAGTAGTCTATCATTCCTAATAAGCCAGGCTATCACAAGTAACCCCCATACTTGTTTCGTACTGCCACTTGTCCCTGCCATAGGTAGGGTACGGTTCAGTAAGTGTCAACCCCTGTCCTAGCACACACCGTATAGAGAGGCCAAGGTGAAAGATACCGGCTGCATCCGGTAGGCATGCCACCTGGTCCGTGGGCATGGGTGTTTCCGGTTGGGACCGAGAGGGGGGCACCCCTTAGAGCGCGCGATAGAAATTTGATCCCATGCTACGCGAGGTTGTAGCCTCCCCACTCAGAGTTTGCTCAACAGGTGTCGTGGGTGATTCCAAACACAAGTAAAGTTAAGCTGGTGTGTGCAAGTCAGGCGTGTTTTCGACTAAAAGACCATAGACGGAATTAGTTCCGATGGACTAACGAAATCCGTTACTCGTGGGTAAAGAGTACACCCTCTGCAGAGATTGAACCTATTCAAATAGTCGTGTCCATGGTTAAGGACTACAGTCTGGGATGGATCGAGTGTCGGTCTTAGTGTCGGTCTTCGGAGGAGAAACTACTAAACCAGAACATTGATTATGACATGTGACATATGGTGAATATGATTATTATTGTGGACTAACCAATTGTATTTTTTGAATTAATGAGTATCCCTGGGACGGTTCTACCTCCTGGATATTCACTGATATTTATTTTCTTTATATGCCCTTTATGTGGTGTCGCTCAGACGCCCGACTGTGGCATGCTTGTTATTTATTCCCCTTACAAATCCTTTCTGTGGTGTCGCTCAGACGCCCGACTGTGGCATGCTTGTTATTTATTCCCCTTACAAGCCCTTTCTGTGGTGTCGCTCAGACGCCCGACTATGGCATGATTGTTATTTATTTCCCCTTATAAGCCCTTTATGTGGTGTCGCTCAGACGCCCGACTGTGGCATGATTGTTATTTATTTCCCCTTATAAGCCCTTTATGTGGTGTCGCTCAGACGCCCGACCGTGGCATGATCACCATTTATTTTATTATCACTCCCTGATTGCATATGCCTTTTTATTCGAATGACCTGCTTGCAATATGGACTGTCATATCATAATTATCATAGTGATCATCAATCATTCTCGAGCATGTTTATATCTCACCCATGTTCGTAATGTTTGCGAGTACATTCAAAGTACTCACTGGCTTGTCGCTGGCTATTGTCTTGGCCAGATTCCTTGTGTGGGAAGGAACGATGCGATGACAGCCCCGGAACCTATGCAAATGGAGATAGCAGCCTCGCGAAGATAGGAGTTATCCTGGTCAGATGTTCCTGTGAGAAATGAAGTCCCATAGTCACCGATGAACCACAAACCGCTTCCGCCATCAGCCACTAGGAACCTTGTGTTGTACTCACAGGCCAGAATGGTCTTGTACTACATATCTTGTATTTTGCTTGGATTTTCTGTAACAAGTTGGTGCCTCATCAGCTAACAGTAATCCTGGGGCTGATGAGCACAAGGGCCGCTTTTGGGAAATTAATACCCCGAAATTCCGGTCCTGACAACCTTGGTATTAAAGACAGGCTGACCATTGGCTAATCCTATCTTAGCCAGGTCAAAGACCTAGGTTAACCACCACACCAGACCATATCCTAACCCCGACCAAGCTTCTCGCGTAAGATACCCACACAATGGGCCGACACCTTTGGTAGACGGTGCCCAACCTATCAGCCTAACCTATCGATCACGCTCCAGTGACCGACACCTAAACAGTTCCTTTCGCAAGCGTGCGCATGAAGACTCCGTCCTTTCCTATAAATAGGGCACGCTAGCCCCCAAACCCAGCACAACACAGCCTCTACCCCAGACCGAGCTAAAATGCCAGTACCCCTTGTCCACAATGAAACCACAGCAACCAACCTTGGAGGTTTTGTGACCGTGCTCGCAAACCTCACCCGCCGTGCCTTTGCGTTAGAGGAGCCCCCAGAATATGTTGTGTACCAAGAATCCATGGGCGGTGAAAACCATCAATTCTGGGCCACTGTGCACATCTACGGTAGGGGTCTGTCACCAGAACGTCCCTACAGGTTCACAGGAAGGACAACTTCCTTTGAGCCGCAAGCTATCCAACTAGCTGCTCGAGAAGCTATAGTTCAACTCCGGCACTTGTCGCCCAGAGTTAACTGTCGCTCATTCTACTACTACCCCCGTCGTAACGGGTATGGTAGGCCTCCCCGAGTAGCAAGCGGAGACCACGAGATAGATCCTGCATTATTGCATCTGGTACGCTATGTTAGTGTGCTAGAGGAACTGGTCGATCAAATCACTCTTGATCTGATTGCAGCTCATGGGGAACTGCTTCGCCGAGCCCTCGCAAGAAGAGGAGACGAGTCCGGCACCGACAAACCAGTCGTGTTGTTCGGACAACCAATCGAGTCCCTGAGGCCTGGATCGGTCATTGACCAAAATGCCTTGGTGATACGTCCAAAACGTATCTATAATTTCTGCTTGCTCCATGCCTCTTTTGGGTGATATTGCTATGATATTTATACACTTCCATACACTTTTGATCATATTTGGACTAACCTATTAACTCAGTGCACCCTAGTGCCAGTTTCTGTTTTCTGCTGTTTTTGTATTTCAGGTTTTCCCGTCACGTAAACTGCCAGAAAAATCCCGGAAAAATTATATAAAAAATCAGCATTCCGGAAGCTTCCACACGGCCGAAGTAGGGCCGGAGGGGGCCACCAGGGCTCCAGGCGCCCTGGTGGCGCGGCCCCCCTCCTGGCCGCGCCGGGGGGGCGCCTGGGCCCCCCAGGCCTCCGCTGATGCCCCTTTGGCATATATTTAACACGCGTCCCGAAACCCTCGAGGACAGAACCCTTTTTTGCGATCTCATCTCTGTTCCGCCGCCGCCGCGCTTCCAAGATCGGGAACACCAGGAGAACTCTTCCCGGAACCCTGCCGGAGGGGAGGATCACCACCGGGAGCCTCTCCACCACCATGGACGCCTCCCGGATGAGTTGTGAGTAGTCTCCCTTGGACCATGGGTCCATGACCAGTAGCTATGTGATGTTCTCCTCCCCTTCTTGTGCTTCACTAATTAGACCTCGTGAGCTGCCCTACATGATCGAGGCACATATGTAATCCTTATGCTGTTGCTATGATGAGTTTGCTGGGATCCGATGGATTGTGAGATTATGTTCAGATTGTGTTTGAGTAATATATTTGATTTACCTCTTTTATATGTATGTTCGTAAGTAATTCTTGCATGTTCTCCGTTGCTATTTATTGCTTTGGCCAAGTAGTAGGTAGTGACTCCAAGAGGGAACGTTATGCTCGATTGTGGGTTCATGCCCCTCGATGACTAGCTTGAGTGACAGAAACATGAGTCTAGGGGATGTGCTGTTGCCACAAGGGGGAAAACAACGGTGCTTGTACTCGCGGGTGCAAGGATTGTTTACTTTACGCAAAGTTTTTTTAATGCAGTTGTCTGTTGCTTTGAGTTTACACTATGGGTGGGACTCGCAACTTAATACCAGCGAGATGTTCTGGATAGATATGTCAAGGTGGATGATTAGTAGTAGATGCAGATGGATTTCGGTCTACTTACCTTGGCGTACCGCCCATGCTTTGAACCTCTACCTTTCTTGCAACATAGTTCGCATTGGTTTGCGCACATAATTCTGTCAATTGCCCAGCTGTAATTCGTTTACCTCACATAGCTGTTTTATCGTCTTTTGGGAGAGAGACATCACTAGTGAACATCATGGGATCCCGGTCCATATTACCATCACTGATCACATCCGCTATTTACTTTCCGCTTTTACTTACTAGTTGCAGCAATACCTATCACTATTATCTCTTGCGTTTGATCCTTTGTAAACGACAAGGCCGGAGGGATTGACAACCTCTCTGTACTCATTGGGAGCAAAGTTATTTGTATCTGTGTGCAGGTCCAAGTTGATTGCTAAGTATCTGGCGCCATTAGCAGTTGACACCTTCTTGTTGAACCTTGGAGTCTTAGGGGAAATCGATCCTTGGTATCTTTGCCAAGGGAAAACTTCCGCTACACTGCATCTCAAACCTTCCACTTGGGGTAACCAACGAGGGGCGAGAAGCCATCAAGCAAAGTTTTCTGGCACCGTTGCCGGGGACTCCACTCTTCAAGATAGGGGAGTTGCACGCTATCTTTTACTTTTGCTTTTTAGTCTTGTTAGTTTACCTTTCAGTTTTGCTTTAGTATCTTTTATCGAAAATCACAAAAATAGTTATCTTGCTTGCTTGCTGCTATGGGTTCCACCGAGAACACCAAGTTGTGTGACTTCACTAGTCATAACAACGATGACTTTATTTGCACGCCTATCACTACACCTGCCACTTCAGCACCTTCTTATGAAATTAAACCTGCTTTACTGAACTTAGTTATGAAAGATCAATTCTCCGGTGCTGGAGATGATGCTGCTTTACACTTGAACAATTTTGTTGAACTTTGTGATATGCAAAAGTACCAAGAAATAGATGGTAATATTGTTAAGCTTATGCTTTTTCCTTTCTCCTTGAGAGGAGGAGCTAAAATTTGGTTTCAATCTTTGCCTAGAAATAACATAGATTTATGGGACAAGTGCAAAGATGCTTTTATTGGAAAATACTATCCACCTGCAAAAATTATCCAACTAAGAAGTAACATAATGAATTTTAAACAATTGGATAATGAACACGTTGCCCAAGGTTGGGAACGCATGAAATCTCTTGTCAAGAACTGCCCTACTCATGGTTTGACTACTTGGATGGTTATCCAAACTTTTTATGCAGGCTTGAACTTTACCTCGCGGAACTTGTTAGATTCGGCCGCGGGAGGAACCTTTATGTCAACTACACTTGGTGCTGCCACGAAGCTTCTCGATGATATGATGACCAATTATTCCCAATGGCACACCGAACGCGCTCCAACAGGTAGGAAGGTAAACTCTGTCGAGGAGATTTCCTCCCTAAATGAAAAAGTTGACTTGATCATGTCTCTACTTTTGAAGCAATCTTCTATTGATCCTCGTGATGTTCCTTTGAATTCTTTGATTGCTCAAGAACAAGTAGATGTGAACTTTATCTCTAGAAACAATTTTAATAACAATGCTTATAGGAGTAATTTTGGTAGCAATCCTAGACCATTCCCCTCTAATTCCTATGGGAACAACAATGCTTATCCTAGCACCAAGAACTCCATTACTGAACTAGAGATTATGTTTAAAGATTTCATCACTACCCAAAAAGCCTTTAATAAGAGTGTAGAAGAGAAACTAAACAAACTAGATAATCTCTCTTCAAAGGTAGACAATTTAGCCCATGAGGTAGAATTGCTTAAAATTAGAACTTCTCCTCTTGAGGAGAGGAAGGTCACTCCTATGAATGCTATTCAAGTGCAAATTAATGAAAACATTAGGATGTTGGCTAAACTTAAAGAGAGATGGGCTAGAGAAAGGGAGGAAGAGGATAGAATTAAGAACCTTCGTACCCACCACACTGTTGCTACTATCCAAGTTGTTGAGGATATTCAAACTCTTAGCACCCAATGCACTCCTGGTCCCAATGGACCTATTAATGGTGATGCTATGACCATAGAAACTACCAAACAAGTGAACCTAAAGGACACCACTACCACCTTACTTGATAGTAGTGACCTTGATTTTGACAATTGCACTCTTACCGAAGTTATTGATTTCCTTCACAAGATGGCTAAAGATCCCCACACTAGCACGCTTAACCTTGCCTTCACAGAGCATATCACTAATGCTCTCCTCAAAGCTAGGGAGGAGAAACTTAGAGTAGAAGCCTCCATACCTAGAAAGCTAGAAGATGGTTGGGATCCTATGATTAAAATTAAGTTGAATAACTTCTCTTGCTATGCTTTATGTGATATTGGAGCTAGTACCTCCGTTATGCCCAAAAGAATATATGATATGCTTAAATTGAAACCTTTTGATTCTTGTTCTTTTGGTGTTCGTCTCGTTGATTCTTCCATAAATAAACCTTTAGGGAGGATCGACGATGTTCTTATCGTTGTCAATGACAATTATGTTCCCGTTGATTTCACTATTATGGATATTGAATGTGATCCTTCTTGTCCAATTATTTTGGGACGTCCCTTCTTACGCACCGTTGGTGCTATCATTGACATGAAAGAGGGTAATATAAAATTTCAGTTTCCTCTCAAGAAAGGGATGGAACACTTCCCTCGAAAGAAGATCAAGTTACCTTTTGAGTCCGTTGTACGGGCTAGCTATTCTTTTACTCTTGATAAAACTTGATCTATATGCATTATGCCTAGCTTAAAGGCATAAAAGAAAGCGCTTTTGGGAGGCAGCCCAATGAATAAAATTTTTATTTTGCTTTTGTTGTGTCTTGATGTTGTTTACTACTGTAGCATCATCATTGTATCTTTGCTTTTCAATTTTGTGCCAAGTATAGCCTCTGATTGCTAGAAAGTTCAAAAGTTGTGAGGTGCTGTCCAGGAAACAGATTCTGTCCTTGGATAGAAAAATTCGTATAAAATCACCAGATCATCTTTTTGGTCTGAATGTTTCCGACAGCGTACTCTATACAATTATCTTTCGGGCGTCTGTTCTGAGTTTTTTTATTAGAGTTGCAGAAGTGCCCCGAAAAAATCATTTACTACCTGCTGTTCTGTTTTTCACAGATTCTGTCCTGTTTTGCCTTTCCTTCATTTTGCAAACCAAGAGCTTGCTTTTTCTTTGCAAAAACCTTTTGGCAATCTTGAGAAACAGTAGACCTTCAAGAATATCCTTATTTCCAGCAAGGAACAATTATATTATTATGGGTACTAACCTCGCTAATCAGATTATGATGAGTTATGTATGAAGGGAGTTTTCAAGTGTGCGAGGGAAGATGATAAAAAGATTCAGGAGTGTCAAACGCTCAAGCTTGGGGATGCCCCCATGCACCCCCAAGAAATATTCAAGAAGACTCAAGCATCTAAGCTTGGGGATGCCCCCGTGCATCCCCTTCTCCATCAACATTATCAGTTCGTCTTTCGTTCCACTATATTTTTATCACTTCATGTGTTGTGTGCTATGCTTGGAGCGTCTTGCTTTTAGTTTCCTTTTTAGTTTTCTTTAGCTTTTCATAACGTGTCGGAACTCAGCTTTCTTTGTGTGGGAGAGAAACACGCTCCACTTCAACCTAGAACACAACATAGAATTTTCATGTCTATCCTTGCTGTGTATGTTCTTGGTATTTTAATAGCTACTATCATGTTTAGCTCTTAGTTTTCATGCTTATGTTTTTAAAGAGCTTTTGTTCAGTTGGTCGTTGGAACTCTCTTTATTTATCATGCTTATCTTATTAAGAGAGTTGGCTTCTGTTGCATTGGTCGATATGTCTATGATAAAAATGCTACGTGCATAATGGTGCTTAGTAGTTCATGTTTTCTTATGGTTAGTCTCAAATAGCTGGGGGGTTCCCAATGTGTTATTGGAGTACCAACATGATTTGTTTGCCTATGATGTGGTATGGTTTAGTGATATCTTCCTTCAAGAATTTATTTTGATTGACTTGGCGTATGCTCACGCATATTTAAGACTGTAAAGAAAGTCTGTCAAGCCTTGATGATCTTTTATTTCTGAGTAGCGATATAACTTCCATGCCTGATTCAATGTTGCTTTGTCGCTCTGCATGATTATGACCGTCATTGCTCTTTTAGTTGGTCGCTCCCAGTCTCTTGCTAACCTCCACCTGTACTAAGTGGACTGACTGCTTGTGCATCCAAAATCCTTTAAACCAGTTATGCCATATGAGTCCACCATACCTTCCTATACATGGTATTTACCTGCCATTCCTAACGAAGACTTTCATGTACCATCTCGAAATTATTCAAAAAAAAGCATTTCTCTTTTGTGCCTCTGTTTTAGTTCATGAGGAAGTAGTGGTTAATTCATGATCTTTTTAAGTTGGACAAGCTTCACCCCGGGATTGCATGTCTAATGTGCAAACCCATAATACGAGAAGGAACTGGCAAAGAGTGCGCCCGCCTCAAAATTAATATAACAAACAAACCCTCCTTCATGCTTTGTTCATGAGAAATCAGAAAACTTTGGCAGTGATAAACAAAGGAGATTAAGAGGATGTGATCGTCCTCATTCGGGAGCCGTTCCTCGAAACTTGTCCATCTCAAGAAGTGATTGAGTTGTGTGCTAGCATTCGTTGACGGAACATGCATAATCTAAAAAATAATTATTACCTCTGTTTTTAAAACCAAGAGCTCTGGTACATGTTTTGTCTTTGTTTCCGACCACGGGTTTTCAACTTCGCCAAAAAAAGCCACGGTTCGAGAGTCTCCACCTTATTTAAAGCACCAACTATTGAGAGCATGATTGTCATTCTGAGTGTAATGTGCATTGTCCCAAAGTAGCATTGTCTTTTGCATGATTATGATATCGCTTATTCTGAAATCATTGTATCTAGTCATCACTTAAACCTTGGAGGTGCCCCTGCATTTATGTTTTGCTTCACTAAAGGGGGCAAGCGAGATACCACTTTATCATATTTGCACACCATGCTCATTACAAATCTATTTGATGTTTCAGTATCATATTGTAAAACTTTCAGTTCTTTGTGATTTTCTCATAAGGCAACTTAATTACTACAGATTCATTGTCTCAGTAAGCTTTTGTCATATGACTATGAAAAGTCCTATATGGTTAATAGCATGTCACCACAGAAATTATTCTTGTTATCATTTACCTACTCGAGGACGAGCAGGAATTAAGCTTGGGGATGTTGATACGTCCAAAACGTATCTATAATTTCTGCTTGCTCCATGCCTCTTTTGGGTGATATTGCTATGATATTTATACAATTCCATACACTTTTGATCATATTTGGACTAACCTATTAACTCAGTGCACCCCAGTGCCAGTTTCTGTTTTCTGCTGTTTTTGTATTTCAGGTTTTCCCGTCATGTAAACTGCCAGAAAAATCCCGGAAAAATTATATAAAAAATCAGCGTTCCGGAAGCTTCCACACGGCCGAAGTAGGGCCGGAGGGGGGCCACCAGGGCTCCAGGCGCCCTGGTGGCGCGGCCCCCCTCCTGGCCGCGCCGGGGGGGCGCCTGGGCCCCCCAGGCCTCCGCTGATGCCCCCCTTTGGCATATATTTAACACGCGTCCCGAAACCCTCGAGGACGGAACCCTTTTTCGCGATCTCATCTCTGTTCCGCCGCCGCCGCGCTTCCAAGATCGGGAGCACCAGGAGAACTCTTCCCGGCACCCTGCCGGAGGGGAGGATCACCACCGGGAGCCTCTCCACCACCATGGACGCCTCCCGGATGAGTTGTGAGTAGTCTCCCTTGGACCATGGGTCCATGACCAGTAGCTATGTGATGTTCTCCTCCCCTTCTTGTGCTTCACTAATTAGACCTCGTGAGCTGCCCTACATGATCGAGGCACATATGTAATCCTTATGCTGTTGCTATGATGAGTTTGCTGGGATCCGATGGATTGTGAGATTATGTTCAGATTGTGTTTGAGTAATATATTTGATTTACCTCTTTTATATTTATGTTCGTAAGTAATTCTTGCATGTTCTCCGTTGCTATTTATTGCTTTGGCCAAGTAGTAGGTAGTGACTCCAAGAGGGAACGTTATGCTCGATTGTGGGTTCATGCCCCTCGATGACTAGCTTGAGTGACAGAAACATGAGTCTAGGGGATGTGCTGTTGCCACAAGGGGGAAAACAACGGTGCTTGTACTCGCGGGTTCAAGGATTGTTTACTTTACGCAAAGTTCTTTTAATGCAGTTGTCTGTTGCTTTGAGTTTACACTATGGGCGGGACTCGCAACTTAATACTAGGGAGATGTTCTGGATAGATATCTCAAGGTGGATGATTAGTAGTAGATGCAGATGGATTTCGGTCTACTTACCTTGGCGTACCGCCCATGCTTTGAACCTCTACCTTTCTTGCAACATAGTTAGCATTGGTTTGCGCACATAATTCTGTCAATTGCCCAGCTGTAATTCGTTTACCTCACATAGCTGTTTTATCGTCTTTTGGGAGAGAGACATCACTAGTGAACATCATGGGACCCCGGTCCATATTACCATCACTGATCACATCCGCTATTTACTTTCCGCTTTTACTTACTAGTTGCAGCAATACCTATCACTATTATCACTTGTGTTTCATCCTTTGTAAACGACAAGGCCGGAGGGATTGACAACCTCTCTGTACTCGTTGGGAGCAAAGTTATTTGTATCTGTGTGCAGGTCCAAGTTGATTGCTAAGTATCTGGCGCCGTTAGCACTTGACACCTTCTTGTTGAACCTTGGAGTCTCAGGGGAAATCGATCCTTGGTATCTTTGCTAAGGGAAAACTTCCGCTACACTGCATCTCAAACCTTCCACTTGGGGTAACCAACGAGGGGCGAGAAGCCATCACTTGGTGTCTCCAGAGGTGATGCGTCGCCTGTTTGGCGCACGCTCCAACGGGATTGTGGCCAACAATCCCCGCGAGGGACATCATCACTGCCCCGACCCTGCAGCCCCTCACCTCCAGCCAACACCAACGATGAAGCCCCTGGAGAAGCTTCGGCGTCCACAAGGCAAGGCCGCCTGGTTATAAACGAGGTCGATTAAATCACCCGAGTAGTACCAAGCCTTACCTTGTCCACACCCCGTGGTGATGTAACCTGTATTCCCATATGTATATACAGTTTACTCTTGCGCCCTTATCTTTATAGCATCCGTGCACAGTAGGTCAGTGTACGAATGCATTTTTCCGAGTGTAACTTCCAGAGCACCTCACCGATAACCCCTACAGTAGACACATCACTTTGCGAGACGTGAGTACCTGTAGCATTGACCCCGACCCCCATAAATCGAAACCAACAATATAGCTGCCCCTCACCATGATTCTATAAACCAGCCCGGTTGCTATATAAAAGGCCACACCGTGACCTTGCCAAGCATCCCTCACCTGGTGCACTCCTCTCACTGCCATTTCCTTCACCATGCCGATCCCTAGTATTTATCTGAGAACCCCCGAGGCATCCCCAGGTAGTTTCGTGAAGATATTGTGGGATTTTACCTGCAGTACCATGAGTGCTACCCGCCCACCCCAGTATGAGCTGCTCAAATCGAGGATCACACCATCCACCTCGAAATATTGGGCAGTGGTACACATCCCGCCCGCAAACCCAAACCAAGACCCCACCGAAGTTTCCTTCATGGGGAAATCCATGCCAACTCCCCAGATGGCCATAGAGGCTGCCGCTTATGAAGCGCTTGCTCGCCTTCGATTCCCGGTGCCCTATGCCAGCGAACGGGGATATTATTACTTTCCAAGCCGCGTGATACGTCCAAAACATATCTATAATTTCTGCTTGCTCCATGCCTCTTTTGGGTGATATTGCTATGATATTTATACACTTCCATACACTTTTGATCATATTTGGACTAACCTATTAACTCAGTGCACCCTAGTGCCAGTTTCTGTTTTCGGCTGTTTTTGTATTTCAGGTTTTCACATTACGAGAACTGTCAGGAAAAATCCAGAAAAATTATATAAAAAATCAGCGTTCCAGAAACTACCGTGCGCCCGAAGGACAGCCGGGGGGGGGGGGGGGGC
>LR738713.1:560240262-560320760 GCA_902687465.1 Secale cereale | reverse complement strand
ATGTTCTCCGTTGTTATTTATTGCTTTGGCCAAGTAGTAGGTAGTGACTCCAAGAGGGAACGTTATGCTTGATTGTGGGTTCATGCCCCTCGATGACTAGTTTGAGTGACAGAAACATGAGTCTAGGGGATGTGCTGTTGCCACAAGGGGGAAAACAACGGTGCTTGTGCCCGCGGGTGCAAGGATTGTTTACTTTACGCAAAGTTCTTTTAATGCAGTTGTCTGTTGCTTTGAGTTTACACTATGGGTGGGGCTCGCAACTTAATACCAGCGAGATGTTCTGGATAGATATCTCAAGGTGGATGATTAGTAGTAGATATTGATGGATTTCGGTCTACTTACTTCGGCGTACCGCCCATGCTTTGAACCTCTACCTTTCTTGCAATGTAGTCAGCATTGGTTTGCGCACATGGTCCTGTCAATTGCCCAGCTGTAATTTGTTTACCTCACATAGTTGTTTTATCGTCTTTTGGGAGAGAGACATCACTAGTGAACATCATGAGACTCCGGTCCATATTACCATCATTGATCACATCCGCTATTTACTTTTCCGCTATTTACTTACTATTGCAATTATACCTATCACTATTATCACTTGCGTTTGATCCTTTGTAAACTACAAGGCCGGAGGGATTGACAACCTCTCTGCACTCGTTGGGAGCAAAGTTATATGTATCTGTGTGCAGGTCCACGTTGATTGCTAATATCTGGCGCCGTTAGCAGTTGACACCTTCTTGTTGAAACTGGGAGTCTCTGGAAAATCGATCATTGGTATTACCAAGGGAAAACTTCTGCTACACTGCATCTCAAACCTTACACTTGGGGTAACCAACGAGGGGTGAGAAGCCACCTAGCAAAGCAATTTCTGGCGCCGTTGCCGGGGACTCCACTCTTCAGGATAGGGGAGTTGCACGCTATCTTTTACCTTTGCTTTTAGTCTTGTTAGTTTACCTTTCAGTTTTGCTTTAGTATCTTTTATGGAAAATCACAAAAATAGTTATCTTGCTTGCTTGCTACTATGGGTTCCACCGAGAACACCAAGTTGTGTGACTTCACTAGTCACAACAACGATGACTTTATCAGCACACCTATCACTACACCTGCCACTTCAGCACCTTCATATGAAATTAAACCTGCTTTACTGAACTTAGTTATGAAAGATCAATTCTTCGGTGCTGGAGATGATGCTGCTTTACACTTGAACAACTTTGTTGAACTTTGTGATATGCAAAAGTACCAAGAAATAGATGGTAATATTGTTAAGCTCAAGCTTTTTCCTTTCTCCTTGAGAGGAGGAGCTAAAATTTTGTTTCAGTCTTTGCCTAGAAACAGCATAGATTCATGGGACAAGTGCAAAGATGCTTTTATCGGAAAATACTATCCACCTGCTAAAATTATCCAACTGAGAAGTAACTTAATGAATTTTAAACAATTGGATAATGAACACGTTGCCCAAGCTTGGGAACGTATGAAATCTCTTATCAAGAACTGCCCTACTCATGGTTTGACTACTTGGATGGTTATCCAAACTTTTTATGCAGGCTTGAACTTTACCTCGTGGAACTTGTTAGATTCGGCCGCGAGAGGAACTTTTATGTCAACTACACTTGGTGCTGCCATGAAGCTTCTCGATGAGATGATGACCAACTATTCCCAATGGCACACCGAACGCGCTCGAACAGGTAGGACGGTAAACTCTGTCGAGGAGATTTCCTCCCTAAATGAAAAAGTTGACTTGATCATGTCTCTACTTTCGAAGCAATCTTCTGTTGATCCTCGTGATGTTCCTTTAAATTCTTTGATTGCTCAAGAACAAGTAGATGTGAACTTTATCTCTAGAAACAATTTCAACAACAATGCTTATAGGAGTAACTTTGGTAGCAATCCTAGACCGTTCCCCTCTAATTCTTATGGGAACAACAATGCTTATCCTAGCACCAAGAACTCCAATACTGAACTAGAGATTATGTTAAAGATTTCATCACTACCCAAAAAGCCTTTAATAAGAGTGTAGAAGAAAAACTGCATAAACTAGATGATCTCTCTTTGAAGGTAGACCACTTAGCCAATGAGATAGAATTGCTAAAAATTAAAACTTCTCCTCTTGAGGAGAGGAAGGTCACTCCTATTAATGCTACTCAAGTGCAAATTAATGAAAACATTAGGATGATGGCTAAACTTAAAGAAAGATGGGCTAGAGAAAGGGAGGAAGAGGATAGAATTAAGAACCTTCCTACCCACCATATTGTTGCTACTATCCAAGTTGTTGAGGATATCCAAACTCTTAGCACCCAATGTACTCCTGGTCCCGATGGACCTATTAATGGTGATGCTATGACTATAGAAACTACCAAACAAGTGAACCTAAAGGACACCACTACTACTTTACTTGATGCTAGGGACCTTGATTTTGATAATTGCACTCTTACCGAAGTTATTGATTTCCTTCACAACATGTCTAGAGATCCCCGCACTAGCACGCTTAACCTTGCCTTCACAGAGCATATCACTAACGCTCTCATCAAAGCTAGGGAGGAGAAACTTAGAGTAGAAGCCTCCATACCTAGAAAGCTAGAAGATGGTTGGGATCCTATGATAAAAATTAAATTGAATGACTTCTCTTGCTATGCATTATGTGATATTGTAGCTAGTACTTCCATTATTCCCAAAAGACTATATGATATGCTTAAATTGAAACCTTTTGATTCTTGTTCTTTTGGTGTTCGTCTCGTTGATTCTTCCATAAATAAACCTTTAGGGAGGATCGACGATGTTCTTATCGTTGTCAATGACAATTATGTTCCCGTTGATTTCACTATTATGGATATTGAATGTGATCCTTCTTGTCCAATTATTTTGGGACGTCCCTTCTTACGCACCGTTGGTGCTATCATTGACATGAAAGAGGGTAATATAAAATTTCAGTTTCCTCTCAAGAAAGGGATGGAACACTTCCCTCGAAAGAAGATCAAGTTACCTTTTGAGTCCGTTGTACGGGCTAGCTATTCTTTTACTCTTGATAAAACTTGATCTATATGCATTATGCCTAGCTTAAAGGCATAAAAGAAAGCGCTTTTGGGAGGCAGCCCAATGAATAAAATTTTTATTTTGCTTTTGTTGTGTCTTGATGTTGTTTACTACTGTAGCATCATCATTGTATCTTTGCTTTTCAATTTTGTGCCAAGTATAGCCTCTGATTGCTAGAAAGTTCAAAAGTTGTGAGGTGCTGTCCAGGAAACAGATTCTGTCCTTGGATAGAAAAATTCGTATAAAATCACCAGATCATCTTTTTGGTCTGAATTTTTTCGACAGCGTTCTCTATATAATTGTCTTTCGTGCGTCTGTTCTGAGTTTTTTTATTAGAGTTGCAGAAGTGCCCCGAACAAATCAATTACTACCTGCTATTCTGTTTTTCACAGATTCTGTCATGTTTTGCCTTTCCTTCATTTTGCAAACCAAGAGCTTGCTTTTTCTTTGCAAAAACCTTTTGGCAATCTTGAGAAACAGTAGACCTTCAAGAATATCCTTATTTCCAGCAAGGTATAATTATTTTATTATGGGTACTAACCTCGCTAATCAGATTATGATGAGTTATGTATGAAGGGAGTTTTCAAGTGTGCGAGGGAAGATGATAAAAAGATCCAGGAGTGTCAAACGCTCAAGCTTGGGGATGCCCCCGTGCACCCCCAAGAAATATTCAAGGAGACACAAGCGTCTAAGCTTGGGGATGCCCCCGTGCATCCCCTTCTCCATCAACATTATCAGTTCGTCTTTCGTTCCACTATATTTTAATCACTTCATGTGTTATGTGCTATGCTTGGAGCGTCTTGCTTTTAATTTTCTTTAGCTTTTCATAACGAGTCGGAACTCAGCGTTCTTTATGTGGGAGAGAAACACACTCCACTTCTACCTAGAACATAACATAGAATTTTCATGACTATCTTTGCTGTGTGTGTTCTTTGTCTTTTAATAGCTACTATCATGCTCCGCTCTTAGTATTCATGCTTATCTTTTTAAAGAGCTTGTGTTTAGTTGGTTGCTTGAACTCTCTTTAATTATCATGCTTATCTTATTAAGAGAGTTTGCTTCCATTGCATTGGTTAATATGTCTATGATAAAGATGCTACGTGCATAATGGCGCTTGGTAGTTCAGGTTTTCTTATGGTTAGTCTCAAATAGCTGGGGGATTCCCAATGTGTTATTGGAGTACCAACATGATTTGTTTTCCAATGATGTGGTATGGTTTAGTAATATCTTCCCTCAAAAATTTATTTTGATTGACTTGGCGTATGCTCACGCATATTTAAGACTGTAAAGAAAGTCTATCAAGCCTTGATGATCTTTTATTTCTGAGTAGCGATGTAACTTCCATGCCTGATTCAATGTTGCTTTGTCGCTCTGCACGATTATGACCGTCATTGCTCTCTTGGTTGGTCGCTCCCAATCTTTTGCTAACCTCCACCTGTACTAAGCGGACTGACTGCTTTTGCATCCACATCCTTTTAAACCAGCTATGCCATATGAGTCCACCATACCTACCTATATGTGGTATTTCACCGCCACTCCAAGTAAATTTACATGTGCTACCTTTAAAACCTTCAGTTTTTGCAATACATAGCTCATGGGAAAGTAGCTTAAAAACTATTGTGGTAAAGAATATGTCGCTTATGTATCTTATTTCTTATAAGTTGCTTGCTGAGCGGTAACCATGTTTCTGGGGACGCCATCAACTGTTAAACTTTTGTTGAATATCATGTGAGTTTCTATGCATGTTCGTCTTGTCTGAAGTAAGGGTGATTTGCCATGGGTTGAATGGTTTGAGTATGCATATTGTTAGAGAAGAACATTGGGCCGCCAACCAAAGCCATGTATCATGGTGGAAGTTTTAGCTTGGACATTAATCTTCAATCTCTTATGAGAATATGCTTAAGCATTAAAGAGGAGTCCATTATCTATTTTCTATGTTGTCCCAGTATGGATGTCCTCAAGTTGAGATCTATCAAAAACGAGAAATCAAATGCGATCTATCTCCTTGGACCTTTGTACAGGTGACATAGAGGTACCCCTTTGTGACACTTGGTTGAAACATATGTAATGCAATGATAATCCATGGAATTCCGAGCTAATTAGGACAAGGTGCGAGCACTATTGGTATTCGATGCATGAGGCTTGCAACTTATAGGATGTCTTATGCATAACACATATGAAGTAATACTACCGTTGACAAAATTGTTTCTATGTTTTCAAAATAAAAAGCTCTAGCACATGAGTAATCCCTGCTTCCCTCTGCGAAGGGCCATTCTTTTACTTTTATGTTGAGTCTCCACCTTCTTTCTTCAAAGCACCAACTACTGAGAGCATGATTGTCATTCTGAGTGTAATGTGCATTGTCCCAAAGTAGCATTGTCTTTTGCATGATTGTGATATCGTTTATTTTGAAATCATTGTATCTAGTCATCACGTAAACCTTGAAGGTGCCCCTACATTTATGTTTTGCTTCACTAAAGGGGGCAAGCTAGATATCACTTTATCATATTTGCACATCATGTTCATTGCAAATCTATTTGATGTTTCAGTATCATATTGTAAAACTTTCAGTTCTTTGTGATTTTCTTATGAGGCAACTTAATTACTACAGATTCATTGTCTCAGTAAGCTTTTGTCATATGACTATGAAAAGTCCTATATGGTTAATAGCATGTCACCACAGAAATTATTCTTGTTATCATTTACCTACTCGAGGACGAGCAGGAATTAAGCTTGGGGATGTTGATACGTCCAAAACGTATCTATAATTTCTGCTTGCTCCATGCCTCTTTTGGGTGATATTGCTATGATATTTATACACTTCCATACACTTTTGATCATATTTGGACTAACCTATTAACTCAGTGCACCCCAGTGCCAGTTTCTGTTTTCGGCTGTTTTTGTATTACAGGTTTTCACATTACGAGAACTATCAGGAAAAATCCAGAAAAATTATATAAAAAATCAGCCTTCCAGAAACTACCGTGCGCCCGAAGGACAGCCGGGGGGGGGGGGCACCAGGGCTCCAGGCGCCCTGGCGGCGCCCCCCCCCCCGGGCCGCGCCGGGGGGGCGCATGGGCCCCCCGAGGCTCCTCCGATGCCCCCCTTTGGCATATATTTAAAAGCGTCACCCGAAACCCTCGAAACAAGAACTCTTTTTCGCGATCTCATCTCTGTTACGCCGCCGCCGCCGCTTCCAAGATCGGGAGCACCAGGAGAACTCTTCCCGGCACCCTGCCGGAGGGGAGGATCACCACCGGGAGCTTCTCCACCACCATGGACGCCTCCCGGATGAGTTGTGAGTAGTCTCCCTTGGACCATGGGTCCATGACCAGTAGCTATGTGATGTTCTCCTCCCGTTCTTGTGCTTCACTAATTAGTCCTCATGAGCTGCCCTACATGATCGAGGCACATATGTAATCCTTATGTTGTTGCTATGATGAGTTTGCTGGGATCCGATGGATTATGAGATTATGTTCAGATTGTGTTTGAGTAATATATTTGATTCACCTCTTTTATATTTATGTTCGTAAGTAATTCTTGCATGTTCTCCATTGTTATTTATTGCTTTGGCCAAGTAGTAGGTAGTGAATCCAAGAGGGAACGTTATGCTTGATTGTGGGTTCATGCCCCTCGATGACTAGTTTGAGTGACAGAAACTTGAGTCTAGGGGATGTGCTGTTGCCACAAGGGGGAAAACAACGGTGCTTGTGCCCGCGGGTGCAAGGATTGTTTACTTTACGCAAAGTTCTTTTAATGCAGTTGTCTGTTGCTTTGAGTTTACACTATGGGTGGGGCTCGCAACTTAATACCAGCGAGATGTTCTGGATAGATATCTCAAGGTGGATGATTAGTAGTAGATATTGATGGATTTCGGTCTACTTACTTCGGCGTACCGCCCATGCTTTGAACCTCTACCTTTCTTGCAATGTAGTCAGCATTGGTTTGCGCACATGGTCCTGTCAATTGCCCAGCTGTAATTTGTTTACCTCACATAGCTGTTTTATCGTCTTTTGGGAGAGAGACATCACTAGTGAACATCATGAGACTCCGGTCCATATTACCATCATTGATCACATCCGCTATTTACTTTTCCGCTATTTACTTACTATTGCAATTATACCTATCACTATTATCACTTGCGTTTGATCCTTTGTAAACTACAAGGCCGGAGGGATTGACAACCTCTCTGTACTCGTTGGGAGCAAAGTTATTTGTATCTGTGTGCAGGTCCACGTTGATTGCTAATATCTGGCGCCGTTAGCAGTTGACACCTTCTTGTTGAAACTGGGAGTCTCTGGGAAATCGATCCTTGGTATTACCAAGGGAAAACTTCTGCTACACTGCATCTCAAACCTTACACTTGGGGTAACCAACGAGGGGTGAGAAGCCACCTAGCACCGCGCAGCGCGCGGAGAAGCAGCATCTTTTCCTGGTGGGCGAATTGAGAGAGACCCAGTACTAGCCAACCTTACGCAGTATGTCATCGCGCAAGAGCGTCTAACCCAGCGGATAATGGGTTATCTCCAGAGCCTCGCCGATTTAAATCCTCGGATCGCCATCGGCAGACCACTGAGGCCCGGGCAGGAGAAGCACATTCATCGACTAGTCAACCCGCTCCCGCCGATAGAAGAAGAGTGTCCCCCCTGCACCAGAGACCTTTTCCCAGGACCCTGTCCATTTATCGTTTATGTTTTAGACGTCACTCCTACGATAACTATCCCAGCACTACTTATGAGTTGTAAGCGGTGTATCGTATTAAATAATTAATTTCAAGATATGAAGTAGTTCCTCTGCTAATAATTCTTATTTTAATTAATTTTTGGCGCTAAGTAAAAACCTATAGTGAGTCTTCTTTTGTTTTTCCTCCTTGAGTGGTTACAGCTTGTACCTCTGCATGTCGTAGATATTTTATTTTATCGCGCAACACCGCAACAGCAGAATTACAACTCCGGCCACTCCACACAGTACACTAAGTTGCTAGTCCACATACACCTGCTTCATCTAATTGACCACCTCTCTAGCGCACCACAGTCTCTTGAGGAGAAACTCGTGGGAGTTTATTCAAGCACTAGTTGCCTACCGCGCACTAACCACCGTTAGCACCCGACACCCACACCTAATCCTCGTGATCGCCGCCGCCACGAAGAGCTAGCACTCGAGCCGTAGCATCACGACGATCGTCGAGGATCATCGCGCACAAGAGCACGGATACCCCCAGCAATGCCGCCAACCCCACGCACACTAGGATCATGCACCAGTCCGGCATCACCTCCGCCATTAGAGCCTCGACCCGAGCTCCTGCAAACACAAATGGAGGAGAGGGAAGAAAGAAGAAGAAGCGAGGCCAGGTAAGAGGAGGAAGAAGGAGCACCTTGGTCATTTTATAGCTCGAGATCGGTGTACGGTGGGCGGAGTCCACCAGCGCTGCTCGTCGCTCGACCGCCGGTGTTCGGAGTCAAATCCGCGAGCAGTGCCGACAGCACGCTGGCCCGCGAGGTGAGTGCACGCTGCACCGGCAGCTAGCGCGTCGCGCACTACGGCAGTACGGCCTAGATGCCCTACGAGCTAGCCGTCGCCGGTGGAGAAAGCACGGGAAAGCGCACGGGAGAGAGGAGAAGAGATAACCGGAGGTAGAAGAAGAGACTGACAGTGGGCCCAGGGCCCACCTGTCAGCCAGTGAAAGCACTGTGCTCTCGGGTGCAACCAGCGTATTTTAAAAATTTAGAAATTTTTATTTCTAAATTTACTATAGCCCGGAGTAGAAATATCTCGTTTTCCACGACCGTAGATTTTTCCACGCAGTGCCAGTGTTTCACACTGCAGTTTACACCACTTTTTGCCCATGCACTATAGTGGCATTTATTTGCATTAGCAGAGCGGTTAATTTTGGTGATATCTTTCTGCGGCAGTAGAATTTTTTTTATAGCAACCCTTATCAAATCTCGAGGACGAGATTTTTCTTAAGGGGGGTAGTGTTGTAACACCCCAAAAATTTAACCATGTTCTATTAATTAAAATTTTGCCAGGAAATTAAAATTTTCATTTTTGCTAGATTCTCCTTTTGATTTCAGGACTTTTCTTTCCCTTTTATGTTGGAGTTTTTACCACAAGTGAAGACTTTCCATTTATTGTTAGACTCTCATTTTCACTCATTAAAACTTTTCTTATATCAGTGGAATTAATTATATAATTGTCTCCCTAATCTTCTTCTCCCTAAAAATGGTTTCCCTTAGTTTTAGGGCCCCATTTGAACTACAACCACTTGATAAATTTATTTAATATTCCAACCAAAAATTGGAGATGTCATGTGATGTTGTTAGATCACTTTTATGCTAGAATATATTTCATTCATTTAATATTTTGAGCTCCACGCCAAGATTTCAAATCTGGTCCAGTGGGCAATTTTACACTACAACCCCTTTAAATATTAATTTAGAGCTTCCACCAAAATTATGGGATGTTCATAGGAGTATATTACTCAACTTTGTGCAAAAACCCATTTAGGTCCTTTGGAAAGTTTGAGTGAATCAACCTCATTTTCATTCTGGTCCAGCATGGTGATTTGTACAGCAACAACCATTTAACTTCCCCTTCTAGCTATGATTCCTTTTCCTGCTTATAGCACATCCAGCAAGAACCTTAAGTCTAGGAGAGTGGACTCATTGGAGGATTTTTAGTGCATGCATTGGTGCCATTTTCTTTCTGTCCAGAATCTATTTTCTCACAAACTTGAACTGGCAAGTTTTAGCTTTTAGCAAACTAACACTGCCACCATCTGTATCACCTAAAGAGACCCCAATCTGGAAAATTTGGCCACCCCAAGAGTTGCCTAGTTGTCTCTAGCATTTTGTCAAACACCTGGTGTGCGTGGCCAGTTTTGGCATGATCTTTGCTTTGCACTGTGACCTTGCCCCTCTGTTCATATTGACATGTCCACTAATCTCCCTTATGCCTCTAGCCTAGACCTGCTATTTTCCAGCTTCACCCATGCTCTGTGGCATGCTCTGGCATTTCGTCGAGCAGCTCGCGTGCGTGCTCTGGGAGCATCCAGAGCGCACGTTTTGCACGCGCGCGCACCGAGCCGCCGCGTCCCTCTGCCGACGCCTCGCGCTCGTTCTGGACACTCCCCTTGCACCGCCAGCACACCCGCCCCTTCTCTCGTTGCAGAGACCCCACTTGAGCTCCACAGTGCCGCCGTCAGGTCGGCCGCAGCGGCTAGCGGCCAGCCACAGCAGCTCCTGCCCCGGACAGCATCGCCCGAGCCTCCTGCGCTCGCCACCTGCCCCCTGGAGTAGCTCCAGATCATCCGCAAGCTCGTCCCCTGGCGCACGTCGTCGCCACGTCGCCCTAGCTACAGAATGGTGGTCGCCGGCGTCCTTATCCACGGCCACCGTCGGAACCAACCTCGATCACCTATTTAAGGATGCCCCGAGCCTCTCCGCAACCTCAGGCGACCACTAGCCACCCCGTAGAGCACCCCCGTAGCAGCAAATCAACCAGGGGAGGTCTTCTTCCTCATCTCCGGCGAGTACAGCCGCCACCGCACTCCAGTCAATTCCGTCGCAACCCGAGCCCCTCCTGTCCATCTAGCGCCACCGTTCGACTCCCCGTAGCCCTGCGGAGCCACCCAACGCCTCAAACCCGCCCGGGAACCACCGTAGTGCGAAGCCCCAATTCCCCCGAGGCCACCGTCCGCCGCGAAGCTCGTCGCCGGTGTTTTCCTCCACCCCCGTCGTCCCCTCGACCACTGGGAGGACCGCCTAGGAGTGACGGATCCATCCCTGGCCTCGAATGCCCTCGAGGAGCCGCCGTTCGCCGGCGTTGATTGCCGGAGCCCCGCCTCGGTTCGGCCAGATGAAGAAGGAGGCGGAGGCCACTGGTCAAACCTGACCAGTTGCCCCCCTGGGCCCTCTGTCAGCGAGCCAGTGCCGGTCCACGTGGGCATAAGTGAAGGTGCAGAACCCCGAGTACGTTTCCCTTACTTCGAAAGCGTATTCTGATCGAAACATTTTCTTTTTTTTTGTTTTATTTAAAAACATAGTTGACTGAAACTTTGACTGGCAATATCTTTTTAAATATAAATCCAAATGACTTGATTCTTTTTCTGTTGTTTCCCAAATATTGCCTAGTTTATTTTCATTTTTATTTCAATTTTTTTTCAAACAACTTTTTTGTGCTGCTTTGAGTCTATCTATTGATTTCTTATTATTTCATTTAGGATTTTGAAGAGGGAGAAAACTTCCAAAAAGTTTTGGAATGCATTTCTCCTCCCCTCTACTGGAAGGCAAGCACTTTTGAACCCTGGTTTAATGCATGCGGTTGTTGTTGACACAATTGCAACAATATGAATGCTTTCATTTTATCTCATATGTGATGATATGATCATACCCATGAGTGCATGAGGTAAACCCCTTGCTGCGAATAATTAGTATGCATGACGGTAAATCCCCTACGTATGCCTTTCGTGCCTAACAGAAGAAAGCCGTGAAAGTCGCGGTCTTGTGAAGACGCGAGCTTGTCACTAGCTCCCCGTCGGGACGGCGGAGTCCGGTATGGCTTGATGAGGCATGACGAGTGGTGATTCCGACCGTTGATATGAGATATGATAGTTATATCATACCAGTGATGCTTGAACCTCCTAAGTCGACCATAGATCGAGTCTTGTTCCAGTAACCCCCATACTTGTTTCATACTGCCACTTGTCCCTGCCATAGGTAGGGTACGGTTCAGTAAGTGTCAACCCCTGTCCTAGCACACACCATACAGAGAGGCCATGGTGGAAGATACCGGCTGCATCCGGTAGGCATGCCACCTGGTCCGGGGGCATGGGTGTTTCCGGTTGGGACCGAGAGGGGGGCACCCCTTAGAGCGCGCGATAGAAATTTGATCCCATGCTACGCGAGGTTGTAGCCTCCCCACTTAAAGTTTGCTCAACAGGTGTCGTGGGTGACTCCAGACACAAGTAAAGTTAAGCTGGTGTGTGCAAGTCAGGCGTGTTTTCGACTAAAAGACCGTAGACGGAATTAGTTCGGATGGACTAACGAAATCCATTACTCGTGGGTAAAGAGTACACCCTTTGCAGAGATTGAACCTATTCGAATAGTCGTGTCCATGGTTAAGGACTACAGTCTGGGATGAGTCGAGTGTCGGTCTTAGTGTCGGTCTTCGAAGGAGAAACTACTAAACCAGAACATTGATTATGACATGTGACATATGGTGAATATGATTATTATTGTGGACTAACCAATTGTATTCTTTGAATTAATGAGTATCCCTGGGACGGTTCTACCTCCTGGATATTCACTGATATTTGTTTTCCTTATAAGCCCTTTATGTGGTGTCGCTCAGACGCCCGACTGTGGCATGCTTGTTATTTATTCCCCTTACAAGCCCTTTCTGTGGTGTCGCTCAGACGCCCGACTGTGGCATGCTTGTTATTTATTCCCCTTACAAGCCTTTTCTGTGGTGTTGCTGAGACGCCCGACGGTGGCATGATTGTTATTTATTTCCCCTTATAAGCCCTTTATGTGGTGTCGCTCAGACGCCCGACTGTGGCATGATTGTTATTTATTTCCCCTTATAAGCCCTTTATGTGGTGTCGCTCAGACGCCCGACTGTGGCATGATCACCATTTATTTTATTATCACTCCCTGATTGCATATGCCTTTTTATTCGAATGACCTGCTTGCAATATGGACTGTCATATCATAATTATCATAGTGATCATCAATCATTCTCGAGCATGTTTATATCTCACCCATGTTCATAATGTTTGCGAGTACATTCAAAGTACTCACTGGCTTGTCCCTGGCTATTGTCTTGGCCAGATTCCTTGCGTGGGAAGGAACGATGCGATGACAGCCCCGGAACCTACGCGAATGGAGATAGCAGCTTCGCGAAGATTGGAGTTATCCTGGTCAGCTGTTCCTGTGGGAAATGAAGTCCCATAGTCACCGATGAACCACAAACCGCTTCCGCCATCAGCCACTAGGAACCTTGTGTTGTACTCACAGGCCAGAATGGTCTTGTACTACATATCTTGTATTTTGCTTGGATTTACTGTAACAAGTTGGTGCCTCGTCAGCTAATAGTAATCCTGGGGCTGATGAGCACAAGGGCCGCTTTTGGGAAATTAATACCCCGAAATTCCGGTCCTGACATACAAGCGTCCGAGTCACCCTTGGACTCGTGACCTACTATATTTCTAACCCGCCCAAGAAAGGAAACCTTAGGCGGTTCATATTTTTGGCCCATGCCAGTCTTTAACTCTTGACTCGCCACCTTGGTAACCCGACCCAAACATGGCGGGTTACATCCTGGGGTTATATCCCCAACATTAGGCCCCAGATTAATTTGAACCTGTTCATGTCAATCTTCGATCCATCTATCTGGCGAGTCTCCTTCTAAATCTTATAATCCTAGCTTAAAAACTTCATAACCCGCCATCTGAAAAGCTGATGTCATCTTCATAAATTTGGGGAAAGTCCTTATGACGTCATAACGAATCTCATGTAGATCTACTTACCCAAAATTCAAGGCGTCCATTATGCCAAAAAAGTTACTGCGCCTCCTCGGTTCTCGCACCTGCCATTTACTGTTACCTCCCCCTTACAAAAACACATGGGGGTCCCCTTTTTCTCTCATTTTACTTCGTCTCTTCCGTGTCTTTTATCTTCCTCTTGACCCCATCTGCAACTGGAGCTCCGTCCCACCGTCGACCTTCACCATCTGCTTCGACCGGGGCCGCAGTGTTGTTCCTCCTTCACCGGAATACAACGGCGCATCTCCTCCTTCGTCCAATACAGCTAGGTATTTAAACCTCTTCTTCTTAGATTCACATTATCTCGTCGAAGCTTCATAGAGTACATCGATGTTCGTCTATTCTTCCCATAATATCCAGCGTAGATCCTGTATTCGATCTGAAAAGACCATAGACTGCGGCGGTAGTAGTTTTTAGCATTAGTTTTGTGTCTAGATGAACTACTGCTTCCTCCAATTTTACGAATAGTTCACCATTTCTTCCGTCACCACCATTAGGTTTAACAATTTATATTTCTTTTTTGAATTGCTCGTAAATCCATATCCGTAGATGCTCTGCTCCAAAACCTATTTGTCCACACTTAGCAGAAAAACCATCAATCCCAAACTTTAGCCAACCCGCCTATATATCATGGGCGGCTTATTATCATACTTGTAACTGTTGGGGAACGTAGCATGCAATTTCAAAAAAATTCCTACGCTCATGCAAGATCTATCCAGGAGAAGCATAGCAACGAGTGGGTGAGAGTGTGTCTACGTACCTTCGTAGACCGAAAGCGGAAGCGTTTGACAACGCGGTTAATGTAGTCGAACTTCTTCTCGTTCCGACAGATCAAGCACCGAATGTACGGCACCTCCGAGTTCTACACATGTTCAGCTCAATAACGTCCCTAAGACAATTAATCAAGCAAAGTGTCGAGGAAGTAGATGAGTTCCATCAGCATGATGGCATGGTGATGGTGATGGTGAAGTGATCTGCGCAGGCCTTCGCCTAAGCGCTACGAGAATATGACCAGAGGCGTAAACTATGGAGGGGGGCATCACACACGGCTAACAATTGTTGGTGTGTGTTCTAGGTGCCCCCTCCCCATGTATATATAGGTGGGAGGGGAGGGGAGGCAGCCAAGGGGGCACCCCAAGTAGGAGGAATCCTACTTGGGGTCCTCTCCAATTCGGCCAACCCCATTTCCTATTCCTATTCGGAGTAGGAAGGGAAGAGGGGGAAGGGGGAATTGAAGGAAATATGCCCTAGAGGCAATACTAAAGTTGTTATTTGTATTTCCTTATATCATGATAAATGTTTATTATTCATGCTAGAATTGTATTAACCAGGAACTTAGTACATGTGTGAATACATAGACAAATCAGAGTGTCCCTAGTATGCCTCTACTAGACTAGCTCATTGATCAAAGATGGTTATGTTTCCAAGCCATAGACATGAGTTGTCATTTGATCAACGGGATCACATAATTAGGAGAATGATGTGATGGACAAGACCCATCTGTTAGCTTATCAACTTGATCGTTTAGTTCTACTGTTATTGCTTTCTTCATTACTTATACATGTTCCTATGACTATGAGATTATGCAACTCCCGAATAACGGAGGAACACCTTGTGTGCTATCAAACGTCACAACGTAACTGGGTGATTATAAAGATGCTCTATAGGTGTCTCCGAAGGTGTTTGTGGTGTTGGCATAGATCAAGAATAGGATTTGTCACTCCGAGTGTCGGAGAGGTATCTCCGGGCCCTCTCGGTAATACACATCATAATAAGCTTTGAAAGCAAATGACTAATGAGTTAGTCACAAGATGATGTATTACGGAATGAGTAAAGAGACTTGCCAGTGACGAGATTGAACTAGGTATGATGATACCGACGATCGAATCTCGGGCAAGTAACATACCGATGACAAAGGGAACAACGTATGTTGTTATGCGGTTTGACCGATAAAGATCTTCGTAGAATATGTAGGAGCCAATATGAGCATCCAGGTTCCGCTATTGGTTATTGACCGGAGATGAGTCTCGGTCATGTCTACATAGTTTCTTGAACCCATAGGGTCCGCACGCTTAACGTTCGATGACGATCGGTATTATGAGTTTATGTGTTTTGATGTACTAAAGGTAGTTCGGAGTCCCGGATGTGATCACGGACATGTCGAGGAGTCTCGAAATGTCTGAGACATAAATATTGATATATTGGACGGCTATATTCGGACACCGGAAGTGTTCCGGGTGGTTTCGAAGACAATCGGAGAGCCGGAGGGTTACCAGAACCCCCCGGGAGAGATAATGGGCCTAGTGGGCCTTAGTGGAGAGAGGGAGGTCGGCCAGGGCAGGCCGCGCGCCCCTCCCCCTCTGGGCCGAAATGGACTAGGGAAGGGGGGCGGCGCCCCCCTTTCCTTCTCCCTCTCCTCCTTCCTTGCCCCCTCCTAGTAGGAGTAGGAAAGGGGAGTCCTACTCCTACTAGGAGGATGACTCCTCTCTCTCCCACGCGCCCTAGGACCGGCCAGGCTCCCCCTTGCTCCTTTATATACGGGGGCAGGGGCACCCTAGAACACACAATTGAACATCAGTTTTAGCCGTATGCGGTGCCCCCCTCCACAGATACACACCTCGGTCATATCGTTGTTGTGCTTAGGCGAAGCCCTAGGTTGGTAGCTTCATCATCACCGTCACCACGCCGCCGTGCTGATGAAACTCTCCCGTGACGCTCAACTGGATCAAGAGCTCGTGGGACATCATCGAGCTAAACATGTGCTGAACGCGGAGGTGCCGTACATTCGGTGATTGGATCGGTTGAATCACGAGGACGTTCGACTACATCAACCGCGTCACTAGACGCTTCCACTTTCGGTCTACGAGGGTACGTAGACACACTCTCCCCCTCGTTGCTATGCTTCTCCTAGATAGATCTTGCATGATTGTAGCAAATTTTTGAAATACTACGTTCCCCAACAGGAATCATGTTCCCTTTTTCCTTTCCTCCTTCCCCTTTCCTTCTCCAATTTGGCCAACCCACATGGGGGTGAGGGAGTCCTGGATTAAGGGGTCCTCAGGTGGCCGGATTACTTGTTATGGGCCCAACTAGTGGGGCGTGAAGATCATCTCTGAAGGTTATCCCCCGTATCCGGATAGGACTCCTATATGTGTAGAATGGCAACTTTAAAGTCCGGGTGTAATGTTTCCTGCCTCTGAAAGATGATCATGTACAACCCTAGGTCCCTCCGGTGCATATATAAACCGAAGGGTTTAGTTCGTAGGGACAAAAACACAATATCATCGGCTAGACTTCTAGGGTTTAGCCATTACAATCTCGAGGTAGATCAACTCTTGTAACCCTATATTTATCAAGATCAATCAAGAAGGAAGTAGGGTATTACCTCGATAGTGAGGGCGTGAACCTGGGTAAACATCGTGTCCCCAGTCCCTTGTTACCATCGATCCTCAAACACACAGTTCGGGAACCCCTACCCGAGATCCGCCGGTTTTAACATCGACATTGGTGCTTTCATTGAGATTTCCACTATGTTGTCGACAGAAGGTTTGATTGTTCGCTTCGTCATCAGCGACGGCGCCACCCCCGGGGAGATCTTGCTACTCGGTCAGCTTTTCATGTTTGGCGGCTTCGTGCTACGCGCCAACTCGGATGGCCACCTTGAGCAGGTTGACAGCTACGCCCCTCGTCATTAGATCAGGTTTGAAAGTCTGAATTATGTTCTAACATCCGGAGAGGCTTGATCTTCGAAGGATTCGCACCCGTGGCTGTCGCTCCCTGCGTACACGATGAAGACATCTCCGATCTATCATCAGATCCCATCCAGGGGTCAACACTCGCGACCGCTCTGGCCCTAGATCCGGAGCAGATCGCTTCGTCCGAAAGATGGGAGGATAAACCCTGTCGGACTTTCTCCCTCCAAAACTTCTAACCGGAGACTCAACGACGATCGAGCTGCTCACAGACCCAGAATCGAGCGGGACTCTCCCCGCCATTGGAAAACTGGACTCATCTCGAATTGCGAGCTTTGAACTCTTGGGATCCGCACTCTCCGGGCTCGACCAAGTGGTTATCGCCTACCTAGTTCCACAGCCCCCCAAACTCCTATCTAGCTCTCGCTGTTAAACAAGGCGCTGGACTTGCTGCAATCTCTCAACATAACGGAGGACTCTCCGCCGAACTATGCCCAATCAAAACTATGGGCTGAGATCAGGGAATTTTGCTTCCCACCCACCACCCACTTGGTAGCCACGGTCGAAGAGTTAACCGACATACTAGACTACACTTCCGAAGACTTCGATGGGATGGACCATGACGTCGAAGTAGATCTAGATCAAACCCTGCCTGTCACCGGGCGATGGACTACCACTTCTACCTATCACATATACATGGTGGACACACCCAAGAAGAAGGACGACGACGACGATAAGGATCCAGAGCAGGATAAGCCCATCGATGAACCTCCTAAGCACCGACTGTTGGGGAACGTAGTATTTCAAAATTTCCTAAGATCATGCAAGATCTATCTACTAGATGCATAGCAACGAGAGGGGAGAGTGTGTCTATGTACCCTCGTAGACCGAAAGCGGAAGCTTCTAGTGACGCGGTTGATGTAGTCGAACGTCTTCGCGATCCAACCGACCAAGCACCGAACGTACGACACCTTCGCGTTCAACACACGTTCATCTTGATGATGTCCCACGAGATCTTGATCCAGTTGGGCTTCACGGGAGAGTTTCTTCAGCATGACGGCGTGGTGACGGAGATGATGAAGCTACCGGCGCAGGGCTTCACCTAAGCACTACAACGGTATGACCGAGGTGTGTTTCTGTGGAAGGGGGCACTGCACACGGCTAGAACAATGTTTCTTCTGTGTCTTTGGGTTCCCCTACCCCCGTATATAAAGGAGCAAGGGGGGGAGGTGTGGCTGGCCAAGTATGGCACGCCAGGAATAGGATTCCTACACCTAGTAGGAATAGGAATCCCCTTTCCTATTCCTCCAAGGAGTAGGAAAGGAAGGAGGAGAGGAGAAGGAAGAAGAGGGGAGCCTCTCCTCCCCTTTCCTAGTCCAACTAGGATTCCTAGGGGGAGGGTGCGGCCAGCCCTATGGGCTGCCTCTCTCTATTCCCTCAAGGCCCACTATGGCCCATGCATACTCCCTCGGGGGGTTCCGGTAACCCACTCCAGCACTACGGTTTTATCCGATAATACCCGGAACACTTCCGGTGTCCGAATATAGTCGTCCAATATATTAATCTTTATGTCTCGGACATTCCGAGACTCCTCGTCATGTCCGTCATCTCATCCGGGACTCCGAACTACCTTCGGTACATCAAAACTCATAAACTCATAATACCGATCGTCATCGAACGTTAAGCGTGCAGACCCTACGGGTTTGAGAACTATGTAGACTTGACCGAGACTCATCTTCGGTCAATAACTAATAGCGGAACCTGGATGCTCATATTGGCTCCTACATATTCTACGAGGATCTTTATCGGTCAAACTGCATAACAACATACGTTGTTCCCTTTGTCATCGGTATGTTACTTGCCCAAGATTAGATCGTCGGTATCTCAATACCTAGTTCAATCTCGTTACCGGCAAGTATCTTTACTCATTCTGTAATACATCATCTCGTGACTAACTCATTAGTCATTTGCTTGCAAGGCTTATTATGATGTGTATTACCGAGAGGGCCTAGAGATACCTCTCCGACTCTCGGAGTGACAAATCCTATTCTTAATCTGTGCCAACACCACGAACACTTTCGGAGACACCTGTAGAGCATCTTTATGATCACCCAGTTACGTTGTGACATTTGATAGCACACAAGGTGTTCCTCCGGGCTCCGGTATTCGGGAGTTGCATAATCTCATAGTCATAGGAACATGTATAAGTCATGAAGAAAGCAATAGCAGTAAAACTAAACGATGATAGTGCTAAGCTAACGGATGGGTCTTGTCCATCACATCATTCTCCTAATGATGTGATCATGTTCATCAAATGATAACAAATGTCTATGGTTAGGAAACATAACCATCTTTGATCAACGAGCTAGTCAAACAGAGGCATACTAGGGACACTCTGTTTTGTCTATGTATTCACACATGTACTAAGTTTCCGACTAATACAATTGTAGCATGAATAATAAACATTTATCATGTTATAAGGAAATAAATAATGACTTTATTATTGCCTCCATGGCATATTTCCTTCAGTCTGCCACTTGCACTAGAGTCAATAATCTAGTTCACATTGCCATGTGATTTAATACCGATAGTTCACATCCTTATGTGAATAACACCCATAGTTCACATCGCCATGTGACCAACACCCAAAGGGTTTACTAGAGTCAATAATCTAGTTCACATTGCCATGTGATTAACACCTAAAGAGTACTATGGTGTGATCATGTTTTGCTTTGTGAGAGAAGTTTAGTCAGCGGGTCTGTTACATTCAGATCTGTATGTATTTTGCAAATTTCTATGTCTACAATGCTCTGCACGGAGCTACTTTAGCTAATTGCTCCCACTTTCAATATGTATCCAGATCGAGACTCAGAGTCATCCAGATCGGTGTTAAAGCGTGCATCGACGTAACTCTTTACGATGAACTCTTTATCACCTCCATAACCGAGAAATATTTCCTTAGTCCTCTAAGGATAATTTTGATCGCTATCCAGTGATCTAGTCCTAGATAAAAAGATTGTACTCCCTTGCCAAACTCAGGGCAGGGCATACAATAGGTCTGGTATACAACATGACATACTTTATAGAACCTATGGTTGAGGCATAGGGAATGACTTTCATTCTCTTTTTATCTTCTGCAGTGGTCGAGCATTGAGTCTTACTCAACTTCACACCTTGCAACACAGGCAAGAACTCTTTCTTTGATTGTTCCATTCTGAACTACTTCAAAAATTTGTCAACGTATGTACTCATTGAAAAACTTATCAAGCGTTTTGATCTATCTCTATAGATATTTGATGCTCAATATGTAAGCAGCTTCACCGAGGTTTTTCTTTGAAAAACTCCTTTCAAACACTCCTTTATGCTTTCCAGAAAATTCTACATTATTTCTGATCGACAATATGTCATTCACATATACTTATTAGAAAGGTTGTAGTGTCCCACTCACTTTTTTGTAAATACAGGCTACACCGCAAGTCTGTATAAAACTATATGATTTGATCAACTTATCAAAGTGTATATTCCAACTCCGAGATGCTTGCACCAGTCCATAGATGGATTGCTGGAGCTTGCACAATTTTTAGCACCTTTAGGATTGACAAAACCTTCTGGTTGTGTCATATACAACTCTTCATTAATAAATCCATTAAAGAACAGAGTTTTGTTATCCATTTGCCAGATTTCATAAAATGCGGCAATTGCTAACATGATTCGGACAGACTTAAGCATCGCTACGAGTGAGAAAATCTCATCGTAGTCAACACCTTGAACTTGCTGAAAACTTTTCGCAACAAGTCGAGCTTTGTAGATAGTAACATTACCATCGGCGTCAGTCTTCCTCTTAAAGATCCATTTATTTTTAATGGCTTGCCGATCATCGGGCAAGGCAACCAAAGTCCACACTTTGTTCTCATACATGGATCCCATCTCAGATTTTATGGCCTCAAGCCATTTTGCGGAATCTGGGCTCATCATCGCTTCCTCATAGTTCCTAGGTTCATCATGGTCTATTAACATGACTTCCAGAACCGGGTTACCGTACCACTCTGGCGCGGAACGCACTCTGGTTCACCTACGTGGTTCAATAGTAACTTGATCTGAAGTTTCATGATCATCATCATTAGCTTCCTCGCTGATTGGTGTAGGAATCACTGGAACTAGTTTCTGTGATTGACTACTTTCCAATTTGGGAGAAGGTACAATTACCTCATTAAGTTCCACTTTCCTCCCACTCACTTCTTTCGAGAGAAACTCCTTCTCTAGAAAGGATCCATTCTTAGCAACGAATATCTTGCCTTCGGATATGTGATAGAAGGTGTACCCAACAGTTTCCTTTGGGTATCCTATGAAGACACATTTCTCCGACTTGGGTTTGAGCTTATCAGGTTGAAGCTTTTTCACATAAGCATCGCAGCCCCAAACTTTAACAAACGACAACTTTGGTTTCATGCCAAACCACAGTTCGTAAGGTGTCGTCTCAACGGATTTAGATGGTGCCCTAATTTAACGTGAATGCAGCTGTCTCTAATGCATAATCCAAAATGATACTGGTAAATCGGTAAGGGACATCATAGATCGCACCATATCTAATAAAGTGCGGTTTACGACGTTCAGACACACCATTATGCTGTGGTGTTCTAGGTGGCGTGAGTTGTGAAACTATTTCACATTGTTTTAAATGAAGGCCAAACTCGTAACTTCAAATATTCGCCTCCGCGATCTGATCGTAGAAACTTTTTATTTTCTTGTTACGATGATTTTCCACTTCACCTAAAATTCTTTGAAGTTTTCAAATGTTTCAGAGTTATGTTTCATCAAGTAGATATACCAATATCTGCTCACATCATCTGTGAAGGTCAGAAAATAACGATACCCGTCGCGAGCCTCAACACTCATCGGACCTCATACATCAGTATGTATGATTTCCAATAAGTCAGTTGCTCGCTCCATTGTTTCGGAGAATGGAGTTTTAATCATCTTGCCCATGAGCATGGTTCGCAAGCACCAAGTGATTCATAATCAAGTGATTCCAAAAGTCCATCAGCATGGAGTTTCTTCATGCGCTTTACACCAATATGACCTAAATGGCAGTGCCACAAATAAGTTGCACTGTCATTATCAACTTTTCATCTTTTGGCTTCAATAGTATGAATATGTGTATTACTATGATCGAGATCCAACAAACTATTTTCATTGGGTGTATGACCATCGAAGACTTTATTCATGTAAATAGAACAATAATTATTCTATGACTTTAAATGAATAACCGTATTGTAACAAACATGATCAAATCATATTCATGCTCAACGCACATGCCATATAACATTTATTTGGGTTTTACACTAATCCCGAAAGTATAGGGAGTGTGCGATGATGATCATATCAATCTTGGAACCACTTCCAACACACATCGTCACTTCACCGTTAACTAGTCTCTATTCATTCTGCAACTCTCGTTTCGAGTTACTAATTTTAGCAACTGAACCGATATCAAATACCCAGAGGTTGCTATGAACACTAGTAAAGTACACATCAATAATCTGTATATCAAATATACCTTTGTTCACTTTGCCATCCTTGTTATCCGCCAAGTATCTAGGGCAGTTCCACTTGCAGTGACCATTTCTTTTGCAGTAGAAGCACTTAGTTTCAGGCTTGAGTTTAGCTTTGGGTTTCTTCACGGGAGTGACAACTTGCTTGTCATTCTTCTTTAAGTTCCCCTTCTATCCCTTCGCCCTTTACTTGAAACAAGTGGTCTTGTTAACCATCAACACTTGATGCTCTTTCTTGATTTCTACCTTCACCGATTTCAGCATCGCGAAGAGCTCGGGAATTACTTTCGTCATCCCTTGCATATTATAGTTAATCACGAAGTTCTACTAACTTGGTGATAGTGACTAGAGAACCTTATCAATTAATATCTTATCTAGAAGATTAACTCCCACTTGATTCAAGCAATTGTAGTACCCAGACAATCTGACCACATGCTCACTGGTTGAGCTATTCTCCTCCATCTTGTAGGCAAAGTACTGTCAGAGGTCTTTATACCTCTTGACACGGGCATGAGTATGAAATACTCATTTCAACTCTTGGAACATCGCATATGCTCCGTGGCATTCAAAACGTTTTTTAAGTCCCGGTTCTAAGCGGTAAAGCATGGCGCACTAAACTATCAAGTAGTCATCATACCGACAGGGCTGGCCCTGTGTTTCGGGAGGCCCTAGGCGAACTGGACGACATTGGCCCCTAAGTTAAAGAACCGTTCAGTGGTTGAATCTTCAGATCACTTTCTTTCTTTTTTCTCCCTTTTTAGCACCCGACAAATGCATCTTAGGCAACATGACAGGCTAATGTCCTAAAATTTATAGGTTGGATGATCGGAACCCTAGACATGTATACAAAATGGCAAAAAATTAGGATGGTTGAATACATAATGTGAACGATTGAATTAGGAAATTATACATAAAAAATTTGAAACTTCGTAGGATGAATCATGGATGAATAGTAGAATAGACGTACGAAAAAAACTACTGAAAGTCTGAAATTGGGGGATGGATCATGGATGAATATTTGAATAGACGTAAGATGAATGGATCAGGATATGTACTGAATCGGACGTCACATATGTATAACGTATTGCCATATTGCCGTAGTGGCCGACTGCTGCGCGGTGGTGATGGCAAGAGGCCGAGGCGCCGTGCGAGGAGCGATGGAGAGACGGGCCGATGAGAGGACGAAGATGAACCAGCGAGTGACGAACAGGAAAAGCCAGATCAATCAATTGATTTGTTTCACACGTAAGCATTTCAATCACAGTCCTTTGCAGCCGTGACTTGCGGGCGCCGATGCTTAGCTACCTAGTGATCTGAAGGGCCGAGCCCATCTTGTTTTTTCTTTCATAATTTTTTCCCTTATCTATTTTCTTCTGGGCTATACTATATATGTGTACTACATCATGGGGCCCCTCCCAGCCTGGGCCCTGGGCCGTCGGCCCTCTGGCCATACCCCAGGGCTGGCCCTGCATACCGAGCTTGTCAAACGTTCATAACGTCTGCATCTGCTCCTGCAATAGGTTTGTCACCTAGCAGTGCATCAAGGACATAATACTTCTGTGAAGCAATGAGGATAATCCTCAGATCATGGACCTAGTCCGCATCATTGCAACTAACGTCTTTCAACTTAGTTTTCTCTAGGAACATATCAAAAACATAGGGGAGCTATAATGCGAGCTATTGATCTACAACACAATTTGCAAATACTCCCAGGACTAAGTTCATGATAAATTAAAGTTCAATTAATCATATTACTAAAGAACTCCCACTTATATAGACATCCCTCTAGTCATCTAAATGATCACGTGATCCAAATCAACTAAACCATGTCCGATCATCACGTGAGATGGAGTAGTTTTCAATGGTGAACATCTTATGTTGATCATATCTAATATATGATTCATGCTCGACCTTTCGGTCTCCAGTGTTCCGAGGCCATGTCTATACATGCTAGGCTCGTCAAGTTTAACCCGAGTATTTAGCGTGTGCAAAACTGGCTTGCACCCGTTGTATGTGAACATAGAGCTTATCACACCCGATCATCACGTGGTGTCTCGGCATGACGAACTTTCGCAACGATGCATACTCAGGGAGAACACTTGTACCTTGAAATTTTGTAAGGGATCATCTTATAATGCTACCGCCGTACTAAGCAAAATAAGAAGCATAATAAGATAAACATCACATGCAATCAAAATATGTGACATGATATGGCCATCATCATCTTGTGCTTTTGATCTCCATCTCCAAGGCACCGTTATGATCACCATCGTCACCGGCGCAGCACCTTGATCTCCATCGTAGCATCGTTGTCGTCTCGCCAACTATTGCTTCCATGACTATCGCTACCGCTTAGTGATAAAGTAAATCAATTACATGGTGATTGTATTTCATACAATAAAGCGACAACCATAGGTTCCTGCCAGTTGCCGATAACTTTACAAAACATGATCATCTCATACAATAACGTATAACTCATCACGTTTTGACCATATCACATCACAACATGCCCTGCAAAAACAAGTTAGACGTCCTCTACTTTGTTGTTGCAAGTTTTACGTGGCTGCTACGGGCTTAGCAAGAACCGTTCTTACCTACGCATACAAAAACCACAATGATTTTTCATCAAGTATGTGTTGTTTTAACCTTCACAATGACCGGGCGTAGCCACACTCGATTCAACTAAAGTGAGAGAGACAGACACCCACCGGTCACCTTTAAGCAAAGAGTGCTCATAAAGGTGAAACCAGTCTCGCGTAAGCGTACGCGTAATGGTGGTCTGAGCCGCTTCATCTCACAATACCGTCGAATCAAAGTATGACATGCTGGTAAGCAGTATGACTATTACCGCCCACAACTCATTGTGTTCTACTCGTGCATATCATCTACGCATAGACCAGGCTCATGATGCCACTGTTGGGGAACGTAGTATTTCAAATTTTCCTACGATCACGCAAGATCTATCCACTAGATGCATAGAAACAAGAGGGGAGAGTGTGTCTACGTACCCTCGTAGACCGAAAGCGGAAGCATCTAGTGACGCGGTTGATGTAGTCGAACGTCTTCGCGATCAAACCGATCAAGCACCGAACGTACGGCACCTCCGCATTCAGCACACATTGAGCTTGATGACGTCCCACGAGCTCTTGATCCAGTTGGGCTTCACGGGAGAGTTTCGTCAGCACGATGGCGTGGTGATGGAGATGATGAAGCTACCGGCGCAGGGCTTCGCCTAAGCACTGTAACGGTATGACTAAGGTGTGTTTCTGTGGAAGGGGGCACCGCACACGGCTAGAACAATGATTCTTCTGTGTCTTTAAGTGCCCCTGCCCCCGTATATAAAGGAGCAAGGGGGGAGGTGCGGCTGGCCAAGTATGGCGCGCCAGGAATAGGATTCCTACTCCTAGTTGGAATAGGAATCCCCTTTCCTATTCCTACTAGGATTGGAAAGGAAGGAGGAGAGGAGAAGGAAGAAGAGGGGCGCCTCCCCCCTTTCCTAGTCCTACTAGGATTCTGCTACTTCTCGAGCTTGCGTTGTATTCCCTCGAAGAGGAAAGGGAGATGCAGCACAGTAGCGTAAGTATTTCCCTCAGTTTTGAGAACCAAGGTATCAATCCAGTAGGAAACCACGCGCGAGTCCCTCGCACCTGCATAAACAAATAAGAACTTTGCAGCCAACGCGATAAGGGGTTGTCAATCCCTTTACGGTCACTTACGAAAGTGAGATCTGATAGAGATGATAGTTTATATTTTTGGTATTTTTGTTTATAAGAACAGAAAGTAAAAGCGGAAAAAGTAAAGTAGATGTAGATTGATATGTTGAGAATAGACCCGGGGGCCATAGTGTTCTCTAGTGGCTTCTCTCATGATAGCGATATTCTACGTCGGGTAAACAAATTACTGTCGAGCAATTTATAGAAAAGTGATTAATACTGAGACTATCTAGGCATGATCATTGTATATAGGCATCACATCGGAGACAAGTAGACTGACTCCTGCCTGCATCTACTACTATTACTCCACACATCGACCGCTATCCAGCATGCATCTATTGTATTAAGTTCATAAGAACGGAGTAACGCCTTAAGCAAGATGACATGATGTAGAGGGATAAACTCAAGCAATATGATATAAACCCCATCTTTTTATCCTCGATGGCAACAAGACAATACGTGCCTTGCTGCCCCTACTGTCACTGGGAAAGGACACCGCAAGATTGAACCCAAAGCCAAGCACTTCTCCCATTGCAAGAACTATAGATCTAGTAGGCCAAACCAAACCAATAATTCGAAGAGACTTGCAAGGATATTATGAGCACACATAAAGAGTTCAGAGAAGAACCAAATATTTCTCATAGATAATATTGATCATAAACACACAATTCATCAGATCTCGACAAACACACCGCAAAAAGAGATTACATCGAATAGATCTCCTCGAAGACCAAGGAGAACTTGTATTGAGATCCAGAGAGAGAGAAGAAGCCATCTAGATACTAGCTATGGACCCGAAGGTATGTGGTAAACTACTCACAACTCATGGTGAGGGTGATGATGATGATGTAGAAGCACTCGGTGATGCATCCCCTCTCCGGCGGAGCTCCGGAACAGGCTCCTAGATGGGATCTCACGGGAACAGAAGGTTACGGTGGTGGAATTAGGGTTTTCTCTCTGTTGCTGATGGTTTCGAGGTACGTAGACTTATATAGGAGGAAGGAGGACATCGGGGGACCCTTGAGGGGCCCATGAGGCAGGGGGGCGCCCCCTAGGAAGGGGGGCGCGCCACCCAGCCTCGTGGGCACCTCGTGGCTCCCCTGACGTGGTTCTCAAGTCCCCCGTGCGTGATTTTCTCCAAAAATATCTCTCCAGAAGGTTTTATTCCGTTTGGACTTCGTTTGATATTCCTTTTCTGCAAAACCCTGAAATATGCAAAAAAACAGCAATCTGGACTGGGCCTTTGGGTTAGTAGGTTAGTCCCAAAAAATGATATAAAAGTGTATGACAAAGCCCATTGAACATCCAAGACATCATAAATAATAGCATGGAACAATCAAAAATTATAGATACGTGGGAGACGTATCAAGCATCCCCAAGCTTAATTCATGCTCCTCCTCGAGTAGGTAAATGATAAAAACATAATTTTTGATGTGGAATGCTAACCAACATAGTTTTTCAATGTAATTCCCTTAATGGTGGCATGAACATTCAGATCTGAAAGATTCAAAATAAAAGTCTATAATCATATAAGAAATAATAATACTTCAAGCATACTAACAAAGCAATCATGTCTTCTCAAAATACTATGGCTAAAGAAAGTTATCCCTACAAAATCATATAGTCCGGCTATGCTCCCTCTTCATCACACAAAATATCCATATCATGCACAACCCCGATTTCAGCCAAGCACTTGTTTTCATACTCTATTCTTTCAAACCTTTCAACTTTCACGCAATACATGAGCGTGAGCCATGGAGATAGCACTATGGGTGGAATAGAGAGGTGGTTGTGGAGGAGACAAAAAGGAGGGAGATAGTCTCACATCAACTAGGCATATCAATGGGTTATGGAGATGCCCATCAATAGATATCAATGTGAGTGAGTAGGGATTGCCATGCAACGGATGCACTAGAGCTAAATATGTATGAGAGCTCAACAAAAGAAACTAGTGGGTGTGCATCCAACTTGCTTGCTCACGAAGACCTAGGGCATTTGAGGAAGCCAATCGTTGGAATATACAAGCCAAGTTCTATAACGAAAATTCCCACTAGTATATAAAGTGACTAAGCATGAGACTCTCTACAATGAAGAACATGGTGCTACTTTGAAGCACAAGTGTGGAAAAAAGATAGTAGCAATTGTCCCTTTTTTCTTTTGTTTTTCATTTTTTTTCTTCTTTTGGGCCTTTTTTTTTCTTTGGCCTTTCTTCTTTTTTTTTCTTTTTTTTTTGCGGAGGGGCTTTATTGATTTAGCCTTTCCTCCCATGGGACAATGCTCTAATAATGATGATCATCACACTTTCATTACAACTTGGTATTACAACTCGATACTACAACAAAGTATGGCTCTATATGAATGCCTCCAGCGGTGTACCTGTCAGGCCCAAGATGCGATTCTATCCCGATCACGTGACACTTACGTGATTGGGGCATAACCGCATTTCGGGCTCTTAGCAAGATGGATATCATTACATCGTACCATTACATACATACATGGGGATACAACAATACATACAAGTCACATGAATACAACAACATCAATACAAGGCATCCCACTATGGATGCAAACAATGAAAAGAACACGACATCCATCTGCTATCCCAGGCTGCCGACCCGGAACCTAACCCAAGACTGAAGAAGAAGAACTCCAACAAAAGAACAACGCTCTCATGTCAAGACATCGGAAACCTGCACCTGCAACTGTTGTTGTAGTATCTGTGAGACACGAGGAATCAGCAATCCCATAACCATGGGTAACAAGACTATCAAAGCTTAATAGGAAGGAAGAGGTAAAGTGGTGAGGTTGCAGCAGCAGCTAAGCAAATATATGATGGCTAACTTACGAGTACAAGAATAAGATGAGCATCTACGCAAACGGTCGCAACTAGTAGTGATCGCTAAAGATCCTGAACTACCCACGAGTCAAACATAACCCCACCGTGTTCTCTTCTCAAAGTGAAAAGAGACAATCACGGTTACTCACACAGTTGTGTGTTTTACTTCGGATCCTCTGTCAAGTTTTCTACAACCGGACATTAACAAATTCCAATCTGCCACATAACCGCGGGCACGGCTTTCGAAAGATCATAACCCTGCAGGGGTGTCCCAACTTAGCCCATCACAAGCTCTCACGATCAGCTGAAGTGATAAATATAATATCATCACCCCTTATCTTAGGGAAATCCGATCAGGCTCGGCATCCCGGTGCACAAGACATTTCGACAATGGTAAAACAAGTCTAGCAAGACCTCCTGGTGTGTCGACACCTTGATAGTAGCCGCGCGTATCTCGTCTCAGGCCACGACCCGATGGGCGATCCTACGAGTAAAACCAATCCTCGAGTTTCCCCGTGGTGGCCCCGCAGTCTCCCCGTTTGGGACCAACACCATCAGCACTGGCCCTCCTGCTATGTAGAAAGAATCCTCGGGTAGCGCTAACTCCCTATGCAATTTAATTAATTAATTAAGTTGTTATTATGAGCAAATTAAAACCAATGTTGGGCCTTGCTGGAGGAGTTTTATTCAAAGACGAACTGTCGAGGGGTCCCCATATACCCAACCGTGTAAGGAACGCAAAATCAAGGAACATAATGCCGGTTTATCGGCGCCTAAGGTGGCATGAGTGGAACAAAACACCGAGCAAAAGGCCAAGCCTTCCACCCATGCCCAGTATATAGGTGTGTTAATAATAATAATAATAATAATAATAATAATAGATATTGTGATATTCCAACAACAAGTTCCCTCCTGGAACGATCTTCATCTTCACCTGCAACTAACAACGCTATAAGAGGGGCTGAGCAAGCGGGTAACATAGCCAAACAATGGTTTTGCTAGGAAGGTTTCAAAGGTTAGAGGTTTCATGGCAACAAGGAGAGGGGCTGACAATAAGATGGGTAGCGCGACATATAACGATAGCATCGAGACAACTAAGCAATGGCAATGATAGTAAAGGTATCCAAGGGTATGATCATCTTGCCTGAGATCCCGCAAGGAAGAAGAACGGATCCATGAAGAAGACGGAGAAGAAGCCTTGAAGAAGAACCACGGGTAGACGAACGAATCCTCACGAACGCAACGGAACAAGCACTAACGAGAAGAAGCAAACAACACGGTAAACACACAACACAAGAACATGACAATATGTGTCGGGGGAAACTGTCCTCCCACGAGCACCTATGGGACCGGAGCCCCTTCTACGTTGCGGTAAGGGAGCGGAGGGAGCACGGAGAGCAGATCGAGGAGCGCACGCGGGCAGTTTACCCAGGTTCGGGCTGCGCGGACGCGTAAAACCCTACTCCTGCTTTGGTTGTATTAAGCTCTTGGGCTCGGGAGCTTGAAGATCTACAGTGCTAGCTACACCGAGCGAGAGAGTTGTCTAGGTTTCGAACCGAACCCCCTCTACGTTGTGCATGGGCCTCCTTTTATAGCTCAAAGGGGTCACCGACAGGTGTCAACGTAGAGGAGGGTAAGAGTGTAAATTTGGTGGTAGTTGTAACAGTGCGTGAACAGTGGATGAACAGTGGTCTTCACCTAACTTTGACAGTGGGGGACAAGGGCATTAAATGCCCGTCGCCGTCGACCCCAAAAGTGTCCGTCCATGCTTCTCAGTTCGCCACGGCGGTAGCCTCGTCACCGTGGCTTGCCACCGTGTGCCCCAGGCTGCACAGCCATCTGCCACGTGCCCTTGGAAGGGCCCCAGGGCGACGCGTGGGCCGATGAGCTGGAGCGCGGGCACACAGCGTAGGTTTCCCCGGCAAGCGCCTTGCCGGGGTAGTGATCTTGCCGGGCCCGGAAGCTTGTCGCTCTCCGGGTCCTGCCGGAGCGCAAGGTGCGCCGAGGCATCTCTTGAGATATGTGTTCCTTGGCCTTCCTGGCAAGCTCCTCTTGCCAGGGTCTTGTGCTAAAGTGATAACCTTGAGCCTGGTGCGGCCTTCCCGGCAAGCTCCTCTTGCCGGGGCCTTGATCTTCTGACTTGTATACTTTGTTCTTGAATGGCTTCATAGGGACCAGAAAGGTTTCCGGCGAGCACGTGGTAAGCCCTGCCACGGGAAGCTGCTACTGCCCGTGCACAAGTTGGGGTACTAAGGTACCCCTATCTTAGTACACCGACAGGAGCCCCCGGGCCTGGGCCACACACGGTGCCGAGCGCTGTTGGGCCAGGCCCAAGACAGTGCACGGGCACGCGCGGCCCACGGCAAGCCGTATCCCCTTCCGTATCCGCCGCATCCCTCCCTAACGGCACGCGTCGATTGCGGCGTCGTGGGAGAGATCGTGGCCTGTTCTTTAATGGGAAATGCGGAACATCCCCCACTTCCCCCTTAAAAGCTGAGGGATCGAAGAAGGTGAGAGTGTCTAGAGGGGGGTGATTAGACTACTCGACAAGATAAAAATTCTGTCTTTTATCAAGGACAGATTTTGGCAGATTTTGCATAACACACAAGTCAAGTAGCACACTACACATGCAATTCTAGAGTATGGGCAGCGGAAAGTAAATTGCACAAGTAGTAAAGAGAAGTGGAGAAGATCAAACGCAATTTGGAGACGCAATGATTTTTCCCGTGGTTCCGATAGGTGGTGCTATCGTACATCCACGTTGATGGAGACTTCAACCCACGGAGGGTAACGGCTGCGCGAGTCCACGGAGGGCTCCACCCACGAAGGGTCCACGAAGAAGCAACCTTGTCTATTCCATCATGGCCTACGCCCACGGAGGGCTAGCCTTACTCGGGGTAGATCTTCACGAAGTAGGCGATCTCCTTGCCCTTACAAACTTCTTGGTTCAACTCCACATCGATGACGGAGGCTCCCAAGCGACACCTAACCAATCTAGGAGGCACCACCCCCCAAAAGGTAATAGATGTTGTAGATGATGATGAACTCCTTGCTCTTGTGCTTCAAATGATAATCTCCCCAACACTCAACTCTCCTCACTGATTTGGCTGTGGTGGAAGAAAGGATTGAGTGGAAAGCAACTTGGGAAGGTTAGAGATCAAGCTTCATATGGTGGGAGTGGAGCAACTTGATCTCAACACAAGGGGTAGGTAGTTCTCTTCTCAGAAATGTAAGGTAGGAGTGGTAGTTCTTTCTGATGGCTCTCTCCACGAATGAAGAGGGGGTGGAGGGGTATATATAGTCTCCACACAAAATCCAACCGTTACACACATATTTGAGCAATCTCGGTGGGACCGAAGTGGACAACTCGGTGAGACCGAAAGTTCAAATAATGTGAACGTTGGGGTTTTCGGTGGGACCGAAAATACCATCTCGGTTAGTCCGATTCAAGCAGAGACAAGAGCATGCCAGTTTCGGTGGGACCGACTTTATCATCTCGGTGACACCGATTTGATGACAGAAGGTTACAGAAGCTTGGCAGCTTATGTTTCGGTGAAACCGATTTCAAAATTGGAATATCCGATTTTTCTAGGGTTTGGCTTATGGCTGAGGTGGTTCATCTCGGTGTGACTGAGTTTGGAAAATCGGTGGGACCGAGATTACTTATGAGTCTATTTGGCAGTGAGAGTTGCTGATAGTTTAGGAGATGTATCACTAAGCACTTGAGCAACCAGATCATCAACACAACCTCATCCCCTTTTAATAGTATTGGCTTTTCCTATGGACTCAATGTGATCTTGGATCACTAAACCAAAAATGGAGTCTTGAGCTTTTGCCAATGCTTGCCTTAGCATTTTGAGGGGTCCACTTCTTCAGTCCTTTTGCCATGCCAATGTGATTGAATTTCCCGAAACATACTTGATAAAAGCATTAGTCCAACCACAAAGTATGTTGTCATTAATTACCAAAACCACCCAGGGAGCAAATGTGCTTTCAATCTCCCCCTTTTTGGTAATTGATGGCAACACACTAAAATGACACTAAACAAGACATCAAAGCTTATTGAAAGAAAGACAGAATTATCACGAAAGCTTTGACAAGCATGTAGTACACAGGCTCCCCCTACAAGTGTGCAAGATTTTCATAAATTATGGTTTTGGACTACCACAAGCACACAAGAGAGATAAGCAAGATGTGCTACATGCAGCTTGGCTATATGCATCAGAGCAGATGAAAAGAAGTGAGTGATAATGCATATGTGCATGGTGATTTCTTGCAAACAAGTATTCACAAGCAAGTCACCATCATGCACAATCTGCAAAGTGCATATACTTACCTTGAGGTTCCTTGGCATTGTACCTGAAGAGATAAACTTGGGAAAACAAGGTTAGATAACACAAGAGTATTTCTTCAACCAACTGCAAGAACATCAAGAGTACCAAGCCAGGGATGACATGTATAGAGAGTGTCTCATATTGAGCACAAGCTTGAATCAGCAAACATGTCTCCGAAACTAAAAGATTTTCAATGAACTCTAAGAGATTTTGCTTTCCATAAGATATCAATTGTGAAAATTCATCTCCCTTTGAGTTCTCTCAGATCAAGGGGTTTGATGGAAAGAGCAAAATCAAAAGAATGATGCCAAATGTAATGTCCAATGTAAAACATGGCAAAGCTTTGATGTGATTCTCTCCCCCTTAAGGTAAGATTGCTCTTCTTCTCCCCCTAAATCTTCTCTTCTCCCCCTAAGTCTTCTCCCCCTTTGACATCAAGTGCCGAAAAGGACAGCAAACTAGGAAGGTCAGGGAAGATGGAAAGAAGGAAGTGGGATCCTTAAGAATCACAACAGGGCAAATAGAAACATGCATAGAGAATCATTGAGTGGAGCTGCAGAAGATGATATCCTGGAAGAGATAAGTCGGTGACACCGAATTAAGATGGATCGGTGGGTCCGAAAGTCAGGGACTTAGGGCAGATCCTTTTCGGTTAGACCGAAATATTTAAATCGGTGACGCCGAGTTTAATTCCAAGGAAATACAGAAATAATTCAGCTCACTTTGCGAGGAATGTTTCAAAGGATTTGCAATGAATTTGTGAAAGATTTTCGGGGAATTGATCAGAGCCAGAAGGATATTCACAAAGACAGAAGAATAGAAATGAAAAAGATTCCTAGATGAAGTTTTTTTTTCGAAATGAAAACTCAATGAGAAAACATAAGAGAAAATAGAAAGACTCCAAAACATATGTACTTCATCTAGATAAAGGTCGGCGACAAGGGCACCTATGTTTGAGTATATTGACTTAGGAATCAAATGAGGACATTTGATCATAGGTCATACTCATCATTTAAGCTCAAAATGGGGTTGCCATTTTTCGATTAAGCATTCGATGTGATCACATCTTATGAAGCTGCTTGTACTCATGACTTTGAGCAAAGCTCCTTAAAGATGTGAGGAACATACCTTGGGCTTGTTGATGCTTTGCTCATGTAGGTAAACTTGATGTAGGTGCTCATTGAATGTGAAGTTGGAGCGCCATTTCTACTTGTGTAGTTCATCTTCCTACATGGGTTAGGCAAGCAAGGAAATACTCAAGGATATCCAAGATGACAAGAATGAAATACTAGATGTATAAGATATCAAAAAGGATATGTGGAATTTTGTTCCTTGAACTCAACATCCCAAAGGGCTAGATACTTGATCAATGACAAGATTACTCATGATTTGAGTGAGTGGTAATCTTGTGGAATGTAGATCATCCAAGCACCTGCAAGGAGTTAGATGCAATACAAGGAGGCAAATGTGTCCAAGATATATGATCACCATCATAAGAGAAATATCAAGGATTAGTCAAGTGGGCTCATGCCTTGCATGCATCAATGGAGTTCTCACTCCAAGTTTGAAGCATCAATGATGTTCAACTCACTCCTTAAGCGACAAAACACCTTCTCATCAAGAGGTTTTGTAAAGATATCAGCGAGTTGTTTGTCAGTACGAACATGCTTAAGATTGATGTCACCCTTGGCAATATGATCACGAATAAAATGGTGATGAACTTCAATATGCTTCATTCGAGAGTGTTGCACGGGATTGTGTCCAATTTTAATCGCACTCTCATTGTCACAAAGCAAGGGAACATGTCTCACATGTATCCCATAATCCTTAAGCGTTTGTGTCATCCATAGCAATTGAGCACAACACGAACCAGCAGCAATATATTCCGCTTCGGCAGTGGATAATGATACCGAATTTTGTTTCTTGGAGGACCAAGATACAAGGGATCGACCAAGGAATTGACACGTACCCGAAGTTGACTTTCTATCAACCTTGTCACCGACATAGTCCGAGTCGGAATAGCCAACAAGGTCGAAAGAGGCCCTCTTAGGATACCAAATGCCAAAGTTTGGTGTGTGTATCAAGTATCTCACTATCCTTTTAACAGCTTTAAGATGACATTCTTTAGGGGCTGCTTGATATCGCGCACACATGCATACACTCAACATTATGTCAGGACGAGAAGCACAAAGATATAGTAGAGAACCAATCATAGATCGGTAAACCCTTTGATCAACGGGTTCTCCATCTTTTGTCAAGTCATTATGTCCACTTGTAGGCATGGGGGTACTCATACCTTTGCTTTCTTGCATGTTGAACTTCTTGAAGAGATCCTTGGTGTACTTTGTTTGTGAGACAAAGGTACCCTCCTTAGATTGCTTGATTTGCAACCCAAGGAAGAATTTGAGTTCACTCATCATGGACATCTCATACTTCTCCGACATGAGCTGTCCAAACTTTTTGCTAAAATGAGGGTTAGTTGAACCAAAGATAATATCATCAACATATATTTGGCACACAAATAGTTCACCATTAACCCTTTTCGTGAACAGCGTTGAGTCTATCTTTCCAATCTCAAACCCTTTTTCAAGAAGAAAGCTAGTTAAGCATTTGTACCAAGCTCTAGGAGCTTGTTTAAGACCATAAAGAGCTTTGTGCAACTTGTAAACATGATTAGGATTTTTAGGATTCACAAATCCGGGAGGTTGTTTCACAAATACTTCCTCCTCAATTTCGCCATTTAGGAAAGAACTTTTGATATCCATTTGATAGAGAGTAATATCATGGTGATTGGCATAAGCAAGAAGAATGCGAATGGACTCAAGTCTAGCAACGGGGGCATAGGTCTCACCATAGTCCATACCTTCGACTTGTGTGTAACCTTGAGCTACGAGATGAGCCTTGTTGCGGATGACTTGTCCATCTTCATCTTGCTTGTTCCGAAACACCCATTTGGTTTCAATGATGTTTTGATCATCCTTGGGCTTCTCTACCAAAGTCCATACCTTGTTCCTCTCGAAGTTGTGTAGTTCTTCGTGCATAGCGTTCACCCAATCCGGGTCTTCAAGTGCTTCTTCTACCTTCATAGGTTCAATACTAGAGATAAATGAGTAATGCTCACAAAAGTTAGCTAAGCGAGTTTTAGAGCGAGTAATTCTCCCGGAGTTGATGTCGTTCATCATTTGTTCCACGGGATGATTTTTCTTGACTCTTGCTCGGACTCGGGATAGCTTTTGTTGAGGTTGTGGCTGAGCTTCCTCATCATCTTCATCTTCCTCTTCTTCTTCTTCATTGTTGGTGTTGTCTTGAGGCGGTGGAGAAGGAGGTTGTGGTGGATCTTCTTGTTGCACTTCCTCATCTTGGTGAGTTCCACTTGTGGAGGCCTCCATGTTGCCTTGAGGTTCATCTCGCCGTGAGGTAGGTGGCTCCACATATGTAGATGAGGTACTCTCCTTCACTTCCATGGGACGGATCTTTCCAATAGATAAATATTGGATAGCTTCCGATGGGTCCTTGTCTCCTACATCAATAGGCATTTGCTCTACTTGCGAGCCATTAGATTCATCAAACTTCACGTCTACCGTCTCTTCAACCTTTCGGGTGAAATTATTGTAGACAATGTAGGTGTGGGAGTTTGATCCATAACCAAGGAGAAAGCCTTCATGAGATTTAGGAGCAAATTTAGACCGACGATGCTTATCAAGGATATAGCATTTTGAACCAAAGACACGAAAGTATCCCACTTGGGGTTTGTTACCGGTGAGGAGCTCGTATGATGTCTTGCCGACGAGCTTATGAAGATAAAGCCTGTTGATAGCATGACAAGCTGTCTCGACTGCTTCTCCCCAAAAATGCTTCGGTGTCTTGTATTCATCAAGCATCGTTCTCGCCATCTCTATGAGCGTTCGGTTCTTCCTCTCAACAACTCCATTTTGTTGAGGAGTGTACGTAGCTGAGAACTCATGTAGAATCCCTTCCTCATCGAGAAAAGAGTCTACATTGGCGTTCTTGAACTCCGTTCCATTGTCACTCCGAACTTTCTTGATCTTCACCTCAAATTGATTTTGGGCCTTTTTGGCAAAGGTCTTGAAGATTCTCTGAACCTGCGATTTGTCATCAAGGAAAAATACCCACGTAAATCTGGAATAATCATCAACTATAACTAGACCAAAGGAGTTACCACCAAGGCTTTTGTAAGCATTGGGACCGAAGAGATCCATATGAAGAAGCTCAAGCGGTCTCCTTGTGGTCATGATGTTCTTCACGAGATGACTTCCACCTACTTGTTTTCCTGCTTGACAAGCACTACAAAGTCTATCTTTGTCAAAGAAAACATCTTTAACGCCAAGAATATGATCACCTTTGATCAGCTTGTCTAGATTACGCATACCAACATGTCCAAGCCTTCTATGCCATAACCAACCTTTAGAGGATTTAGCAATGAAACAAGCTCTAGGTTGGGCTTTCTTAGTGAAATCAACAATATATAGATCACCTCTACGGATACCGGTAAACGCCATGTTTTGATTGTCACGACGAAAGACTTGGCAATCTACTTTGGTGAATAGCACATTGAATCCAAAGTCAGCTAATCTAGACACGGAAAGTAAATTGTATCCAAGAGATTCTACAAGCATGACATTTTGAATAGAGCTATCATGAGATTTGGCCACCTTACCAAGGCCAAGTACCTTACCCTTGGAGTTGTCTCCAAAAGTCACATACTTGCGTGGACCATCGTTCTTTGCAAGCTCTCGAAACATGTCTTTGTCTCCGGTCATGTGGTCGGTGCATCCACTATCAAGAATCCACTCTTTTCCGCCGGACATGTAGTCTCTCAGATTTGCCATAAGATTGAGACTCTTCATGATCTTGTCTAGCTCGGTGTCCGAATCGGAGTAATCATCATCATGCTCATGCTCATCATCATATTGACCCATAGATTGTTCATCATCAACACCTAGGTCAATTTGATAACTACTTGCATTAGTTTTGTCAATGTGACAATAATCTTCGGAATGCAATACAAGAGCATTTCTAATTAAAACATTGATAAGATCGGGATCACCCTTCTTTTTCATAAGATCACGAAGCTCAAAGAAGCATTTATCAAAGTTGGGATCATTGGGGTGCATCCTATCAAATTCAATAGTCTTGTATAGAATTTTATCAAGACCTCTCAAAGAGTAGTCCGGATAAAGTTCTTCCAAGAACTTCCACATAGCATAGGCGCACTCAAAGTTTGTAACGAGCTTAAGCAAGTTATCGGGTAACCCTCTAATGATAAGATTTACAGTCCTAAGGTTACGAAGCAAATCAAGCTCTTCATCCATGGTAGGGTGCAAGGGGTCAAATGGAGGCACATAGGGGGTCTCAACATATTTGCACAAATTGTACTTCTTAAAGATAATAAGCATTTCAGACCTCCATGAGTTATAGGACACTCCATCAAGAATAGGCACTCTATGGCTAACACTCCCAAACGTAGACACGTCCATCTTCCTCCAATGGTGTGTAAACCAAAGCAATGGAGACCAAGGCTCTGATAACAATTGAGGGATCGAAGAAGGTGAGAGTGTCTAGAGGGGGGGTGATTAGACTACTCGACAAGATAAAAATTCTGTCTTTTATCAAGGACAGATTTTGGCAGATTTTGCATAACACACAAGTCAAGTAGCACACTACACATGCAATTCTAGAGTATGGGCAGCGGAAAGTAAATTGCACAAGTAGTAAAGAGAAGTGGAGAAGATCAAACGCAATTTGGAGACGCAATGATTTTTCCCGTGGTTCCGATAGGTGGTGCTATCGTACATCCACGTTGATGGAGACTTCAACCCACGGAGGGTAACGGCTGCGCGAGTCCACGGAGGGCTCCACCCACGAAGGGTCCACGAAGAAGCAACCTTGTCTATTCCATCATGGCCTACGCCCACGGAGGGCTAGCCTTACTCGGGGTAGATCTTCACGAAGTAGGCGATCTCCTTGCCCTTACAAACTTCTTGGTTCAACTCCACATCGATGACGGAGGCTCCCAAGCGACACCTAACCAATCTAGGAGGCACCACCCCCCAAAAGGTAATAGATGTTGTAGATGATGATGAACTCCTTGCTCTTGTGCTTCAAATGATAATCTCCCCAACACTCAACTCTCCTCACTGATTTGGCTGTGGTGGAAGAAAGGATTGAGTGGAAAGCAACTTGGGAAGGTTAGAGATCAAGCTTCATATGGTGGGAGTGGAGCAACTTGATCTCAACACAAGGGGTAGGTAGTTCTCTTCTCAGAAATGTAAGGTAGGAGTGGTAGTTCTTTCTGATGGCTCTCTCCACGAATGAAGAGGGGGTGGAGGGGTATATATAGTCTCCACACAAAATCCAACCGTTACACACATATTTGAGCAATCTCGGTGGGACCGAAGTGGACAACTCGGTGAGACCGAAAGTTCAAATAATGTGAACGTTGGGGTTTTCGGTGGGACCGAAAATACCATCTCGGTTAGTCCGATTCGAGCAGAGACAAGAGCATGCCAGTTTCGGTGGGACCACTTTATCATCTCGGTGACACCGATTTGATGACAGAAGGTTACAGAAGCTTGGCAGCTTATGTTTCGGTGAAACCGATTTCAAAATCGGAATATCCGATTTTTCTAGGGTTTGGCTTATGGCTGAGGTGGTTCATCTCGGTGTGACTGAGTTTGGAAAATCGGTGGGACCGAGATTACTTATGAGTCTATTTGGCAGTGAGAGTTGCTGATAGTTTAGGAGATGTATCACTAAGCACTTGAGCAACCAGATCATCAACACAACCTCATCCCCTTTTAATAGTATTGGCTTTTCCTATGGACTCAATGTGATCTTGGATCACTAAACCAAAAATGGAGTCTTGAGCTTTTGCCAATGCTTGCCTTAGCATTTTGAGGGGTCCACTTCTTCAGTCCTTTTGCCATGCCAATGTGATTGAATTTCCTGAAACATACTTGATAAAAGCATTAGTCCAACCACAAAGTATGTTGTCATTAATTACCAAAACCACCCAGGGAGCAAATGTGCTTTCAAAAGCAGAGGAAGCAGGGGCAGTTCCCCTCCATCGTCTTCATTGCGCCTTGATTCTCCAGAAACCCTCGTCGCCCTCCGCCTCCCAAAAGTCGACAGAGAGCCAAGCCCCTTCCTTCCTCCGCCGTCTCCTGCATCCGCGGCACCATCGACCTCCTCGCCTCTTTCCCCGCCGCCCCCGCCATGGCTCCGAAGAGCGACAAGGCGAAGAGCGACAAGGCCAAGAAGGAGAAGTCCGAGCAGGCGGCGAAGCTGGCAGCCCTGCGGAAGAAGTGCGTGGTCTTCGCGCCGAGGCTTGGCGTGAGGGAGCTGCGGAACAAATACTATTTGTTCTGGTCGAGGGAGACCCAAGCTCATCCCCGCACCAGAGTCTTCCCCGCCGTCGCCGCTGACATGTTCCCCGGCGGGTACTTTTTCTTTGCTGCGTTCTTCCATTGTGGTCTGTGCCCTCCGTTCTCGGAGTTCTTTTGTGATGTAATGAACACATACGGCCTCCACCTCCTAGATTTCACCCCCAACGCCATCCTTACGATGGCCGTTTTCGTACATCTGTGCGAAAACTATGTTGGGGTTCATCCAAATGTGGCCCTCTTCCGCCATTTCTTCATGCCTAGAGTAGAGTCAGGTGCCCCCCTCTCCGGTGGCATCTCCTGGATATTTAGGCTGAACAAGAAGGACTCGTACCTGAGGGGAGAGCTTCGCGGCAAGTGGGAGGAGTGGAGAGCCGATTGGTGTTGGGTGGTGGAAGATAACCCTGAGCCCTTTACCGCGCCGCGCACAACTGCCATAGTGCGCGGCAGGGATTGGAGTGAATTGGCCCCGGAGGACAACAAGCTTAGTATCGCCCTCATTAGGATCATTCGTCTCCGGGTCGCCAATCTGACTATCGGAGAAGTTGGAGCAGATTTCCTCCGCCGCCGCATCGCCCCTTTACAAGAAAGGAAAAGGCCCGCCTGGGAATTCGGAAATGCGGCGGACATCATGAGGCTGCGCCCTGGATTGAACTACAATTTCACTGCCTTGGAGTTGAAGGGGATGGTTCGGGAGCTCTTCAAGCACGACCCCAACCACCCGGAGTGGTTCAGACCTTCCCGGGGAGTGGTGCCGCTGTGCAACAGCACCGCCCGGGATTCCCTACGAGCGATGATGCCCGCGTGCGACTCCCATGGCGTCGTCCCCACTTGGATAGAGCCTCCGCCGGATACCGTGCTGACCTTCTTCGACAACTTGGTCGAGAAGCCCCGCAACACCGAGGAGAACAAGGGCCTCACCCGGGCTACTACTGAGCGGGATTTAGCTTACATCGCCTCCAGGATGGAGGAGGCCGCCGCAGCTGCGGCTGCGGGCGATTTTGGATACACTGTGGAAGAGGCACAGGCCGCGGACGCAGTGAGTCAAGCAGAAGAGGCGGAAATCCTCAAGCTGCTGAAACTTCCGCCCGAGGAGTTCGCCGGGGAGCCTTCCGTCAAGTTTGCCGGGACGAGCGAGGTTGCCGGGGGGAGCGAGGCCGCCGGGCATGGCGCTGAGTCCAGCGGGCCTGCCGAGGAGGAGGAGGACGCCGAGGCCGATGAAGACTCTGGTGGATCTCTGAATCTTGACGACGATGCCTCCTCGTCCTCGGAGAACTCTCCACCACCGCCAAGCCCAACGCAGCAACCGAAGAAGCGCCTCCGCAAGGCAGCTGAGGCGGCGAGGCCACAGGCGTCTCGACAGCAGCCGGCGCGCCGTGCGACGCGCGCCACCAAGACGAGCGAGGTCGTCAAGGAGGCACCCCGTGCCCGAGCGCCAAGCGGAGGGGGATCTTCCCGGAGCGGAACGGGTGCTCCTTCTGCCCCTCGGTCCTCGGCGACGACGGGGGCCGGGTCTTCGCAGCCCACAGCCCCAGAGACCGCCAAACGCCCGAGGGAGCCTTCTCCTCCAGTCCTCGTGCGGGAGCACCCCAGGAGGAATTTGACTTCTCCGCCCTCAGCTCCGACGAAGAGGAAGAGGAGTAAGTACTTGCAATTCTTTTAGTTCCTTTGATTTTGTCTTGATTTTCCTTGCTGGTTCTGATCTTGCTTTTGTTTTGCTTCACACAGGACCCTGACCCAGCGGATGGCGAAGAGGGCCAAGATCCCTGTGGTCACCATTGAGGACGATGAGCCCGTCGCGGCGACAAGTGACGCGCCGGCGACAAGCTTGCCGGATCAGCCTGCTGCTCCGAGGAGCAGCCCCCAGCGCAGCCCCCAGCGTAAGTCTGGTTTTTATCTTTCTGCTTGACGGGAGCGCTTGAGGTTATCATTTGTACTGATGTCTTGTTGTCTTGTGCAGAAGTGGAGCCGCAGCCGCAGGAGCGCCAGGAGGTTGCCCTCGACGAGCCGCTTGCTCCACCCTCCCCGCCAAGGGAGAACTCCCCGGCAAGGGAGGACGCTCCGCCAAGGACGGGTACTCCGCCTAGGGCGAGTACCCCGCCAAGGGTGAGCAGCCTGACAAGGGTGAGCAGCCCGCCAAGGGAGGGCGCAGGCGGCCCTCCGCCAGCAGGGGCCACTACTCCGCCGCCAAGGGAGAATTCCCCGGCGAGGGACCCTGTCGTTGAAGAAGTCTGCGAAGGTAAATCTTGTAATTTCTTCTTCTTGGATTTGTCTTTTTGGATATTTGCTTGATTCTTTCTTTTCTTTTTCTTCTGCTAGATCTTCCTGCACCGGAGCGGATGGAGACGGAGGCCACCGCTGAGGAGGAGGTGCACGGCGCCGGCGGCAACACCACTGCCACCGAGGGAATGGCTGGAGCCGACGAGCCTGCCGCTGAAGAGAAGCCCCAACCGCTGATGCCGCGGCTGGGGAAGGGACCGGCGACCATACCGCTGGCCCAGAGGCTGCGGGAGCGCCGGACGCTGCACCGGCCGCCGACCCCTCCGCTTCCGCGGACCGGTCGGGCGTCTACTTGGAGGCCGCCAACGGGGTCTTTATACAAGTCCCGTGGGCGTCCTCGTCTCGAGCACCCGCGGAGGGAGAGACCTTTGACGGAGAGGTCCTCACCTCCGCCGGATTGAAGGTTGTTGAAGCGCCCGGCAGCAGTTACGAGCCCGAAGAGGAGAGACTCCTTCGTCGGCTCCTGGCCTTGTACCGGGCCAGGCAGGCGAAGTTGGAGTCTCGGGAGGCTCTCGCCGCCAAGGCTGGAGCTGACTTGGAGAAGCGCGCCGCGGAGCTCCGCGCCGACAACCAGGCGGCTCTCCGCAACTTGGCGGAGGAGCGTGAAGAGCTTGCCGGGGCGCAGCAAGCCTTCCTCCTTGAAAAAGCTGAGGCCGAGGAGCAGCAGCAGTTGGCCGCCGAGGAGCTGTCCCGGCGAGAAGGAGTACTCAACCAGCGGAAGGTCGACCTCGATGCCCACGAGGACGACCTCGCCGCCCGGGAGCAGGCCATTGGCGGGGCTCTGAAGGAGGCGAGGAGCGCCGCAGCCGCCGCAGAGACCGCCAAGAAAGACTTGGAGGCCAAGGTGAAGCAGCTGGAGTTGTTCCTGAAGGCGAGCGAGGACAGAGTCACTGCGCTCAACGTGGAGCGGGAGAAAGACGCCCACACCAACTCTGAGCTGCAGGTACGTCTCTCCGAGAAGGGCACAGAGCTCTCTGACGCCAAGAACTCCATCGCTGAGTTAGAGCTGAAGGTCTCCACCCTGACTGACTCGCTCGACGCCGCCCGGGACCGCGAGACGAAGCTGAAGGACGAACTCCGCAAGGAAAGGGCCTTGGTGGAGAGCGCCGCCGTCTCGGCGAACAACTTCAACCAGGCAGTGGAGCAGTGGACTAAAGAGCTGGTCACCTCCGCCGCCAATATTGACGCGGAGATGATGGCGCTGAGGGCGGAGCATCTCGTGTACTCCCCGGACGAGAGTCTCCCCCATAGCGCCAAGTTGAGTCTGTTCTTCAGGGGAATCGCGTCGGCGCTTGCGCGGCTGCGGGAGAAGATCCCCGTGCAGCTGGCCGAAGAGGCGCGTCGGCTCTACATGGGTACCATGGAGCGGGTCTTGTCGAAGATCGTCTACCGCAACCCCGACATCAACCTCGTCAACGTCCTCCGCACCTTGCCGCCCGAAGCTGATCAAGAGGCGTTGAAGGCGCAGGTTGCCCACATCGTCGCCAAGGTGGGCAAGATCACGAGGCGTGAAGGCGACCGCGTAGATTAGATTCTTTTCTTTTTGCATCCTTTGCCGCTGCCAATTAAACCATAGGCAGTAGTTGATTAGAACAGCGGCAAGCTATCTTTGTAATATACACTTTTATTTTGGGGTAATCAATGCAGTGTTATCTCCCTTGCTCTTGGTCCTTTACTTTGTATGCTTCTTACCCTACGCTTTTAGGGAACTTGCCGGCAAGGGGCCCTTGCCGCGAGCGCTGAGTGCTGGACTCTTAGCAGCCTGCTGGCAATACCCTCGCCGGCAAGAAACCTTGCCGCAGCTAGTCGCAGCACACTTAGGTTGCTGAGCGAACTCGAAAACGAAGTAAGGGCGCGACACTTGTCGCAGCTCACTTAAGTCGTTGAGCGTGCTCAAAACAAAGTAAGGTTGCGGCTAGCCACGGGTAGGTTCCTCCGCGCACAGGTTTTCCATACAAAGCGTGGTTGTTCAAGGAAGACAACTAAAAAATTTGAAAAGTTCGAAATACTCAAACTTGGGTAACTTAGCTTTCATGAGTTGCTTGTTCTCCGATAAGGCTTCTCTTTCTTGAACAGCACTTGGTTCATGTCTCCATCTCCTTCCCCCCCGGCAAACTTGTGCGCGAGGAATATTACTTCTGCTTAAGAAGGAAAGAAAAAGAGGAGGAAAAACAAGTATAGGGCCTCACGGCTTGCTAGTGCTTACCGGGGATGTGCGTTGCACAAGGTGCCAAATAATGCATGCAAATAACAAAGAAAAGCATGGAAATGACAAATAGTGCGAAGCACAAAAGCTTTACTGATGCACGGGATCTGCGCCCGGCTTTGTACAAAGGTTTACATGCAACAGCGGCAAGACTTGTACAAAAGGTGGTTGCCGGAGCGGATCACGGCAACCGCGCCTTATGGGTGAAACTTGCGAAGATGCTCTATGTTCCAGGAATTGCTCACCGGTAAGCCTTCTTCGGTCTCAAGGCGGACAGCTCCGGGCCTTGTGACTTGTCTCACCCGATAAGGGCCTTCCCACTTCGGCGTCAACTTGTTGGAATTCTTGGCGGACTGAACACGCCGAAGAACAAGGTCGCCTTCCTCGAGACTCCTGGCCTTGACCTTGCGGCTATGATAGCGACGCAAGGCTTGCTGGTATCGAGCAGCTCGTACAGCAGCCTGGAGACGTTCCTCCTCGAGGAGCAATGCATCATCTTGTCGCAGTTGCTCTTGCTCGAGCTCATCATAAGCGAGCACTCGAGGAGATCCGTATACGAGTTCCGTGGGGAGAACTGCCTCTGCTCCATAGACAAGAGCAAAGGGTGTCTGTCCGGTGGCTCGATTTGGTGTCGTCCTGATTGACCAAAGAGCCGCCGGCAACTCCTCTATCCAGTTTCTTCCGTACTTGCGTAGCCTGTCGAAGGTTCTTGTCTTGAGTCCGCGCAACACTTCAGCATTGGCCCTCTCCGCTTGACCATTGCTCCTCGGGTGAGCAACAGAAGCGAAACAGACCTTGGCGCCAAGGTCTTGGACGTACTGCATGAAGGTGCGACTTGTAAACTGTGTGCCGTTGTCGGTGATGATCCTGTTAGGGATTCCGAAATGGCAAACAATCGACCTGAAGAACCTGACTGCTGACTGTGCTGTCACCTTTCTCACCGGTTCCACTTCTGGCCACTTTGTGAACTTGTCGATCGCAACGTACAAGTACTCAAAGCCCCCGGGAGCTCGGGGAAAGGGGCCGAGGATATCGAGCCCCCAGACCGAGAAGGGCCAGGACAAAGGGATCGTCTGGAGAGCTTGAGCTGGCTGGTGAATTTGCTTGGCATGGAACTGGCACGCTTCACACTTGGTTACTTGTGCAGTTGCATCTTGGAGGGCTTCTGGCCAGAAGAACCCTTGACGGAACGCCTTCCCGGCAAGTGCCCTTGCGCCAATGTGGTGGCCACATATCCCTCCATGTATCTCTGCCAACAGCTTCTGTCCATCTTCCCTGGAAATGCACTTCAACCTGACACCATTGAGTCTTCTTCTGTATAGTTCATTGCCAACGAACTGGTACATACTTGACTGCCTGGTTATCTTCTCTATCTCTTCTGGTTCGTCGGGAAGTTCTCCAGTTTGCAGAAAACGGACGATTTGCTGTGCCCATGCTGGAGCTTGAGGCTCAACAACAAGGACTAAAGGCATGAGGGCTGCTGCGGGAACCTCAGCTTCTACGGCAAGAACCTGCGGCTCTGCCAGAGCTGATGGTCCCCCGGCAAGCCTGCCGGGGCAAGGCTTGTCGGGAACGCCTGCTTCAACTGTACAGACCCTTGGATCTGCAGGAGCAAACTGTTCCTCAGCATCTTGGCTGTTGATCTTGGGAACCTTGGCGGCGGCTTCGAGAAGATCCGCCGGCAAGTAGTCGCCGGAGACCAACTTCCTCTTCTTGTTTTGCCCAACTGATGGTGTAATGGATGGCTGAGTTAACTTGAGCACAAAGGTCCCTGGTTCCACAGGTAACTTCATTGCAGCACACTTTGAGAGGCCATCTGCAATATCGTTCTGAGCTCTAGGGACGTGCTCCATTTGCAGACCTTCAAAGTGTTCTTCAAGCTTCCTCACTTCATCAACATAAGCTTCCATCAAAGGGCTCTGGTAACTCTTATTCACTTGTCGGACCACCAACTGTGAATCTCCCCGCACAATCAACTTCTTGATCCCAAGTTCGGCCACAATTCTGAGGCCGGCAAGCAAACCTTCATACTCCGCAGTATTGTTTGTTGCTTGTTCCTTGGGAAAGTGCATCTGGACAACATACTTGAGGTGCTCTCCGGTGGGCGCTATGAGTACCACGCAGGCACCGGCGCCTTGCAGCGAGAAAGCACCATCAAAGTACATTATCCATTCGCTGCTCGCTTCTTGGACGGGGACGCTTGTCTCTGGGACTTCTTCATCTGGCATTGGGGTCCATTCTGCTATGAATTCTGCCAAAGCTCTGCTCTGTATGGTTGAAGTACTCTCAAACTTGAGACCAAAGCTTGACAGCTCCAGTGCCCACTCGACGATCCTGCCTGTTGCCTCTGGATTTTGCAATATCCTCTTCAACGGAAAGCGAGTGACCACTGTTATCTCGTGTGCTTGGAAGTAATGGCGCAGCTTCCTTGAGGCCATGAGGAGGCCGAAAAGCAACTTTTGCACCCCAGAGTATCTTGACCTAGCCCCCTGCAAGAGGGAACTTACAAAATACACTGGGCGCTGCACCATCTTCTTTCGCACTTCACCTTGTTCCTGCGTAGACTTGTCCTTGTCGGGGCCAGAGCTTGTCGGGGAAGCCCCCTGCTTGTCGCTGGAAGTGTTTGCCGGGGATGTGGGCTCTTCCTCTGCCTCCCTCTCCGCTACTAACGCAGCACTAACCACTTGATTGGTTGCCGCTAGGTACAGCAGCAACTTCTCTTGTGGCCTAGGTGCGACAAGTATCGGAGTAGAAGACAGGTATCCTTTCAGGTCTTGCAGCGCTGCCTCCGCTTCCGGAGTCCATTTCATAGGACCTGCCTTTTTCAAAATTTTGAAGAAAGGCAGGGCGCGCTCTGCAGACTTTGAAATGAACCTGCTGAGGGCAGCCACACAACCAGCAAGTCTTCTTACGTCCTTGACGCGCTTCGGGGCTTCAATCTGCTCGATGGCTTTTATCTTGTCGGGATTGGCTTCAATCCCCCTCTGGGACACAAAGAACCCGAGAAGCTTGCCGGAGGGGACTCCGAAGACGCACTTCTCGGGGTTCAACTTGAGCTGGATCTTGCGCAGGTTCGCAAATGTTTCTTCCAAGTCTTGGATCAGGGTATCCTTGCTCTTACTCTTGACCACTATATCATCCATGTAAGCTTCTACATTTCTGTGTATCTGTGGCTCAAAAGCAGTGTGCACCACCCTTGCAAATGTCGAGCCTGCATTCTTCAATCCAAAGGGCATGCGTATGAAGCAATACGTGCCGCATGGAGTAATGAATGCAGTCTTTTCTTCATCTTCCTTGGCCATGAATATCTGGTGGTAACCTGAGTATGCATCAAGGAAGGAAAGCAGCTCACATCCGGCGGTGGAGTCAACAATCTGGTCAATACGCGGCAAGGGAAATGGATCCTTGGGACACGCTTTATTCACATCAGTGAAGTCTATACAAAGTCTCCACTTCCCATTGGCCTTGCGTACGACAACTGGATTGGCCAACCACGTAGGATGGATTACGCCTCTAACCAGGCCTGCTGCTTCCAACTTCTTTATCTCTTCGGCGATGAATTCTTGGCGCTCCACGGCTTGCTTCCTGACCTTCTGCTTGACGGGCCGCGCATGAGGGCAAACAGCAAGCTTGTGCTCAATTACCTTCCTGGGAACGCCGGGGATGTCAGATGGTTGCCATGCAAACACATCGACATTCGCCCGCAGGAAGGCAACGAGCGCGCTTTCCTATTTGTCGTCGAGTGTAGCATTGATGGTGAAGGTACCACCAGTGCCATCCTCCTTGGCGGACACCTTCTTGGTTGCCGGTGGAGCTGCCATTCCTTTCTTACACTTGCCGGTGGAGCTCGATGGTGCGTCCTCGACGGCAGCGCAGCACTCCGAAGAGGTGCGTTTGCCGGAGTGGGCTCCAGAGCTCTTACCGGACTTGGTCTTGGTCTTCCCCCTGGGAGCTTCAGCGGCAAGTGTGTTGCTCTCTGCTGCGGCTGCTGCATCCCGGTAGATCTTGTCGGCGCAGATAAGCGCGTCCTTCTTGTCGCCGGGGACAGAGATGACGCTTATCGGCCCCGGCATCTTGAGTACGTTGTATGCATAGTGGGAAGCTGCCATGAACTTGGCGAGGGCAGGACGACCAAGTATCCCATTGTACGGCAATGGGATATCGGCAACATCAAATGTGATCCTCTCCGTCCTGAAGTTGAGCTCCCCGCCAAAGGTCACCGGCAGTGTAATGTTCCCCTTCGGCTTGCTCCTTCCCGAGTTGATCCCTTGGAACGACCCGGTTTCCTCGAGCTCGCCGTCTGGGATCTGTAGCTTCTTGATCACAGCTGAGGAGATCAAGTTCAGGCCGGCCCCGCCGTCAACCAACATCTTGGTGACCTTGAGGTTGCGGATAGTTGGTGAGACCAACATCGGCAAGCACCCGACCGCAGTTGTGCGGTCAGGGTGATCCTCAAGGTCAAAGATGATGGGCGTGCCGGACCACTTCAGCAGCCTGCGTGACTCGACGGCGGCTCAGCTGCATTCACTTCTCGCACCCACTGCTTGAGCTGGCGGTGGGATGTGTGCAGAGAGGCACCTCCGTCGACACACAGAACCTCTGTGGCCTTCTGGAACTCCTGCTCGCTGTTGTCTCCTTCTTCCATGTCATCATCGTCGTCTTCTTCCTCATCCTTGTCGTGGCCCCGGGGAGGTCTGTCACCTTGCCGCTGCTTGGCCTTGCCGCGGCGTCCTCCCCGGCCGTTGAACGGCCGCTTCTTGCTGGGTTCTCCTCCGCCTCCTTGGGCCTTCTCCTTGTCGCGACGCTCGTATTCAGCCTTCTGCTGTTCTACGAGGTACTCGACTCTTTTGTAGTTCTGAAGATCGTGGCCCTTGGTGCGGTGGATCTTGCAGTACTGCTTGTCGGAGCCGTCCTGCTTGTCGGCTGCCGCTACAGGGGCGGGCTCCTTACCGGAACCGCCAGCCTGTGCCTTCTTGGCGGGAGCCTCCTTGCCGGACTGCTCGACAACCAGCACCTCCTTGTTCTTCTTCTTTCTGTTATTCCGCCGCCGGTTTTTCCTTGCCGGGGCGGCATCCTCGCTGTCGCTTCCTCCTGCGCCAGTATCCTCTCCGGGGAGTCTCCTCCCCTCTTCGGCGCGCGCGCACTTGTCAGCCAGAGCGTAGAGCTCGCTGACATCCCGGATCTTGGTCATGGCCATCTCCTCCCTCATCCGGCGGTTACGCACGTTCTGGTGAAACGCGCTGATAACCACGGCAGGGTGGACGTCGGGAATGTTGTGCTGGACGCGGCTGAATCTCTGAATGTACTTGCGCAGGGACTCTCCCTCCTTCTGGGCTAGGATGTGGAGATCGCTCTCCTGGCCGTGGGGTTTGTGGCCGCCCGTGAAGGCGCCAACAAACTGGTGGCACAGATCTGCCCATGAAGAAATGGAGTTCTCCGGCAAGTGCATAAGCCAAGACCTGACGTTCGGCTTAAGCACTAGCGGGAAGTAGTTGGCTAAGATCTTCGCGTCGCGTCCCCCGGCAGCCTGCACCTCAATGGTGTAGATGCTGAGGAACTCCGAGGGGTGCGTCTTGCCGTCGTACTTCTCGGGTACGTTGGGCTTGAAGTTCTTCATGCTGGGCCACTGGACTTGCCGCAGCTCACGGGTGAACGCAGGGCAACCTGCCGCGTACGGCAAGTCGCCTGGTTCACCGGGCGCGTGCGCGTCGACAGCGGTCCCAGCGCACTGATCTGACAGTCTTCGGGCTTCTCGTCGACGCTCGATGCGAGTCCGAGCGTCCTCTTGCCGCCTGTCGTCTAGGACTTGGCGCTGATCGCGGCGAGCCCGCGGATCCGACGACGCAGTAGAGTCGTCGTCGACGTTGATCCGGCGGGGTGGTGATTTCTGCTTCCGCGGCGGGGAGTGCACGGTAGTTGCACCCCCGGCGGTCTTGTTGCCATCGGTCTTCGCTTGGTCGACTTGCCGCGGCCGTGAAGTTGCCGGCTGCTGCGGCGCGTCGTTGTTGGCGAAGGCGATGAGGCTCTGGATCGTCGCCCTCCAGTCTTCGGCCTTGTCTGCCGCTGGAGGGAAATCGAGGAGCAGCTGTGCTCTTGCTAGAGCTTCTGCTGGAGAAGAGGGGAACGGCGGCGAGCGGTGCGAGGAGCGGGACACGCTCGGACTTCTAACAGCGTTAGAAGGAGCATGTTCCCGCCCCGGCGACCGCGCCTTGCTCGTACCAGCTTGCTGGCCTTGAGCATCCCGCGATCCTCCGGCTTGGCCACGCCCCAGCAAACGTATGGTACCTCCCGTACCACACCGCTGCTGGTCTTGCACCTCCTGAGAGAGACGTGGAGCGTCCACGGACACCGAGGCTTTGGAATTCGCCCGGTCGTCCGTCTTGTCCTTGGACTTGGTGGCGCCGTGAGTTTCCTCGCCGGCGACCACCCTTCCGCCGGCGCCTCCTCCACCAACCGTTGGTTCTGGTGGCGGTGGAATCGACGCAGACGGGCCTCCGACCTCCGAAGCCTTCTTCTTCGGAGGCATGTTGATGCTGTCGATGAAGTTGATGAAGCTGGAGAGGTTGATGAAGAATGCGCCCGCGTGAGCGTCGGATCAGGTTCGCACAACCTCGACGCCCCCTACCTGGCGCGCCAAAGATGTCGGGGGAAACTGTCCTCCCACGAGCACCTATGGGACCGGAGCCCCTTCTACGTTGCGGTAAGGGAGCGGAGGGAGCACGGAGAGCAGATCGAGGAGCGCACGCGGGCAGTTTACCCAGGTTCGGGCCGCGCGGACGCGTAAAACCCTACTCCTGCTTTGGTTGTATTAAGCTCTTGGGCTCGGGAGCTTGAAGATCTACAGTGCTAGCTACACCGAGCGAGAGAGTTGTCTAGGTTTCGAACCGAACGCCCTCTACGTTGTGCATGGGCCTCCTTTTATAGCTCAAAGGGGTCACCGACAGGTGTCAACGTAGAGGAGGGTAAGAGTGTAAATTTGGTGGTAGTTGTAACAGTGCGTGAACAGTGGATGAACAGTGGTCTTCACCTAACTTTGACAGTGGGGGACAAGGGCATTAAATGCCCGTCGCCGTCGACCCCAAAAGTGTCCGTCCATGCTTCTCCGTTCGCCACGGCGGTAGCCTCGTCACCGTGGCTTGCCACCGTGTGCCCCAGGCTGCACAGCCATCTACCACGTGCCCCTGGAAGGGCCCCAGGGCGACGCGTGGGCCGATGAGCTGGAGCGCGGGCACACAGCGTAGGTTTCCCCGGCAAGCGCCTTGCCGGGGTAGTGATCTTGCCGGGCCCGGAAGCTTGTCGCTCTCCGGGTCCTGCCGGAGCGCAAGGTGCGCCGAGGCATCTCTTGAGATATGTGTTCCTTGGCCTTCCTGGCAAGCTCCTCTTGCCAGGGTCTTGTGCTAAAGTGATAACCTTGAGCCTAGTGCGGCCTTCCCGGCAAGCTCCTCTTGCCGGGGCCTTGATCTTCTGACTTGTATACTTTGTTCTTGAATGGCTTCATAGGGACCAGAAAGGTTTCCGTTGAGCACGTGGTAAGCCCTGCCACGGGAAGCTGCTACTGCCCGTGCACAAGTTGGGGTACTAAGGTACCCCTATCTTAGTACACCGACAATATGCTCAACCAGGTATGATGCAAAACAAGTCTACATATGAAGCACAACAAGGCTATACAGGAAGCACGGCATGGCAAGGTAGGAAGCACAGAAAAAAAAAACACAAGTCTATATGATGCAATACATGGCAAGGTAGGATGCTTGACAAATCTATACAGGAAGCAATACATGGCAAGGTAGGAAGCACAGAAAAACAATACAAGTCTATATGATGCAAAACATTGCAAGGTAGGATGCATGACACGTCTATACAGGAAGCATTACATGGCAAGGTAGGAAGCACAGCAAAACAACACATGTCTATATATGATGCAATACATGGCAAGGTAGGATGCATGACAAGTCTATACAGGAAGCATTACATGGCAAGGTAGGAAGCACAGAAAAACAACACAAGTCTATATGATGCAAAACATGGCAAGGTAGGATGCATGATAAGTCTATACAGGAAGCATTACATGGCAAGGTAGGAAGCACACCAGAACAACACAAGAACAAGACAATAAGCTCAAGCAAGTAGGATGCAAGACAGATCCATATAGGATGCAAAACATGACAAGGTAGGAAGCTCAGAGAAGCAACATAAGAACAACAAGTTTAAATGAGGCCGGAAGCTACTTAAGACAAATCCGGTAAGTCCTCATATGCATAGTTTGAAATTAGTCCAGATCTGCACAAACCTTAAGTTTAAGTTGTTAAACAGCAATTTAACATGCACCATCATGATCTACACGGAATTATAGTCAAGTTTCATATAAAGTTTGTTTAATTCGAAGCTACGGCCTAGAAGATATGAACAAAACAAGTTAACCATGGCAACGGTGCAAGATGCACCCAAACATCAAGAAAACATACTCCAAACATGTTAACAAGATGATATTATGATTCTACATGCAAAATCACACAAGTTTCATATAAGGAACACTCAAAACGGAGCAACGGGCTAAAAGATACACATGAAACAAGATATAACAAGCTGAAATTAACAGCCACATAGCAACTTTGGAGCAAGAAATATATACTCTACATCAGTCAAACATGGTGACAAGAAGCATGGACATGAAGTAGACATATCCTACAGCAAACAACTCCATTGGAGCATCTCCATAGGAGGCATGGATCAATAGCAACAAGCTACAACATTTTGATCATGACACTAAAAACCTGACAGCAATATTTTATAGCAACTTGGGAGCAAGAATTAAATAAGCTACAGCAAGCCAAATGAGCAAGTAAGGGCATGAATGGATAGACAACAACATATACAACAAGGAATGATCAATGACCACCCCAAAACTAACATGGATTTTCCTAGGGCATCAAGCAAACATAGCATCAGGATATGACAGATTCCAGACTTAGTGAAATTTCACGAAGTGTTAAAACAGTAACAGCAACATGGCAAGTTTGCAAGCATGTTTAAGTCACCTCAAGGCATATCATAGAAAATGGTTTGCACCACAGCAAAGAACACATCATGGAGATTCTAAAACATCTAGGCATGTGACATGGGGACAAACACATCAATAGCAACAAGCTCCTCAACTAGGCATCTCGTAACAAGTTTCAGAACATAACAACCAAATGCACTTTTGCAACAGGGATAAACATGGCAATATGAAATCTAACAAGCATGCTATAGCAACCAACATGTAGAGCATCTCATGATGAACATTTTGACATATCATTTGCATCATTTGGATAAACATGCACCAAGTTATCATATCTCAAACATGGCATCAAAATAATAAGTAGAAGCAGTTTATAACAAGTAGCACTCTTGCAACAGAGATTAGAGCATGTAGATGAACTCAAATGAGCATGACACAAAGGAACAAAGTGTAGAGCATATCACCACGATCATTTTGACATATCATTCACTCAATTTGGACATACACACAAATAATTATAGCCATTCAAAATATGCATCAGAACAGTACAAAACTTGGGGACTTAGACAAAAACAGCACCTCGGGAAACAGACATGTCCGAAGGCAGCGGACACTTCTGGTGGCGGGACCCGCGGGGCAGTGGCACAGAAGGGGAAAGGCGGACACGTACGGGCACCTGTGGACGTGTCCGGCTCGTCCGATCCGGACCTGACCGGACCAGAACGAGGCCACGGCGGGGATGTGGCTCCGGCGACTCGAGGGCAGGTGGATCAGGGCCTGGGGAGGTCGGATCCGGCGAAGAAGGGGTCAGGCGAGGCAAGGCGACGACGTGCCGCGGCCACGAAGCTGACCGGCGGCGGGATCCCGGCGGGGACTGCAGGCGGCGCGGCTCGGGGACGTGCGGCGGCGACAGGCTCCTGGCGCGGCAGGGCCTGGAGGCGGAGGGAGATCGGGTCCCCGCGGCGGGACGACGGCGACGGCCGCCGGCGGCGGTGACGCGGCGAGGGAGCTGCGGGGCGCAGCGCTGGAGGCGCGAGGAGGCGGAGAGGCGGGCTCGGGCGGCGGCGCTCGCGGGCCTCGGGCCCAGATCCAGCCCGGGGGCGGGCCTGGGGCGGGCCGCGCGCGGATGGGGAGCCAGGGGGCGTGGCGGTTGCCACATGGCGACGGGCGGTTGGCCAGGGCGGCTGTTCCGGCGGCGGCTAACCAATGGCTGGCCGCCATTTGGCAGAAGTGAGGTGGCGCGAGGCTGAAGTGTCCAGGTGGCGGCCGGGCAAGGGCCTGGCGCTGAAAACGAGGCAGAAGTTGGGGGGTGGCTGCGGAAATGGAGGAGGGGGTTGGAGAAGGCCAAAAATGGCATGGAAAGGGGCTATATATAGCAAAAAGGGAAGGGTTTGGGGGGTTTGGAGGGGTTTTTGGACCCTCCGATCGCGATCCGACGGATCCGATCGCGAGGGGAGTTTAGGTGAGTCTTAGGTAGGCTGTGAAGATTAGTTGGGCTGAGATGAGAGGAGAGGGAGAGAGGCCCGCAGGGGTTTTCGGAGACCGAAAACGTCCGACATTTAAACCGGCGACTAGTGCCGCTATAAATATCCGTTGGGCTATCAAACGAGCTCCGAATGCGACGAAATTTGGCAGGCGACCTGTCTACTCTATAATAAGACCACACGCCAAGTTTCATCCCATTTCGAGAACATTTTTCGGTCACTCATAAAATAAATATTCGGAGGCGCCGCGGGCGCGTGCAAATGTGTCTGGGCTCAGAACGGACAACAGAAAGAACGGGCGGACTCGGACGGATGCAAGTTTTGAAAACATGCTGATGCAACACACATGATGACATGGCAAGATGCAACACGCAAGCAGATGACAAGGCAACGACAATGAATAACTGGCTGACATCTGGCGCACCGGTCTCGGGGTGTCACAGCACTCCCCTACTAACAAGAGATCTCGTCCCGAGATCTTAGGAACGAGACGGGAGTAAAAAGGAAGAACACGTTCCTCGAGGACAAAGACTGAAACCAAAGAATATTGAGAGGTTGAACAACTCGAAAAGAAGAATGCAACGGAGAAGAACAAAGTTGCAAGGACTTTGTTAAACAAGATAGCAAGGAATACAACGAGAATCAAGGAGGTTGAAAGGCACGAAGCACGAACTGAAGCAACGAGAATGAATTCGAAACCACTCCGGTTAATAAGAGAAAGAAATGGATTTCCACGAAGGAATTCGGGCAGCACTCCGGCTGAAAATGAAAGAAATAGCACATCGGTTGAATATGAATGGAATGGAGCAAGAACTTGAAAAGATGAAACGATACTCGACGAGAGTAACAACACAGAGCCTCCGGAAAATTGAAATAATGGAATGAAAGAACTGAGCAGAAGATGACAACTTCCATCACGAATGAATTCGAAAGAGGATCTTCAGAAGAAAGGCTTGAACGGAGCTGTTGAAAATCAACAACAAAAGAATAAGCTTGGTTTGGACTTACATAATCATCTCAAAAGTTAAGGTGAAATATGCCGCAACCAAAGATTGAATATATGAGAATGAAGAAATGCAAAACTCCACTTCAAAAGAATACGGAGAATTAATTGCACTCGAGAGGCAAAAGAATAAGAATGCTTGAGCTGCTTCAGAAGAAATTTGTTGAATACTTGAAGATTGAATTATCTCAAGAGGAACCACCATGAAGAACTCCGGTAAAAATGAAAGGATGATGAAATAGAAATGACGGACGAAAAGAATAAGATTAGAGTCTTGTGATGATTAGAAAGAGCTTCCGACGAGATAACCGAGAAAATTTGAACTCCGGAAAGAAAAGATTGGCACTTTACAAATACCTCATGCTCTAACTTCGTCACATAGCGGTTCACCATACGTGCATGCTACGGGAATCACTAACCTTAACACAAGTATTTCTCAATTTCATAATAACTCCACTAGCATGACTCTAATATCACTATCCTCATATCTCAAAACAATTATCAAGCATCCAACATCTCATCATATTCAATGCACTTAGTGTGAAAGTTTTTACTACATTGATATTGGATGTCTATCATGTGAAGACTAGTTTTATAGCCTAAACACATTACCATGCTATTTTAATGGACTCTCAAATGAATATAAGTGAAGCATGAGAGTTCAACAATTTCTTCAAAATATTATCACTACCATGCTCTAAAAGATATAAGTGAAGCACTAGAGCAAAACTTATTCAACTCAAAAGATATAAGTGAAGCACATAGAGTGTTCTAACAATTCCTAGGACATATTTAACTCTCTCAAATAGGTGTGTCCAGCAAGGATAATTGTGGCAAACTAACAAGCAAAGACTCAAATTATACAAGACGCTCCAAGGAAAACACATATCATGTGGTGAATAAAAATATAGCTCCAAGTATAGTTACCGATGGATGAAGACGAAAGAGGGGATGCCTTCCCGGGGCATCCCCAAGCTTAGGCTTTTGATTGTCCTTGAATTTTAATTGGGGTGCCATGGGCATCCCCAATCTTAGGCCTTTGCTACTCTTTGTTCCATAGTCCATCAAAGCAATACCCAAAACTTGAGAACTTCACAACACAAAACTTAGACAAAAATTATCGTGAGCTCCGTTAGTATAAGAAAGCAAACCACTACTCAAAGGTACTGCAATGAATTCATTCTTCGTTTATATTGGTGTTAAACCTACTGTATTCCAACTTCTCTATGGTTCATACTTGCCAATACTACTCATAGATGCATTGAAGTAAGCAAACAACACACGAAAAACAGAATCTGTCAAAAACAGAATAGTCTGTAGTAATCTGCAGGTTTTGCATACTTCTGTAACTCCAAAAAATTTAAACTAAATTGGTAAACGTGAGGAATTTGTCTATTAATCATCTACAAAGAGAATAAACTAAATAGCATGCTCCAGTAAAATCTGATGACCATTCTAGCGAGCGGTAACGATTCTGTTTTTCACTGCAAGATCACATAAACTTCACACAAGTCATTCCAAAGGTTCTACTTGGCACAAACACTAAACAAAACATGGAACCACATATAAACAGAAGCTAGATGCAATATTTATTCCCTAACAGCAGCAAAAACAAAAAAATATAAAATTGGGTTGCCTCCCAACAAGCGCTATCGTTTTACGCCCCTAGCTAGGCACGATACAAGATAATTCTAGGTATTGCCATCTTTGGAAGGCAATCCATAAGTGGCTCTCATGATAGATTCATATGGTAATTTGATTTTCTTTCTAGGAAAGTGTTCCATGCCTTTCCTTAATGGAAATTGGAATCTAATATTTCCTTCCTTCATATCAATAATTGCACCAATCGTTCTAAGGAAAGGTCTACCAAGAATAATAGGACATGAAGGATTGCAATCTATATCAAGAACAATGAAATCTACGGGCACATAATTCCTATTGGCAAAAATAAGAAGATCATTAATTCTTCCCATAGGTTTCTTTATAGTGGAATCTGCAAGATGCAAATTTAAAGAACAATCGTCAAGCTCATGGAAACCTAGCAAATCTCACAAAGTTTTTGGAATAGTGGAGACACTTGCACCCAAATCACACAAAGCATATCATTCATGATCTTTTATTTTTATTTTAATAGCAGGTTCCCACTGGTCATAAAGCTTTCTAGGGATAGAAACTTCCAACTCAAGTTTTTCTTCATAAGATTGCATCAAAGCATCAACTATGTGTTTGGTGAAAGCTTTATTTTGACTATAAGCATGCGGAGAATTTTGTACGGATTGCAACAAGGAAATACAATCAATCAAAGAGCAATTATCATAATTGAATCCCTTGAAATCCAACGTAGTGGGTTCATCACTATGCAAAGTTTTAATCTCTTCGCTCCCACTTTTAACAATTTTAGCATCAAGATCAAAAAACTCTGAATCATTGGGACACCTTAAAGCAGAATCATCTCCAATCCTATCTTTATCAAGATTTCTGCTAGAAAAAAAGGATCTAATAGGAGACACATCAAAAACTTTCAGATCTTCATCTTTATTTTCATGATAACTAGAAGAACACGCTTTAATACAATTCTCTCTTTTAGCACACATCCTAGCGGTTCTTTCTTTGCATTCATCAATGGAAATTCTCATGGCTTTGAGAGACTCATTGATATCATGCTTAGGTGGGATAGATCTAAGTTTCAAAGAATCAACATCAAGAGTAATTCTATCCACACTTCTAGCCAATTCATCAATCTTAAGCAATTTCTCTTCAAGCATAGCATTGAAATTCTTTTGCAAGAACATAAACTCCTTAACACTAGTTTCAAATTCAGAAGGCATCTTTCCATAAGAGTTGTTGTAGGAATTACCATAATTATTAGAGGAATTACTAGGAAAAGGCCTAGGATTAAAATTCCCTCTATAAGAATTGTTGCCAAAATTAATCCTACCAACAAAATTCACATCCAAAGATTCGTTGCTATTTTCAATCAAAGTGAACAAAGGCATATAATTTCATAAGTTCATAAGTTCATCCATCTTTCCACTCAAAACACTAATTTCTTCAATAGCATGCACTTTTTTACTAGTAGATCTTTGATGTGCCATTGAGAATAATTGACCATAATATTATCTAGGAGTTTGGTAACTTCTCCTAAGGTAGTTTCCATGAAAGTGGCTCCTGCGGCCGAATCTAAAAGATTTCTAGAAGCAAAATTCAAGCCAGCATAAAATTTCTGAATAATCATCCCTAGATTCAAACCATGTGTAGGGCAATTACATATCATTAATTTCATTCTCTCCCAAGCTTGTGCAACATGCTCATGATCTAGTTGCTTAAAATTCATAATATCATTGCTAAGAGAGATGATCTTAGCAGGAGGGAAATACTTAGAGATAAAAGCATCTTTGCACTTATTCCACGAATCAATACTATTTCTAGGCAAAGTGGAAAACCAAGTTTTAGCACGATCTCTAAGTGAAAACGAAAATAACTTCAATTTGACAATATCATTATCCGTATCCCTTTTCTTTTGCATATCACACAAATCAACAAAGTTGTTCAGATGGGTAGCGGCATCTTCACTAGGAAAGCCGGAGAATTGATCTTTCATGACAAGATTCAACAAAGCATCATTGATCTCAAAAGATTCAGCATCGGTAATAGGAGAAATTGGAGTGCTAATAAAATCATTATTGTTGGTATTGGAGAAGTCACACAATTTGGTATTGTTCTGAGCCATAGTGACAAGCAAGCAATCCAACACACACAAGCAAACAAGAAGCAAGCGAATGATAAACACACGGCAGAAGAAGGGCAAATAAAACGGCAAGGGTGAAGTGGGGGAGAGGAAAATGAGAGGCAAAAAATGTAATGCGAAGGATAAGGGTTTGTGATAGGTACTTGGTATATGACTTTTGCGTAAGCCTCCCCGGCAATGGCACCAGAAATTCTTCTTGCTACTTCTCGAGCTTGCGTTGTATTCCCTCGAAGAGGAAAGGGAGATGCAACATAGTAGCGTAAGTATTTCTGTGACGCCCCGAGACCGATGCGCCATGTGTCAGCCAGTTATTTGTCGTCGTTGCCATGTCATTTGCTTGCGTGTTGCACTTTGTCATGTCATCATGTGCATTTCATTAGCATGTTTTCAAAACTTGCATTCGTTCGGGTTCCCCAGTTCTCTCCATTGTCCGTTCTGAGTCCATACACACTCGCACGCGCCCGCGGCACCTCCGAATATCTATTTTATAAGTGGCCAGAAAATGTTCTCGGGATGGGTTGAAACTTGGCGTGCGGTCTTATTATAGCGTAGGTAGACCGCCTATCAAATTTCATCGCATTCTGAGTCTGTTTGATAGCCCAACCGTTTAACATATAGCGGCATTATAGCCGGTTTATTCGTCGGACGTTTCAGTGCTCTGAAACCTGTTGCCGGGCTGCCATCTCTCTCTCTCTCTCTTCTCTCGTCTCAGTCTGATGCCTTCTACACAGCCCACTTTCCTCTCCTCGCAACTCGTCCGAGACTGCCCGAAACCCGACCCGGGCTCTTGTTACCGATGGGTCCGGATCATCCCCGAACATCCCTAAAATATCATCGATTCTTTATTTGGATTCCCTACCTATTTATTCTCGTCCGTCCGATTTCGATCGGAGGGACTAGATAGCCCCTATTTCACCCACATGCTATATATATAGAGTCAAAACACTAAAAGCTAGGGATCTTGTCCCATCCATCTCCTCATTCCCGCAGCCGCCGCCACTTCTGTCCCATCTTCCTCGGGATCCCCTCCTCCTCGCAATCCCCATCGAGCCAACCAGCTCCTCCCGATCAAAATCCCCTCGACCAACCCGTTCGCTCTCTTCGTCGACCTGGGAGACAAGCTCCTCCCCTCGACCCCGCCGTCGACCGGGATGTCCTCCTCGTCACCTCCATCCCGAGCGCCTCCTCTTGCTCGACCTCGCCACTTCGCCGCTGCCCTTCTCCGGCGACTGAATGCCGTCGGAGTGCCGCCCTGACCCTGTTTTCCCTCACGCCTCCTCCTCCCCGTTCCTTTTCCCCTCTCTCTCATGTCTCTTCCTGTCTCACAGGGAACCGCCATGGTCGATGGCCTCCTCAAGCCCCGTCGCCGCCGGGAAGAGTTCTCTTTCGCTTGTATCCGGACGCCACCGAGCTCCCGCGTTGGCGCCCAAGATCCCGCCGCCCTTCGCGCCCCTTCCTCGGAGCTCTGCTCCATCTGTCACGACGCCCGGCTCCTACCTCTACAACGAGCAGAGGAGGATGGCGCCTGTGCTTCGAACGAGACTGACGACAGTGCTTCGCCCGCTCGCCCGTCGACCTACTTCGCCCGCTCGCCCGTTATCGCATCGGCCTCGCACAGCGCCGGCGCCAGCGCCAGGCCCAGCGCCCGACCCGGCCTCTCCTGCTGCGCGGCTGCAAGGCCCAGCCAGCCGGCCTCGTTCGCCCTGGGCCGCGACCCTCAAGGCCAGCCCCGCAGCCAAGCCGGCCTCCTCTGCATCCGGGCCGCAGCCCAGGGGTGAGCAGCCCTTGTTCCTATCGGGCCAGCCAGTTTCAGCCTGTTATGTTTTTTTCCAGTCCTGCGAATTTGTTAATTATTCCAGTTGCTGCAGTTTTACAGTTTGAGCCCTCAACTTCATGCATATAATAACTTCACAACTGTGCATCATATGCAAAAACATTATATATGAAAAATGCTTAGAATTTTGTGTAGACTCATAATATGCCACTTTCACCCCTGTTAAAAATGTTTAACTTGCTGTTTTCATTAGTTTGTGTAAATAACTTGCTAAAATGGTTTATTTCATAACTAAATAACCGTAGCTCCAAATTTAATCAACTTTATATGTAAATGGGGTGGAAAAATGTGTAGAATAACATGGTGCCCCTTGTTTTTCTGTTTAACAACATTAAAATGGAGTAATAGGCAGAACAGTACCAAATTCATAATATGAACATGGGGATTTTCCGAAATTGTTGTTTGTTGTTCCGGCCTCATTTAATCTTGTCTAAATAGTTAGTTTACTTATGCTTCACCTCTTGCCATGTATTGCATCATATATAGACTTGTCTTGCATCATACTTGCTTGAGCATATTGTCATGTTCTTGTGTTGTTTTTCTGTGCTTCCTACCTTGCCATGTATTTCTTCCTGTATAGTCTTGTCTTGCATCATACCTTGCCATGTATTGCATCATATATAGACTTGTGTTGTTTTTCTATGCTTCCTACCTTGCCATGTTTTGCTTCCTATATAGACTTGTAGTGCATCCTATAAAGAACTGTCTTGCATCATACTTGGTTGAGCATATTGTCATGTCTCGTGTGGTGTGTTTACCGTGTTGCTTGCTTCTTCTCGTTAGTGCTTGTTCCGTTGCGTTCGTGAGGATTCGTGCGTCTACCCGTGGTTCTTCTTCAAGGCTTCTTCTTCGTCTTCTTTATGGACTTGTTCTTCTTCCGTGCGGAATCTTAGGCAAGATGACCGTAACCTTGGATACCTTTACTATCATTGCCATTGCTTAGTTGTCTCGATGCTATCGTTATATGTCGCGCTACCCATCATTATTGTCAGCCTCTCCTTGTTGCCATGAAACCTCTAACCTTTGAAACCTTCCTAGCAAAACCATTGTTTGGCTATGTTACCCGCTTGCTCAGCCCCTCTTATAGCATTGTTAGTTGCAGGTGAAGATGAAGATCGTTCCAGGTGGGAACTTGTTGTTGGAATATCACAATATGTTATATATATTTTAACACACCTATATACTGGGCATGGGTGGAAGGCTTGGCCTTATGCTCGGTGTTTTGTTCCACTCATGCCACCTTAGGAGCCGATAAAACGGCATTATGTTCTTTGATTTTGCGTTCCTTACACGGTTGGGTATATGGGGACCCCTTGACACTTCGTCTTTGAATAAAACTCCTCCAGCAAGGCCCAACATTGGATTTAATTTGCCTCATAATAACTTAATTAATTAATTAAATTGCATAAGGGGGACGCTTCTTGGAGATTCTTTTCTACATAGCAGGGGGGCCAGTGCTGATGGTGTTGGTCCCAAACGGGGAGCCTGCGGGGCCACCTCGAGGAAACTCGAGGGCTGGTTTTACCTGTAGCATCACCCATCCGGTCGTGGCCTGAGACGAGATACGCGCGGCTACTATCAGGGTGTCGACACACCGGGAGGTCTTGCTGGACTTGTTTTACCATTGTCGAAATGTCTTGTGCACCGGGATGCCGAGCCTGATCGGATTTCCCTAAGATAAGGGGTGATGGTATTATATTTATCACTTCAGCTGATCGTGAGAGCTTGTGATGGGCTAAGTTGGGACACCCCTGCAGGGTTATGATCTTTTGGAAGTCGTGCCCGCGGTTATGTGGCAGATTGGAATTTGTTAATGTCCGGTTGTAGAAAACTTGATAGAGGATCCAAAGTAAAACACACAACGGTGTGAGTAACCATGACTGTCTCTTTTCACTTTGAGAAGAGAACACGGTGGGGTTATGTTTGACTCGTAGGTAGTTCAGGATCTTTAGCGATCGTTACTAGTTGCAACCGCTTGCGTAGATGCTCATCTTATTCTTGTACTCGTAAGCTAGCCACCATATTATGCTTAGCCGCCGCTGCTACCTCATCACTTTACCTCTTCCTACCCATAAAGCTTTGCTAGTCTTGATACCCATGGTTATGGGATTGATGAGTCCTCGTGGCTCACAGATACTACAACACCAGATGCAGGTACAGCTGAGTACGATGCAGGAGATGGACCAGAACTTCAGTGGGAGTTCGATGAAGAGCGTAGCCGTATGTATGTGACGTTTCGACGATCAGTAGTGGTTCCTACTAGGGGCGATCGGGACCTTGTGGCTTTATGTATTTGGTATCTTTCTTTTGGATCTTCGCCCGTAGTCGGGTTGTGGTGTTTTGGATGATGATTTGCTTATGTAATGTATTGTGTGACGTGGCGAGTGTAAGCCAACTATCCTTTTGCAATTTCATCCCTATTCTTACATGAGTCGTGCAAAGATACCAAACTTGAGATCATTCCAGAATGGGCTTATACCTTTAAGTCGTGCCTCGACACGTAGGAGGTATAGTCCCATCCTAGGCATTACAAGTTGGTATTCAGAGCCTTCTCCGACCTAGGATCCCCCACTGTTTGATCGAATCGTTGAAGGTTGAGTCTAGGCACACACTTGAAAATGATTTGAGTCCTATATATATCGGAGAGTAGGATTTCTTTTGCTCCTCTTCCCTTTTCACTCTGGTGAGGACTCCTGGTGATTACTTGTCTCTTCTACTCTCAAAATTTCACACAAAAATTTTTAGGATCACGCGAGTATTGTTTGGACTGTTCCGATGTCTTTGTGACGAGAACATTGTTCTCGATGCCTCCTGTCATTTAGGGGTTGTGGCAGTGTCCCGGGGAGTTGAGCTCCGAGGTGTTGTCGTCACAAATATATCACATCAGTTCTGGAATACTTAAGATGGCCGACATCAAAAACTCTCCTATGCGGTTAGTGGCAAGATAACCCCGACATCACCCCGTACTGGGGAGGTAGTTCGGGAGTATTGCCATAGCTTGTATAGCGGATGCGTTTCGAAGGTCCGAGGTAAACGGTTTCCGGAAATAACTGGTTATGTGTTGAAGGATTGATACAGCTGGATGTAGGATTAGAGTTGAGTGCGCGATGCTTCCCCTGTATCCCCAACACCTGATTGCATAACTAGAAACTTTCGGAAATTAATAGGTGGGTTCATCCAGTAGTTCGTAGGCATTCTTCCAACGAGTGCATGATATGGAGTTCGGGGTTCAACATTGAGTGAAGTGGTTTTATGGGCGTTGTTCCAATCGGGAGTTGCATCTTAAAGGGTCCTTGGCTATGTTGATCCGGGGATTGCAAAACCCTTTTGTAACACATTCCATAAGCTTTCAGCACGAATATGTCGAATGAAGCTTCTATCTTGTATTTGTTCTATCTGCTCCTTGTTGCTTTTATTTACCTTTTGTTCTTCCAAGTGGCTTCTCGACAAGTTGATGTACCTACGGAATTCATTCGTTCAATTCTCCGTTCGAATGATATTGTGAAGATTATGTTGCAACATATATATCCGTTGTTTTTGGTTTGATTCTGGTATTCGAGTTGCTTCGATGTCAAATGTTGATTCCATACGTTTCTTAATCGGTGTTCTCATATTTCTATGGGAGTGCTAATTCTTCTTGACCATCGAGAATTTCATGTTAATCCTTTTCAACCGGTGTGCCTTCTCTTCAAGTCATTCCATACGGACGCCGTTGAGAAATCTGACGATTTGTCTGTTTCATTCATCCTAAGTTGTCTTTGTTTTCCCCACCCTCCCACCCTTCTTCTTCTCGGAGCCAGAATTCTTAATCAAGTATCCTTTTACTCATGTGATGTTTCTTCATTCTTTTTGTTCAATTTCATTATCCGGTGATTTCTCAGGAAGCTTCAAGTTTATCATTCTCTGTTCTCATTTTCTTCTCTGGTGGACTTAAGTTCAAGCTTCGATCATGATCATATCTCTTCCTTTTTGTTTAACATGTTTTCACATGTTGAAATTTCTTATCCAAGGCTCTCTTAATTCTTCACATCTCTTTATTCTTATCCGGAGTGTTCAAGATATCTCGGAAGATTCGTGTTTCCATTCTTATTTTGTTCAAGCTGTTTTCAGGTTGTTATCTCATTCGAGCCGTTAATTCAACCGGTGCAATATCTCTTAAGTAATAAATTCCAATGGTGATTTCTTTTGAGTGGGCCCTAACCCACATGTCTTTTCCCAGGATCTTACCTGACTCTTCCAATTCTTTCGGAGTTATAGTCAAATTCTTTTAAAAGTGTGACGTAAGAATGATTTCCATCAGTCACATGCCTTCTCCAAGCTTGTTTTCAATTATTTCCGTATTTAGCCCCACCTTTCATCTTTTCATTCTTCCGGAGTATCTCAAATTCTTCACGGTGGTTCTCGTTGTCATTCTCAACATCTGAAGACCGGAGAAGAGTTTCTCTTAAATCTTGGCCCGTTCTCTTGAAGATTCGTGGTTCTAGCTTAATGCCATCCTCATTATTGTTCCGTTTGTGAGGAATTCTTTTTATACCCATCCGAAGCGTTTCATGAATTCTTTCCATTGTGATCCTCCGAAGGCCATCATTGCAGAAGATTGTTCGTTCTCAGTTTTCAACTTCGACCTCCAACTATTCTTTATTGATGCCTCTTCGTTCATCTCTATATTCTTCCGGTGCTTTGTTCAAGTATTCCTTAACCAATTCACGATCTCTTCATTCTGTTGCATCTAAATTTCCTCTAGTGCTTATTCTTCCCGGTGGATTATTCTCTTTCATCACCCGGTCTCAATTCTTACGGTGTTTCGATCAAGATTACTCTTCCGTTGTATGGTATCAATTCATTTGCTCTTTCCAATCCTACCGGTGGTTCGTTGAATACGTTCTCAAGTTTGTGCGAGATCTCTCTTTAATTCTTTCCAACAAGAATAAGTAGTATGCCAAATCCGTTGCTTGTCATCAATTTAATTTGGTGAACGATAAGCATACAATAAATCTTATTCTTATTTCCCCGAAGTGATTAATCTCTTTTTCCAGAGCTTGTTCATCATATCGTATTCTCGGTCCTAAGTTGTTCATCTTGTTTTCCAGACCTCTTTCTATTATATCATTTCAAAGCTCCATCTAATTCACCGCAGGCCTTGAATCTTATTCTTTTCATCTTTCACTTCTCATGCTTTCATTACCGGAGTTCTTCATGGTGGTTCATCATGATTTAATTCATCCTCAAAGTCTTCATCATGATTCTTGATCAATGTGCTCAAGTATTCTTCTTCTTGCATTCATATGTGTAATTCTTGCTCCCTTGTCTTTTCAGGTGGTGTTATGTCATTCTTGATAATTTTCCCGTCATGTTTCATGATTCACAAGTTGTCAGGAATGAGATATTTAAACCCATCATTTTCTTCATTCAGGAGATCTTTCTAACCTTTCAATTTATTCGTTGGAGTAATCTTGGGTCGTATTTCACCTAAAAGCTTTCCCTAAAGATTGTTGTTATCGCAGTGCTTATAAATGACCCAGATTCTTCATTTATCCACTCGGTGAAATAAGTTTTTTGTCTCCTTGTTGATCTCAATCCAATTAAATCTTTTCGTTAGTGGCCGATTGTCACCTTATAGTTTTGAGATGTTTTCCATAAGCCCACATCAGGCTATTCGTTTTCGTTGTTGATTTTCCATCAACCCCATTCAAACTTCTTCGTAAGGATGCTTTCAAAATCATTTCTAGTTGAAGATGTTATTCTTCTTCGATCTTTTCACTCCATTATTCATTCCAGAGGCTCTGTGATATTGCTCTCTTCGAACCATCATCTTGTCATATCAAGATCATGGTCTTTTCATTTCTCGTCCACTGAACAGGATTGTCGTGTCATCCATTCAAATTCTCTCATCTTATCAAGTTTTGCTTCTCTTTTAGCCGGAGTGCTATCTGAAATCTTTCCCCCTTGTGACATTCTTTTATTTGTTCTGGAGGTAGTGTGTTGTGGATTTCATCAAGCATCAAACCATCTCCTCAAGTTCATGTTCAATTCCTTCCATTTTCAGTCGGAATGCTGTCCAAATTATTTCGTTCTATTCCTCCTCCATCTTGTTTTAACCGGAGTGGTTGAAATTCTTTCGTCATCCATGAGCTCTTGTTCATGTCTTTTAACCTTACAAGGTTCTCGGAATGTTCCTTGTTCCTCATTTTACCGGAGTGCTTTAACTTCGTTCTTCTCCGTTGTATTCCTTCCTTCAAGATTGTTCAACCTCTCAAGGTTCCTAGTTTCACTCGTTTGTCCAAGAAGCAACTTTGTTTTACCTCTTCCTTTTCCGTTTTATCCGGTGCCATCTCCAGGATCTCGGGTCGAGATCCTCTGTTAGTGTGGGAGAGTTGTGACGCCCCGAGACCGATGCGCCAGGTGTCAGCCAGTTATTCGTCGTCGTTGCCATGTCATTTGCTTGCGTGTTGCACTTTGTCATGTCATCATGAGCATTTCATTAGCATGTTTTCAAAACTTGCATTCGTTCGGGTTCCCCAGTTCTCTCCGTTGTACGTTCTGAGTCCAAACACACTCGCACGCGCCCGCGGCACCTCCGAATATTTATTTTATAAGTGGCCGGAAAATGTTCTCGGAATGGGTTGAAACTTGGCGTGCGGTCTTATTATAGCGTAGGTAGACCACCTGTCAAATTTCAACGCATTCGGAGTCTGTTTGATAGCCCAACCGTTTAACATATAGCGGCATTATAGCCGGTTTATTCGTCGGACGTTTCAGTGCTCTGAAACCTGTTGCCGGGCTGCCATCTCTCTCTCTCTCTCTCTTCTCTCGTCTCAGTCCGATGCCTTCTACACAGCCCACTTTCCTCTCCTCGCAACTCGTCCGAGACTGCCCGAAACTCGACTCGGGCTCTTGTTACCGATGGGTCCGGATCATCCCCAAACATCCCTAAAATATCATCGATTCTTTATTTGGATTCCCTACCTATTTATTCTCGTCCGTCCGATTTCGATCGGAGGGACTAGATAGCCCCTATTTCACCCACATGCTATATATATAGAGTCAAAACCCTAAAAGCTAGGGATCCTGTCCCATCCATCTCCTCATTCCCGCAGCCGCCACCACTTCTGTCCCATCTTCCTCGGGATCCCCTCCTCCTCGCAATCCCCATCGAGCCAACCAGCTCCTCCCGATAAAAATCCCCTAGACCAACCCGTTCGCTCTCTTCGTCGACCGAGGAGACAAGCTCCTCCCCTCGACCCCGCCGTCGACCGGGAGGTACACCTCGCCACCTCCATCCCGAGCGCCTCCTCCTACACGACCTCGCCACTTTGCCGCTGCCCTTCTTCGGCGACTGAATTCCGTCGGAGTGCCGCCCTAACCTTGTTTTCCCTCACGCCTCCTCCTCCCCGTTCCTTTTCCCCTCTCTCTCATGTCTCTGCCTGTCTCACAGGGAACCGCCATGGCCGACGGCCTCCTCAAGCCCCGTCGCCGCCGGGAAGAGTTCTCCTGCGCTTGGATCCGGACGCCACCGAGCTCCCGCGTTGGCGCCCAAGATCCTGCCGCCCTTCGCGCCCCTTCCTCGGAGCTCTGCTCCATCCGTCGTGACGCCCGGCTCCTACCTCTGCATCGAGCAGAGGAGGATGGCGCCTCTGCTTCGAACGAGAACGACGACAGTGCTTCGCCCGCTCGCCCGTTGACCTACTTCGCCCGCTCGCCCGTTATCGCATCGGCCTCACACAGCGCCGGCGCCATCGCCAGGCCCAGCGCTCGACCCGGCCTCTCCTACTGCGTGGCTGCAAGGCCCAGCCAGCCGGCCTCGTTCGCCCTGGGCCGCGACCCTCAAGGCCAGCCCCGCAGCCAAGCCGGCCTCCTCTGCATCCGGGCCGCAGCCCAGGGGTGAGCAGCCCTTGTTCCTATCGGGCCAGCCAGTTTCGGCCTGTTATGTTTTTTTTTTCAGTCCTGCGAATTTGTTAATTATTCCAGTTGCTGCAGTTTTACAGTTTGAGCCCTCAACTTCATGCATATAATAACTTCACAACTGTGCATCATATGCAAAAACATTATATATGAAAAATGCTTAGAATTTTGTGTAGATTCATAATATGCCACTTTCACCCCTGTTAAAAATGTTTAACTTGCTGTTTTCATTAGTTTGTGTAAATAACTTGCTAAAATGGTTTATTTCATAACTAAATAACCGTAGCTCCAAATTTAATCAACTTTATATGTAAATGGGGTGGAAAAATGTGTAGAATAACATGGTGCCCCTTGTTTTGCTGTTTAACAACATTAAAATGGTGTAATAGATAGAACAGTACCAAATTCATAATATTAACATGGGGATTTTCCGGAATTGTTGTTTGTTGTTCCGACCTCATTTAAACTTGTCTAAATAGTTAGTTTACTTATGCTTCACCTCTTGCCATGTATTGCATCATATATAGACTTGTCTTGCATCATACTTGCATGAGCATATTGTCATGTTCTTGTGTTGTTTTTCTGTGCTTCCTACCTTGCCATGTATTGCTTCCTGTATAGTCTTGTATTGCATCATACCTTGCCATGTATTGCATCATATATAGACTTGTGTTGTTTTTTTGTGCTTCCTACCTTGCCATGATTTGCTTCTTGTATAGACTTGTAGTGCATCTTATATAGAACTGTCTTGCATCATACTTGGTTGAGCATATTGTCATGTCTCGTGTGGTGTGTTTACCGTGTTGCTTGCTTCTTCTCGTTAGTGCTTGTTCCGTTGCGTTCGTGAGGATTCGTTCGTCTACCCGTGGTTCTTCTTCAAGGCTTCTTCTTCGTCTTCTTCATGGACTTGTTCTTCTTCCGTGCGGAATCTTAGGCAAGATGACCGTAACCTTGGATACCTTTACTATCATTGCCATTGCTTAGTTGTCTCGATGCTCTCGTTATATGTCGCGCTACCCATCATTATTGTCAGCCTCTCCTTGTTGCCATGAAACCTCTAACCTTTGAAACCTTCCTAGCAAAACCATTGTTTGTCTATGTTACCCGCTTGCTCAGCCCCTCTTATAGCGTTGTGAGTTGCAGGTGAAGATGAAGGTCGTTCCAGGTGGGAACTTGTTGTTCGAATATCACAATATGTTATATATATTTTAACACACCTATATACTGGGCATGGGTGGAAGGCTTGGCCTTATGCTCGGTGTTTTGTTCCACTCATGCCACCTTAGGAGTCGATAAACCGGCATTATGTTCCTTGATTTTGTGTTCCTTACACGGTTGGGTATATGGGGACCCCTTGACACTTCGTCCTAGAATAAAACTCCTCCAGCAAGGCCCAACATTGGTTTTAATTTGCCTCATAATAACTTAACTAATTAATTAAATTGCATAAGGGGGATGCTCCTTGGAGATTCTTTTCTACATAGCAGGGGGGCCAGTGCTGATGGTGTTGGTCCCAAACGGGGAACCTGCGGGGCCACCTCGAGGAAACTCGAGGGCTGGTTTTACCTGTAGCATCACCCATCCGGTCGTGGCCTAAGACGAGATACGCGCGGCTACTATCAGGGTGTCGACACACCGGGAGGTCTTGCTCTGGACTTGTTTTACCATTGTCGAAATGTCTTGTGCACCGGGATGCCGAGCCTGATCGGATTTCCCTAAGATAAGGGGTGATGATATTATATTTATCACTTCAGCTAATCGTGAGAGCTTGTGATGGGCTAAGTTGGGACACCCCTGCAGGGTTATGATCTTTCGAAAGCCGTGCCCACGGTTATGTGGCAGATTGGAATTTGTTAATGTCCAGTTGTAGAAAACTTGACAGAGGATCCAAAGTAAAACACACAACTGTGTGAGTAACCGTGACTGTCTCTTTTCACTTTGAGAAGAGAACACGGTGGGTTTATGTTTGACTCGTAGGTAGTTCAGGATCTTTAGCGATCATTACTAGTTGCAACCGCTTGCGTAGATGCTCATCTTATTCTTGTACTCGTAAGCTAGCCACCATATTATGCTTAGCCACTGTTGCTACCTCACCACTTTACCTCTTCCTACCCATAAAGCTTTGCTAGTCTTGATACCCATGGTTATGGGATTGCTGAATCCTCGTGGCTCACAGATACTACTACACCAGATGCAGGTACAGCTGAGTACGATGCAGGAGATGGACCAAAACTTCAGTGGGAGTTCGATGAAGAGCGTAGCCGTATGTATGTGACGTTTCGACGATTAGTAGTGGTTCCTACTAGGGGCGATCGAGACCTTGTGGCTTTATGTATTTGGTATCTTTCTTTTGGATCTTCGCCCGTAGTCGGGTTGTGGTGTTTTGGATGATGATTTGCTTATGTAATGTATTGTGTGACGTGGCGAGTGTAAGCCAACTATCCTTTTGCAATTTCATCCCTATTTTTACATGAGTCGTGCAAAGATACCAAACTTGAGATCATTCCAGAATGGGCTTATACCTTTAAGTCGTGCCTCGACACGTAGGAGGTATATTCCCATCCTGGGCATTACAATTTCCCTTAGTTTTTGAGAACCAAGGTACCAATCCAGTAGTAGACCACGCATGAGTCCCTCGCACCTGCACAAACAAATAAGAACTTCGTAGCCAACGCGAAAAGGGGTTGTCAATCCCTTTACGGTCAATTACGAAAGCGAGATCTGATAGAGATGATAGTTTATATTTTTGGTATTTTTGTTTATAAGAACATAAAGTAAAAGCAGAAAAAGTAAAGTAGATGTACATTGATATGTTGAGAAAGGACCCGGGGGGCATAGTGTTCTCTAGTGGCTTCTCTCATGATAGCGATGTTCTACGACGGGTAAACAAATTACTGTCGAGCAATTGATAGAAAAGCGAATAATTATGAGACTATCTAGGCATAATCATTGTATATAGGCATCACTTCCGAGACAAGTAGACCGACTCCTGCCTGCATCTACTACTATTACTCCACACATCGACCACTATCCAGCATGCATCTAGTGTATTGAGTTCATAAGAACAGAGTAACGCCTTAAGCAAGATGACATGATGTAGAGGGATAAACTCAAGCAATATGATATAAACCCCATCTTTTTATCCTCGATGGCAACAATACAATACGTGCCTTGCTGCCCCTACTGTCACTGGGAAAGGACACCGCAAGATTGAACCCAAAGCCAAGCACTTCTCCCATTGCAAGAACTATAGATCTAGTAGGCCAAACCAAACCAATAATTTGAAGAGACTTGCAAGGATAGATCTTGAGCACACATAAAGAGTTGAGAGAAGAACCAAATATTTCTCATAGATAATCTTGATCATAAACTCACAATTCATCGGATCTCGACAAACACACCACAAAAAGAGATTACATCGAATAGATCTCCTCGAAGACCAAGGAGAACTTTGTATTGAGATCCAGAGAGAGAGAGAGAAGAAGCCATCTAGATACTAGCTATGGACCCGAAGGTCTGTGGTAAACTACTCACAACTCATGGTGAGGGCGATGATGATGATGTAGAAGCACTCCGTGATGGATCCCCCCTCCGGCAGAGCTCCGGAACAGGCTCCCAGATGGGATCTTACGGGAACAGAAGGTTACGGCGGTGGAATTGGGGTTTTCTCTCTGTTGCTGATGGTTTCGGGGTACGTAGACTTATATAGGAGGAAGGATGACACCGGGGGACCCTTGAGGGGCCCACGAGGTAGGGGGCGCGCCCCCACCCTCGTGGGCACCTCGTGGCTCCCCTGACGTGGTTCTCAAGTCCCTCGTGCGTGATTTTCTCCAAAAATATCTCTCCAGAAGGTTTCATTCCGTTTGGACTCCGTTTGATATTCCTTTTCTGCAAAAACCCTGAAACAGGCAAAAAAACAACAATCTGGACTGGGCCTTTGGGTTAGTAGGTTAGTCCCAAAAAATGATATAAAAGTGTATGACAAAGCCCATTAAACATCCAAGACATCATAAATAATAGCATGGAACAATCAAAAATTATAGATACGTTGGAGACGTATCAGATTCCTAGGGGGAGGGTGCGGCCAGCCCTATGGGATGCTGTCCGGGAAACTGATCGCCCACGAACACCTATGGGACTGGAGCCCCTTCTCGGTACGGCAAGGGGGGCGGAGGAAGCACAAAGAGCGGATCGAGGCGCGCACACGAGCAGTTTACCCAGGTTCGGGCCGCACGGATGCGTAAAACCCTACTCCTGCTTTGGTTTGTTATTGAGTTCTTGGCTCGGGAGCGAGGAGAGCAGCAGTACGCTCTATCGCTAGCTAGACCGAACGTGGAGAATGATCGATGTTCCGAACCCCCTCTACGTTGCGCATGGGCCTCCTTTTATAGGTCAAATGGGTCACCGACAGGTGGCAACACAGATGAGGGTAAAAAAGTAAAAAATAGTGGTAGTTGGAATAGTGTATGTACAGTGCCCCGTACCTAACTCTGACGGCAGGGGACAAGGGCATTGAATGCCCGTCGCCGTCGCCCCAAACAGTGCAAAAAGGGACCGTCAGGGCGCCACCGTTCGCCACGACGGTGGCCATGTCATCGCCGCTTGCCACCGTGTTCCCCTGGCTGCACAGCCTTCCGCCACGTGCGCCTGGAAGGGCCCCAGGACGACACGTGGGTGGATGTGCTGGAGCGTGGGAACTGAGTGGAAACTTGCCGCGGTCGCTATCTTGTCGCTTCTTGGGAGCTTGTCGCTCGCCAGGCCTTGCCGGGACGCATGGCGCGTCGCGGCAAGCTTCTTGATATGCCTTGGATGGCCTTCCCGGCAAGTTCCTCTTGCCGGGGCCTTGTGTCTTGAATGGTTTTTGTGCCTTGAGTGGCCTTCCCGGCAAGCTCCTCTTGCCGGGGCTTTGTTTCTTTGATTCAAATACTTTGTTCTTGAATGGCTCCAGTGGAACCACGAGGGGTCTTTGCGGTCGCCTAGCAAGCCCTGCCGCGGGACGCTGCAACTGCCCGTGCACAAGTTCGGGATACTAAAGTACCCCTATTTTAGTACACCGACAGGAGCCCCCGGGCCTGGGCCATACACGGTGCCGAGCACTGTTGGGCCAGGCCCAAAACAGTGCACGGGCACGCGCGGCCTGCGGCACGCCGTATCCCACTCCGTATCCACCGCGCCCTCCCTTAACGACACGCGTTTATTGCGGTGTCGTGGGGGAGATCGTGGCCTGATTCTTTAATGGGAAATGCGGAACGTCCCCTCCCCCCCCCCTTAAAAGCAGGGGAAACAGGGGCAGTTCCTTCCATTCGCCCGTTGCTTCTTCGTCCTTCAGAAACCCCTGCCGCTCCCCTCCTCCCCGAAGGTCGAAAGAGTTCTGCGCTCCTCTCCCTCCGCCGCCACCAGCATCACCAGCGCCATCGACCTCCCCCTCCGTCGCCACCATGGCTCCGAAAGGCGAGAAGGGGAAGTCCGCGAAGGCCGCCGCGAAGTCCGCCGAGGTGCTGCGGCTAGCAGCAATGCGGAAGAAGATGGCGGTCTTCCCGCCAAAGCTTAGCGCGGAGGAGCTGAGGGATACCTTTTACCTCTTCTGGGCGAGGGAGACGAAGGCGCATCCGCGCACCAAGGTACTCCCCGCCGTAACCTGCCATATGTTCCCGACCGGCTACGCCTTCTTTGCCCTGTTCTTCTACTGCGGGCTCTGCCCGCCATATTCCGAATTCTTCTGCGACATCATGAATACCTACGGGTTTCATCTCCTTGACTTCACCCCCAATGACGTCTTGACCATGGCCGTTTTCGCACATCTGTGCGAAAACTTTGTCGAAGTATACCCCAATGTAGCTCTTTTCCGTCATTACTTCACGCCCCGAGTCGAGGCAGGGTCGCCTCTGTCTGGCGGAATCTCTTGGATTTCGAGGACGCACAAGAAGGAAGAATATCTGGAGGGGGAGCTCCGCGGCAAGTGGGACGAGTGGAGGGCCAACTGGTGTTGGATCGTAGAGGATGACCCGTAGCCATTCACTTCCCGGCGCCAAACCGCAGTAGTACGCGGCAACGACTGGAACGACCTGGCCCCGGAGGATAGCAGATTGAAGATTGCCACTACCCGAATCCTTCGCCTCAGGCACGCCAAGCTCACCGTGGGCGCAGTAGGAGCAGACTTTCTGTGCCGCCGCATCGCTCCCTTGCAGGAGAGGAAGAGGGCTGCTTGGGAGTTCGAGAACGCGACAGACATTATGAGGCTACGCCCGGGCCTCAATTGGAATTTCACTATCCTGGAGCTCAACGCGATGCTCCAGGCGTTGTTCAAGTATGACTCTGCCCATCCTGAGTGGTTCACGTTGCAGCCAGGTGTCGTCCCGCTGTGCAATAGCTCTGCGCTCAGCGCCATCCGTGCAGTGATGCCGCTGTGCGACTCCCACGGGATCGATCCCACTTGGCAAGAACCTTCCGACGAGGCTGTGCAGACATTCTTCGACAACTTGGTGGAACAGCCAGTCGATCTTGACGAGAAGAGAGGCCTCACCCGCGACACCACCGACCAGGAGATGGCATATATTGCCACCAGGCTGGAAGAGGCAGCGGTAGCCGCGGCCGCAGGCGAGTTCGGGTACACGGTGGAGGAGGCGGAGGCAGCGGAGGCGACAAGCCTCGCCGAGGAGGAAGAGCTCCGCAAGGCGGGGAAGCTTGCCGGGCAACTTGCCGGGACAAGCGAGCCCGTCGAGCAGGGCGTAGAGTCGAGCGGGACCGCCGAGCAGGGTGCCGGGTCCAGTGAGCCTGCCGAGGACTCGAGCGGCCACTGGAGATTGGCTCCTCTTCTTCCTCCTCGGGCAGCTCTCCACCACCAGCGAGTCCTCTAGCTCCGACAAGGAGGCGCCTCCGCAAGGCCGCAGACGTGGCGGGGCGGCAGGCGGGCCAACAGCCGCAGCGCCGCGCGCCACGCGCCACCACGACAAGCAAGGCCGCCAAGGGAGTGCCTCGTGCTTCAGCGGCAACAGGAGGGGGATCTTCCTGGACTGGTGCCCCTGCTCCCGCTGTTCCTCGTGCTTCGGCGGCAACCGGAGCGGGGTCTTCCCAGACCACCGTCCCTGCTCCCGCCAAGCGGCCGAGGGGACCCACTCCTCCGCCTCCTCGCGCGGGGACGCGCGAGTCGGATTTTGACTTCTCCGCGCTGAGCTCCGACGAGGAGGAAGAAGAGTAAGTCTTCACAATCCTTGTGTTTCTTTGATTTCCTGTTGTTTCTTGTCTTGCATCTCTTTCGCTTAACTCTGAACCTGTTTCTCTTTAGAACTTTGGCTCAAAGGGCAGCGAAGAGGGCCAAGGTCCCGGTGATCGTCATCGAGGACGAGCCCGCCACAACGGCAGGGGGTGCGCCTGAGACGAGCTTTCCGGACCCGGCATCTGTTCTTCGGAGCAGCCCCCAGCGCAGCCCCCAGCGTAAGTGTGGTTCACTTTCCGCTTGTCGGGCGCGCGTGGGTCTTCCTTCCTTGCTGATATCTTGTTTGTTGACTTGTGCAGGAGCAGAGCAGCAGCATCAGGAGCGCCAGGAGATCGCCCCTGACGAGCCACACGCCTCGACCACACCGCCAAGGGGAGGCTCCCCGGCAAGAGTGAGCACTCCGCCAAGGGCGAGCACCCCGCCAAGGGCGAGCACTCCGCCAAGGGATGGCGCTAGCGGCCCTCCGCCGACGGGAGCTACTACCACGCCGCCGAGGGAGAGCTCCCCGGCAAGGAACCGCACCGAGGAGGAGGCCCGCGCAGGTAAACCCTTGGACTTTTCTTCTTCCGAATTCTTCTTTTTTGGATATTTGCTTGACTTGTTCGTCTTTTCTTTCTTTCTGTCAGATCCGTCCGCCGCAGGGCCCATGGAGACGGAGGTCGCCGTCGAGGAGGACGCGCGTGGCAACATTGGCGACGCCGCCACGACCGAAGGGGCGGCCGGTGCTGACGAGCCCGCCGCCGACGGGGCTGCCAAGGCCGCTGGCGCGGCAGCTGAGGAGGGGTCCGGCAGCCGCACTGATGGCCCTGAGGTCGCAGGAGCATCAGGCGCTGCGCCGGCCGCCGATCCCTCCGCTGCCGCAGCCGAGCCAGGCGCCTATCTGGAGGCCGGCAACGGTGTCTTCATCCAGCTCCCGTGGGCGTCCACGTCCAGGGCGCCAGTCGAGGGCGAGGTCTTCGACGGGGAGGTCCTTGCCTCCGCCGGACTGAGGTTTGTCGACGCGCCAGGCGGCAGCAGCGAGCCCGAGGAGGAGCGGCTGCTGCGCAAGCTTCTGTCCTTGTACCGCGCCCGACGGGCCAAGCTGGAATCCCAAGAGGCTCTGGCCGCCAAGGCGGGTGCTGACTTGGAGAAGCGCGCAGAAGTGCTCCGAGCTGCCAACCAGGCAGCTCTCCGATCCTTGGTGGAGGAGCGGGAGCAGCTTGCCGAGGCGCATCAGGCATTCATCTTGGAGAAGGCTGAAGTGGAAGAGCAGCAACGACTTGCCGCCGAGGAGCTCTCCAGATGAGAAGGTGAGCTGACGCAGCGGAAGGTCGACCTCGACAGCCATGAGGACGAGCTTGCCGCGCGTGAACAATCTCTTGGCGGAGCTCTGCAGGAAGCAAAGGATGCTGCTGCAGCCGCCGAGACCGCCAACAGGGACTTGGAGGCGAGGGTGGCGCAACTGGAGGCCAACCTCAAGACGAGCGGCAAAGAGGTTGCCGCACTGAAGCTCGAGAGGGAGAAGGACGCCCACAGCCATTCTGAGCTGCAGGTCCGCCTCTCCGAGAAGGGCAAGGAGCTCGCCGTCGCCAAGGACTCCATTGCTGATCTGGAGCTGAAACTGACCACGCTGACCCAGACGCTTGACGGCGCCAGGGAGCGGGAAACGGCCCTGAAGGAGGAGCTCAGGGCCGAGAAGGTGTTGCTGGACAGTGCCGCCATTTCGCAGAATAACTTTAGGCGGAACGTCGAGATATGGACGGAAGGCCTTGTCAACGCCGCCGCGGACATCGACAATGAGCTGGCGGAGCTGGGGGCGGAGTACCTCGGGTACTCCACCGATGAGAACCTCCACGCCAGCGCCAAGCTCACTCTGTTCTTCAAGGGTGTGGCGACGGCTCTCCAGCAACTCCGGGAGAAGATCCCGAAGCAGCTGGCGGACGAGTCGCGCCGGCTCTGCGCGGGGGCCCTCCAGAAGGTGCTGATGAAGATAGCGTACCGCAACCCCGGCCTCAACCTCACCAACGTCCTCCGGACCTTGCCGCCCGACGCCGACCAGGAGGCGCTCAAGGCCCTTGTCGCACCCATCGTGGACAAGGTGGGCGGGATTAAGAGGGTTGAAGGCGACCGCGCGGACTAGGCTTTTACTTTCTTCTTTCCTTGCCGCTGCCAACCATGTTATGAACAATAGTCTATTAGGATTGCGGTAAGTCATTTTGTAATGTAACTCTATCTTAGGTGATTAATGCAACGTTATTTCCTTTACTTGACTTCCTTGCTTTGTATGTTTTTACCCTACGCTTTTAGGGAACTTGCCGGCGTAGGCACCTTTGCCGCGAGCGCTGAGTGCGGAACTTCAGCAGCCTGCTGGCAGTGCCATTGCCGACAAGCAACCTTGTCGCAACCAGTTGCAGCACACTTAGGTTGTTGAGCGGGATCGGAAACAAAGTAAGGGCGCGACACTAGTCGCAGCACACTTAAGCTGTTGAGCAAACTCGAAACAAAATAAGGGCGCAACTGGCCACGAGTTGGTTCCTCCGCACACAGGTTTTCCATACAAAGTGCGGGCGTTCAAGGAGAATAACTTAAAAATTTAAAAATTTGATTGCTCAAACTTTGGCAACTTAGCTTTTGTGTTGTCTGCTTCCCGGCGAGGCAATGCTTTCTTGAACTTGTTTCCCGGCAAGGCCAAACTTTCTTGAACAGCACTCGGTCTGTACCACCATTTTCTCCTCCTCCCCCCCC
>LR738713.1:560226358-560240163 GCA_902687465.1 Secale cereale | reverse complement strand
CCCCCCCCCCCCCCCCCGGCAAACTTGTGCGCGAGGGAACCTTGCTTTTCCGTGAGAAGAAGAAGAAAGAAGAGAAAATGCAGATACGGAGCTTTCTGGCTCGTTATTGCTTACCAGGATTTGGTGCTGCACAAAGTGTCAGATAGTACATGCAATAAAAAATAGATGGCATGAAACGACAAGATGTGCGGGGCACATAAACTTTACTGATGCACGGGGTCTGCGCCCGGCTTTGTACAAAGGATTACATGCAACAGCGGCAAGACTTGTACAAAAGGTGGTTGCCGAAACGGATCACGGCAACCGCGCCTTATGGGTAAAACTTACGAAGATGCTCAATGTTCCAGGAGTTGCTCACCGACAAGCCATCTTCGGTCTCAAGGCGGACAGCGCCGGGCCTAGTGACTCGTTTCACCCGATAAGGGCCTTCCCACTTCGGCGTCAACTTGTTGGAATTCTTGGCGGACTGAACGCGTCGAAGAACAAGGTCGCCTTCCTCGAAACTTCTGGCTTTAACTTTGCGGCTATGGTAGCGGCGCAAAGCTTGCTGATAGCAAGCAGCTCGCACAGCGGCCTGAAGACGGTCCTCCTCAAGGAGCAGCGCGTCATCTTGTCGCAGCTGCTCTTGCTCATGCTCATCATAAGCGAGCACTCGAGGCGACCCGTATACGAGTTCTGTGGGGAGAACTGCCTCTGCTCCATAGACTAGAGCAAAGGGTGTCTGTCCAGTGGCTCGATTTGGCGTCGTCCGGATCGACCAAAGAACCGCCGTCAACTCCTCAATCCAGTTCCTTCCGCACTTGTGCAGCCTGTCGAAAGTCCATGTCTTGAGGCCGCGCAACACTTCAGCGTTTTCCCTCTCCGCTTGACCGTTGCTTCTCGGGTGAGCAACAGAAGCGAAGCAGACCTTGGCGCCAAGGTCTTGGACGTATTGCATGAAGGTGCGACTTGTGAATTGCGTACCGTTGTCGGTGATGATCGTGTTAGGGATTCCGAAACGGCAAACAATCGACCTGAAGAACTTGACTGCTGACTATGCGGTCACCTTTCTCACTGGTTCCACTTTCGGCCACTTTGTGAACTTGTCGATGGTGACGTACAAGAACTCAAAGCCCCCGGCTGCGCGGGGAAAGGGGCCGAGGATGTCGAGCCCCCAGACCGAAAATGGCCAGGACAAAGGGATCGTCTAGAGAGCTTGAGCTGGCTGGTGTATCTGCTTCGAATGGAACTGGCACGCTTCACACTTGGTTACTTGTGCAGTTGCATCCTGGAGGGCTTCTGGCCAAAAGAAACCTTGCCGGAAAGCCTTGCCGGCAAGTGCTCTCACGCCGATGTGGTGGCCACATATGCCTCCATGTATCTCTGCTAACAGCTTGTGTCCATCTTCCCGGGGAATACACTTCAATTTCACACCGTTGAGTCTTCTTCTGTACAGTTCGTCGCCGACAAACTGGTACATACTTGACTGCCGGGCTACTCTTTCAGCTTCTTCTTGCTCTTCGGGAAGTTCTCCTGTCTGAAGGAAACGGACAATCTGCTGTGCCCATGCTGGAGTTTGAGGCTCGACGACAAGGACTAAAGGCATATCTGCTGCTGCGGGAACGTCCGCTTCTACGACGAGAACTTGTGTCTCAGCCGGAGCGTGACGATCCCCGGCAAGCTTGCCGGAGCAAAACTTGTTGGGAGCTTCCGCTTCGACGGAATAAGCCTTGGGACTTGCCGGAGCGGATTGCTCCTCAGCATTCTTGGCGTTGATCCTGGGGACTTTCTTGGCGGCGGCTTCTGGAAGCTCTGTCGGAAAGTAGTCGCCGGAGATCAACTTCCTCTTCTTGCTCTGTCCAGTTGACGGTGTTCCTCAATGTCGAAGATGATAGGCGTGCTGGACCACTTCAGAAGTTTGCGCGACTCGACGGGCGGTTCTGCTACATTAACTTCCCGCACCCATTGTTTGAGTTGGCGGTGGGAAGTATGCAGAGAAGCACCACCGTCAACGCACAGAACTTCTGTGGCCTTCTGGAACTCCTGCTCGCTGTTCTCTCCATCATCCATATCTTCATCATCGTCTTCGTCTTCGTCCTTGTCACGGCCGCGGGGAGGTCTGTCTCCTTGCCGCTGCTTGGCCTTGCTGCGGCGTCCTCCCCGGCCATTGAATGGCCGCTTCTTGCCGGACCCACCATCACCCCCCTGGGCCTTCTCCTTGTCGCGTCGCTCGTACTCAGCTTTCTGCTGTTCGACGAGGTATTCGACTTTCTTACAGTTTTGGAGATCGTGGCCCTTGGTGCGGTGGATCTTGCAATATTGCTTGTCGGTGCCGTCCTGCTTGTCGGCGGCCGCCACAGCCTGGCAGTTGGTGCACGCGGCAGTCTCCTTGCCGGAGCTGCTAGCCTGGGCTTTCTTGGCGCCAGCCTCCTTGCCGGAATGCTCGACGACAAGCACTTCTTTGTTCTTCTTCTTTCTGTTGTTCCGCCGCCGGTTCTTCTTTGCCGGGGCGGCATCCTCACTATCTGATCCCCCTGCTCCAGTATCCTCTCCGGGGAGTTTCCTCCCCTCCTCAGCGCGTGCGCACTTGTCGGCTAGGGCGTACAGCTCGCTGACATCCCTGATCTTGCACATCGCCATCTCCTCCCTCATCCGGCGGTTACGCACGTTCTGGTGGAACACGCTAATAACCGCGGCAGGGTGGACGTCCGGGATGTTGTGCTGGACGCGGCTGAACCTCTGGATATACTTGCGCAGGGGCTCTCCTTCCTTCTGAGCGAGTATGTGAAGGTCACTCTCCTGGCCATGTGGCTTGTGGCCGCCCGTAAAGGCGCCGACAAACTGATGCACAGGTCAGCCCTAGAAGAGATGGAGTTCTCCGGCAAGTGCATGAGCCAAGATCTGACATTTGGCTTGAGCACCAGCGGGAAGTAGTTGGCTAGTATCTTTTCGTCCCGTCCCCCGGCAGCCTGCACCACGATGGTGTAGATGCTGAGGAACTCCGACAGATGTGTCTTGCCGTCGTACTTCTCGGGTACGTCGGGCTTGAAGTTCTTCATGCTGGGCCACTGGACTTGCCGCAGCTCACGAGTGAACGCAGGGCAACCTACCGCGTAGGGCAAGTCGCCTGGTCCCCCGGGCACGTGCATGTCAACAGTGGGCCCAGCACGCTGATCTGATTGTCGTCGCGCTTCTCTTCGACGCTCGATACGAGTTCGAGCGTCCTCTTGTTGTCTGTCGTCAAGGACTTGGCGCTGATCGCGGCGAGCTCGCGGATCCGACGACTTAGTGGAGTCGTCGTCGAGGTTGATCCGACGAGTCGGCGATTTTGGCCTTCGAGGCGGGGAGTGCACGGTGGTCGCACCCCCGGCGGTCTTGTCGCCATCAGCCCGCGCCTGGCTAGCTTGCCGCGGCCGCGACGTCGTCGGCTGCTGCGGAGTGTCGCCGTTGGCGAAGGCGATGAGGCTCTGGATGGTGGCCCTCCAGTCGTCGGCCTTGTCTGCCATTGGAGGGAAGTCGAGGAGCAGTTGAGCTTGAGCTAGAGCTTCTGCTGGAGTGGCGGGGAGCGGTGGCGAGCGGTGCGAGGAGCGGGATATGCTCGGACTTCTAACTGCGTTAGAAGGAGCAGCATCCCGTCCCGGCGACCGCGCCTTGCTCGTGCCAGCATGTTGATTTGCATGCTGGCCTTGAGCGTCCCGAGATCCGCCAGCTTGACCTTGTCCCAGCAAGCGTATGGTACCTTGAGTACCACGTCGTTGCCGGTCCCGCGCCTCCTGAGACGGGCGCGGTGCGTGTACGGACGCCGAGGCCTTGGAGTGCGCTCGGTCGTCTGTCTTGTCCTTGGATTTGGCGGCGCCATGAGTTTCCTCGCCGACGTCCGTCCTTCCGCCGGCGTCTACCCCACCAGCCGTTGGCTCCGGCGGTGGCGGGACCAACGCGGACGGGCCTGCTGCCTCCGAAGCCTTCTTCTTTGGCGGCATGTTGATGAAGTTGATGAAGTTGATGAAGATCTAGCTCGTGTGACGCCGGATCGGGTTCACACAACCTCGACGCACCCCCTACTTGGCGCGCCAAAGATGTCGGGGAAACTGATCGCCCACGAACACCTATGGGACCGGAGCCCCTTCTCGGTACGGCAAGGGGGCGGAGGAAGCACAAAGAGCGGATCGAGGCGCGCACTCGAGCAGTTTACCCAGGTTCGGGCCGCACGGATGCGTAAAACCCTACTCCTGCTTTGGTTTGTTATTGAGTTCTTGGCTCGGGAGCGAGGAGAGCAGTAGTACGCTCTATCTTTAGCTAGACCGAACGTGGAGAATGATCGATGTTCCGAACCCCCTCTACGTTGCGCATGGGCCTCCTTTTATAGGTCAAAGGGGTCACCGACAGGTGGCAACACAGATGAGGGTAAAAAAGTAAAAATAGTGGTAGTTGGAATAGTGTATGTACAGTGCCCCGTACCTAACTCTGACGGCAGGGGACAAGGGCATTGAATGCCCATCACCGTCGCCCCAAACAGTGCAAAAAGCGACCGTCAGGGCGCCACCGTTCGCCACGACGGTGGCCATGTCATCGCCGCTTGCCACCGTGTTCCCCTGGCTGCACAGCCTTCCGCCACGTGTGCCTGGAAGGGCCCCAGGACGACACGTGGGTGGATGTGCTGGAGCGTGGGAACTGAGTGGAAGCTTGCCGCGGCAAGTGCCTTGCCGCGGTCGCTATCTTGTCGCTTCTTGGGAGCTTGTCGCTCGCCAGGCCTTGCCGGGACGCGTGGCGCGTCGCGGCAAGCTTCTTGATATGCCTTGGATGGCCTTCTCGGCAAGTTCCTCTTGCCGGGGCCTTGTGTCTTGAATGGTTTTTGTGCCTTGAGTGGCCTTCCCGACAAGCTCCTCTTGCCGGGGCTTTGTTTCTTTGATTCAAATACTTTGTTCTTGAATGGCTCCAGTGGAACCACGAGGGGTCTTGGCGGTCGCCTGGCAAGCCCTACCGCGGGACGCTGCAACTGCCCGTGCACAAGTGTGGGATACTAAAGTACCCCTATTTTAGTACACCGGCAGATGCCTCTCTCTATTCCCTCAAGGCCCGCTATGGCCCATGCATACTCCCTCGAGGGGTTCCGGTAACCCCCTCCCGCACTCCGGTTTTATCCGATAATACCTGGAACACTTCCGGTGTCCGAATATAGTCGTCCAATATATTAATATTTATGTCTTGGATGCTCCGAGACTCCTCATCATGTCCGTGATCCCATCCGGGACTCCGAACTACCTTCGGTACATCAAAACTCATAAACTCATAATACCGATTGTCATCTAACGTTAAGCGTGCGGACCCTACAGGTTCGAGAACTATGTAGACATGACCGAGACTCATCTTCGGTCAATAACCAATAGAGGAACATGGATGCTCATATTGGCTCCTACATATTCTACGAAGATCTTTATCGGTCAAACTGCATAACAACATACGTTGTTCCCTTTGTCATCGGTATGTTACTTGCCCGAGATTCGATCGTCAGTATCTCAATACATAGTTCAATCTCATTACCAGCAAGTCTCTTTACTCGTTCTGTAATACATCATCTCGTGACTAACTCATAAGTCATTTGCTTGCAAGGCTTATTATGATGTGTATTACCGAGAGGGCCCAGAGATACCTCTCCGACACTCGGAGTGACAAATCCTATTCTTGATCTATGCCAACACCACGAACACTTTCGGAGACACCTGTAGAGCATCTTTATGATCACCCAGTTACGTTGTGACGTTTGATAGCACATAAGGTGTTCCTCCGGTATTCGGGAGTTGCATAATCTCATAGTCATAGGAACATGTATAAGTCATGAAGAAAGAAATAGCAGTAAAACTAAACAATCATAGTGCTAAGCTAACGGATGGGTCTTGTCCATCACATCATTCTCCTAATGATGTGATCATGTTCATCAAATCACAACACATGTCTATGGTTAGGAAACATAACCATCTTTGATCAATGAGCTAGGCAAGTAGAGGCATATTAGGGACACTCTGTTTTGTCTATGTATTCACACATGTACTAAGTTTCCGATTAATACAATTGTAGCATGAATAATAAACATTTATCATGATATAAGGAAATAAATAATAACTTTATTATTGCCTCTATGGCATATTTCCTTCACCGACGCCAGCAGCGCCGCTCACGATCGCGTCGAGGAAAGGAAAGTAATACCGGCACCAAAGATAATGAGGACCCAGAGAAAGCCGAAGACTCCGTAGAGCCAGCATTGGAGCAGGACAAGCGGGAAGATGGTCAATACAGTCCCGAACAACTCACCGATCACAATGATTTCGAAGATAGCAACTACCTACCTGCCTCCGAAGAGGATGTCAGTCTCGGAGACGAGGAATACATCATCCCTGAGGAACCCCTTGAACAACAATGCTTTCAGCAACGTCTTATTGCCACGACAAGGAGCCTAAAAAAACAGCAGCAACGGCTTAAAGCCGAGCAGGATACGCTCAACGATAGATGGAATGAAGTGCTAGATGCTGAAGAGAGATACGATCATGAGCGCCAAAAAAAGAGCTATCGCAAGTGCAAGTTGCTGCCACAATTCAACAACGAGGCCCTGATGTCTACAACACAACTTTATTCTTGTTGACACATGTTGGGCCTCCAAGCGCAGAGTTTTGCAGGACAGTAGCAATTTTCCCTCAAGTGGATGACCTAAGGTTTATCAATCCGTAGGAGGTGTAGGATGAAGATGGTCTCTCTCAAACAACCCTGCAACCAAATAATAAAAAGTCTCTTGTGTCCACAACACACCCAATACAATGGTAAATTGTATAGGTGCACTAGTTCGGCGAAGAGATGATGATACAAGTGTAATAATGATAGTAGATATTGGTTTTTGTTATAGTAACAATAAAAACAGCAAGGTAGCAAGTAACAAAAGTGAGCACAAACGGTATTGCAATGCTTGAAAACAAGGCCTAGGGTCTGTACTTTCGCTAGTGCAATCTCTCAACAATACTAATATAATTGGATCACATAATCATCCCTCAACGTGCGATGAAGAATCACTCCAAAGTTCCTATCTAGCGGAGAACATAAGAATAAATTGTTTGTTGCTATTCTTTCCGATCAATCTATCCAAAAGTTCGTACTAAAATAAGACAAGTTATTCTTTCCGATCGACCTATCAAGAGTTCGTACTAAAATAACACAAGTTATTCTTTCCGATCGATCTATCAAGAGTTCGTACTAAAATAACACCCAAGAAAATTCATATTCATAAACTCAATCCAACACAAAGAACTTCAAAGAGTGCCCCAAGATTTCCACCGGAGAAACCAAGACAAGAACGTGCATCAACCCCTATGCATAGATTACCCCAATGTCACCTCGGGAATCCATGAGTTGAGTGCCAAAACATATATCAAGTGAATCAATACGATACCCCATTGTCACCGCGTGTATTCAATTGCAAGACATATATCAAGTGTTCTCAAATCCATAAAATTATTCAATCCGATAACAAGGAAATCTCAAAGGGAAAAACTCAATTCATCACAACAAGATAGAGAGGGGAAAACACCATATGATCCAACTATAATAACAAAGCCCGTGATACATCAAGATCATGACATTTCAAGAAGACGAGAGAGAGAGTGATTAAACACATAGCTACTGGTACAAACCCTCAGCCCAGAGGGTGGACTACTCACTCATCATCATGGTGGCCGTCGGGATGATGAAGATGGCCACCGGTGATGATTTTCCCCTCCGGCAGAGTGCCGGAAAGGGTCTAGATTGGTTTTCGGTGGTTACAGAGGCCTTGCCGTGGTGGAACTTCTAATCTAGGTTTATTTCTGATGGTTTCTCTATTTCTAGGAATTTTTGGCTTCGGTCTCACGTCTGGATGGGATACAAGGTGAGCACAACCCACCGGGGCAAGCCAGGCCCACCAGGCACGCCTTGGTGCGTTGTGCCCTCCTCGTGGCTCTTCTGGCCCTCCCACGAAGCTTCGGGGGTCTCTTTTATTCCAAAAAAATCATCAAAAAGTTTCAGCTCATTTGGAGAACTTTCATTTCTGCACAAAAAACAACACCATGGTAGTTCTGCTCAAAACAACGTCAGTCCGGGTTAGTTCCATACAAATCATACCAAAAACATATAAAATTGTTGTAAAAATGGCATGAATACTTCATAAATTATAGATATGTTGGAGATGTATCAGCATCCCCAAGCTTAATTCCTACTCGTCCTTGAGTAGGTAAATGATAAAAGAAATAATTAATGAAGTGTGAATGCTAGCAAAGTGCATAAGTTTGATCAGTGATAATTTCAACCACTTTTCCTAGCATCATAACAACAACTCTTTCCCATAAATCTCATCATGATAACGTATCAACTGGAATTTTTGATGTGGAATGCTACCTATCATAAACTTGATCATATATCTAGTCATGGCATGAATATGAAGACATGAGTGATTCAAAGCAATAGTCTATAATTTGACATAAAGACATCAGTACTCGGGCATCCTAACAAACAATCATGTCTTTCAGAATATCAAATGCTAAAGAACGTTATCCCTACAAAATCATATAGTCTTGTCATGCTCAATCTTCCAGCTCAAAATATAAATCATGTACTACCCCGGTGTCAGCCAAGCAATTGGTTCATACTTTTTAACGCGCTTTAGCATTTTCAACTCTCACACAATACATGAGCGCAAGCCATGGATATAGCAATATAGGTGGAATAGAATGCGGTGGTAGTAGACAAAAGAAGGGAAGACAGTCTCACATCAACTAGGCAAACTAATGGACTATGGAGATGTCCATCAATCGCTATCAATGTGAGGAGTAGGGATTGACATGCAACGGATGCACTAAAAGCTATATGAAAGCTCAATATGAAACTAAGTGGGTGTGCATCTAATCCTATAATGAAAATTCCCACTAGTATATGAAAGTGACAACATAGGAGACTCTCCGTATGAAAAACATGGTGCTACTTTGAAGCACAAGTGTGGAATTAACATGCCCCTTCTCTCTGTTTTTTTACATTTTTTTGTTTTCTCTTTTTGTCCGGAGTCTCATCCCGACTTGTGGGGGAATCATAGTCTCCATCATCCTTTCCTCACTGGGACATCCTCTAATAATGGATAATGATGATCATCACACTTCTTTTTACTTATAATTCAAAAGGAATAAAAATTACAACTCGATACCTATAACATAGTATGACTCTATATGATGAAAATGAATGCTCAAGTCAACTATATGATGGAAGTGCATGGCAATATATCTCGGAATGGCTATGGAAATACCATAATATGTAGGTATGGTGGCTGTTTTGAGGAAGGTATAATAAAGTTTATGCACCAGCGAAAGTTGCGCGGCACGAGAGAGGCTAGCAATTATGAAATGGTGAGAGTGCATATAATCCATGGACTCGCACTAGTCATAAAGAATTCATATACTTATTGCAAAAAATTATTATCCCTCCAAGCAAAGTAATACTATGCATGCTCCTAGGGGGGAGGTTGGTAGGAGTTAACCATCGCGCACCCTCGACCTTCACATAAAGATAGGAAAATCAAGGATAAATTGTGCTCCAACTTCCCGGCATAACGAGAGACTATACGTGCATGCTTCAGGAATCACAAACCTTAACACAATTATCTTACTAAACACGATCATCCACTAGTACCCCCCGCATATTATCATCTCTATATCGCAAAACTATTGCAAGGAATCAGACATATCATATTCAATGATCCATAAGTTTTATGTAGGATTTTATGACTAACCATGCAATTGACCAATTCCGGTTGATTCTCTAAATAGATATAAGTGAAGCACGAGAGTTTATTCTTAAAAAATAATAAATCACACCGTGCTCAAAAAGATATAAGTGAAGCACTAGAGCAACGGTGCTAGAAAAGAGCTTCGTTGACGGGATGTGAATGCCGCTTATCTAGCTTTTCCGGCAACTATTTGGGGGCTTATTTTATTTAAAAAACTTTCAGATCTAAGTATTTTATTAAAACAACAAGCAAACAAAATAAAATGATATTTCAAGAATACCACATCTCATGTGAAGAAGCAAAAACTTAGGATCAACCGATACAAACCGATAATTGTTGATGAAGAAAGGTGGGATGCCTATCGGGGCATTCCCAAGCTTAGATGCTTGAGACTTCTTGAAATATTATCTTGGGTGCCTTGGGAATCCCCAAGCTTGAGCTTTTGTGTCTCCTTAGTTCTTCTCATATCACGGTTTCCCTAAATCTCAAAAGCTTCATCCACACAAAACTCCACAAGAACTCGTGAGATAAGTTAGTATATATCAATGCAAAACCTTATCATCCTCTACTGTAGAAAATCACTAAAATTAGTATTCAACATTGGATACTAAATTCCTCTACATATTTAATACTCCTGTCCTCAAATATATCATTAAACAAGCAAACATATGCAAACAATGCAAACATAACAGCAATCTGCCAAAACAGTACAATCTGTAAAGAGTGAAACTGTTCTCATACTTCCCTAGCTCTAAAAATTCTGAAACATTACCACGTTACACAGAACTTATTCATGCTAACTTTGTAAAAAAATCAATATTTTATCACGTTCTGACTATCCAGAAGAATTCAGACAATGATAGAAACTTTCTGTTTTCAAACAGCAGCATATAGACTTGCAAAGTAAGCATGGTAAAGGCTATCCTTGACACTTTTATTGAAATAAAAGATACAAAACATTATTCTAAATACCAGCAAGCAAATTTTAACAAAATAAAATGACGCTCCAAACAAAACACATATCATCTGACGAATAAAAATATAGCTCCAAGTGAGGTTACCGATAATGTTGGAGACGAAAGAGGGGATGCCTTCCGGGGCATCCCCAAGCTTAGTTGCTTGGGTATTCCTTGAATATTTTCTTGGGGTGCCTTGGGTATCCCCAAACTTAGGGTCTTGTCACTCCTTGTTCTCCTCATATCGATATCTCACCCAAAACTTGAAAACTTCAATCACACAAAACTTAACAAAACTTCGTGAGATGGGTTAGTATGATAAAACAAATCATTCAATTTGGGTACTGTAAAATACAAGATTCATAATTTTTCTCACACAATTATTACTGTAGCATATCATTTCTACAATTTATATTGATCAATATAAGCCATAGAAACTAGAAAACAAGCAAACTATGCATTGAAAATAGAATCTGTCAAAAATAGAACAGTCTGTAATGATCTGAACATTCACCATACTTATGAAACTCTAAAAATCTTGAAAAAATATGACCATGTGAACAATTTGTATATTAATCTTCTAGAAAACGAATCAACTTAAAATCACTCTTCTGTTAAAAATGATATTTTTTTCTCGTGAGCGCAAAAGTGCGCAAAAGTTTCTGTTTTTCAGCAAGTTCAAATCTACTATCACCCAACATGATCCTAAGGCTTTGCTTCGCACTTTATTGAAACAAAGCTATAAAACATGATTGCTAAAGTAACATAATCACGTGAACACACAAAAACAGTATGTATAAGTGTTGGGTTGTCTCCCAAAAAGCGCTTTTCTTTAATGCCTTTTAGCTAGGCATGATGATTTCAATGATGCTTACATGAAAGATAGGAATTGAAACACAAAGAGAGCATCATGAACAATATGACTAGCACATTTAAGTCTAACCCACTTACTATGCATAGGGATTTTGTGAGCAAACAATTTATGAGAACAAGAATCAACTAGCATAGGAAGGCAAAACAAGCAAAACTTCAAGATTTTCAACACATAGAGAGGAAACTTGATATTATTGCAATACCTACAAGCATATGTTCCTCTCTCATAGTAATTTTCAATAGCATCATGAATGAATTCAACAATATAACCATCATATAAAGCATTATTTTCATGATGCAAAAGCATATAATTTTGCTACTCTGCACATAAGCGAATTTATTCTCATGAATAGTGGTGGGAGCAAAATCAACAAAATAACTATCATGAGATTGAAAATTAAAGTCATGATGACAAGTTTCATGGTTATGATTATTCAATATAGCATACATATCATCACCATAATCATCATAGATAGCAACTTTGTTATCATAGTCAATTGAGACATCCTCTAAAGTAGTGGATTCATCACTAAATAAAGTCATGACCTCTCCAAATCCACTTATCAACATAATCATCATATATAGGAGGCCCTACCATTATAACAAATTTCCACATCAAATATTGGGGGAATAAAAATATCATATTCATCAAACATAGCATCCCCAAGCTTGTAGCTTTGCGTATCATTAGCATCATGGATATTCCAAGAGTTCATACCAACAACATTGCAATCATGCTCATCATTCAAGCCAAACATTTTATTGAATTCTTCTTCTATCAATTGAGCACAATTTTACTTTCCATCATTTTCACGAAAGATGTTATACAGATGAATAATATGATGCAACCTCAATTCCATATTTTTTGTTTTGTTTTACAAAACCAAACTAGTGATAAAACAAGAAACTAAAAGATTAGATTGCAAGATCTAAAGATATAACTTCAAGCACTCACCTCCCCGGTAACGGCGACATAAAAGAGCTTCGTTGACGAGATGTGAGTGCCGCTTACCTAACCTCCCTGGTAACGGTGCCAGAAAAGAGCTTGATGTCTACTACGCAACTTTATTCTTGTAGATACGTGTTGGGCCTCCAAGCGCAGAGTTTTGTAGGACAATAGCAATTTTCCCTCAAGTGGATGACCTAAGGTTTATCAATCCGTAGGAGGTGTAGGATGAAGATGGTCTCTCTCAAACAACCCTACAACCAAATAATAAAAAGTATCTTGTGTCCCCAACACACCCAATACAATGGTAAATTGTATAGGTGCACTAGTTCGGCGAAGAGATGATGATACAAGTGTAATAATGATAGTAGATATTGGTTTTTGTGATAGTAACAATAAAAAACAGCAAGGTAGCAAGTAACAAAAGTGAGCACAAACGGTATTGCAATGCTTGAAAACAAGGCCTAGGGTCCGTACTTTCGCTAGTGCAATCTCTCAACAATACTAATATAATTGGATCACATAATCATTCCTCAACGTGCGATGAAGAATCACTCCAAAGTTCCTATCTAGCGGAGAACATAAGAATAAATTGTTTGTAGTTATTCTTTCCGATCAATCTATCCAAGAGTTCGTACTAAAATAAGACAAGTTATTCTTTCCGATCGACCTATCAAGAGTTCGTACTAAAATAACACAAGTTATTCTTTCCCACTACTAGGAAAAGGGCTATAGACGGAATTGACACTAATGGCGCACCAGACATGCGGTGCGCCATTAGTATATACTAATGGCGCACCATGTGTTGGTGCCCCATTAGTATCCAAATACTAATGGCGCACCGTTGACGTGGTGCGCCATTAGTAACAAATTTTTTTTTTTCATATTTTTCTCAAAACTACTAATGGCGCACCAGTGGGTAGTGCGCCATTAGTATTTCAACTACTAATGGCGCACCACATCCACGGTGCGCCATTAGTAATTTTTTTTCAATTTTTTTTTTTATTTTCAAAAAATACTAATGGCGCACCGTGGGAGTGGTGCGCCATTAGTAAGTTGAACTTACTAATGGCGCACCACTCCCACGGTGCGCCATTAGTATTTTTTTCTTCATATTTTGTTTTTATTTTATTTTTTTTATTTTCAAAAAATACTAATGGCGCACCGTGGGAGTGGTTCGCCATTAGTAGTTCAACTTACTAATGGTGCACCACTCCCACGGTGCGCCATTAGTATTTTTTTCATATTTTGTTTTTAA
>LR738713.1:560145870-560225272 GCA_902687465.1 Secale cereale | reverse complement strand
ACTTGAGATTAAACAAATTAACCCCAGATTAAGCCATAATGATCTGAGATTAAGAAAAAAAATAAAAAAAAATAAAAAAATTTGAAAAAAATTTGAAAAAAAAAATTTTGAAAAAAAAAATTGAAAAAAAATTGAAAAAAATTACTAATGGCGCACTTCTACGTAGTGCGCCATTAGTAGTTCATTAGTATGCCAGATACTAATGGCGCACCACCGGTGCGCCATTAGTATCCAACTACTAATGGCGTGCTAGTAATGGCGCACCGGTAGTGCGCCATTAATGGGCAAAACCGGTGCGCCATTAACAGCCCTTTTTGTAGTAGTGTCCAATCGATCTATCAAGAGTTCGTACTAAAATAACACCAAAGAAAATTCATATTCATAAACTCAATCCAACACAAAGAACTTCAAAGAGTGCCCCAAGATTTCTACTGGAGAAACCAAGACAAGAACATGCATCAACCCCAATGTCACCTCGGGAATCCACGAGTTGAGTGCCAAAACATATATCAAGTGAATCAATACGATACCCCGTTGTCACCACGAGTATTCAATTGCAAGACATATATCAAGTGTTCTCAAATCCATAAAAGTATTCAATTCAATAAGAACGAAATCTCAAAGGGAAAAACTCAATTCATCACAACAAGATAGAGAGGGGAAAACACCATATGATCCGACTATAATAACAAAGCCCGCGATACATCAAGATCGTGACACCTCAAGAATACGAGAGAGAGAGAGAGAGAGAGAGAGAGAGGGAGAGATTAAACACGTAGCTACTGGTACAAACCCTCAGTCCCGAGGGTGGAATACTCCCTCCTCGTCATGGTGGCCGCCGAGATGATGAAGATGGCCATCGGTGATGATTTCCCTCTCCGGCAGAGTGCCGAAAAGGGTCTAGATTCGTTTTCGGTGGCTACAGAGGCCTTGCGGCGGCAGAACTTCTGATGTAGGTTTATTTTTGAATGGTTTCTCTATTTATAGGAATTTTTGGCGTTGGTCTCACGTTCGGATGGGCCTCGAGGTGAGGACAACCCACCTGGGCAAGCCAGGCCCACCAGGCGCGCCCTGGTGGGTTGTGCCCTCCTCGTGGCTCTTCTGTACCTCCCACGAAGCTTCGGGGGTCTCTTTTATTCCAAAAAAAAATCTTCAAAAAGTTTCAGCTCATTTGGAGAACTTTCATTTCTGCACAAAAAACTACACCACGGTAGTTCTGCTGAAAACAGCGTCAGTCCGGGTTAGTTCCATGCAAAACATACCAAAAACATATAAAATTGTTGTAAACATGGCATGAATACTTCATAAATTATAGATACATTGGAGACGTATTAGGCCCTTGCACCAATTTCGTTGAGGCACGATCAGGCCGATCAATCGGTCCTACCACCTCGTGGACGAGACAAAGCGGCTAGCAATGTCGTACACCAGCCCGTAACTCCCCACCGTAAAGGAAAGGATATAGCGGCTCAGGGCCATAAGTACGATCTACGTGAGGACCTGAATACAAAATCCGGTCAGGCCAGATCGATCTACGGATCAAGAGAACGTGCTCCCACACGGGACGGTGGCTATCAAGCCAAGCACGCCGGATACAATCAAGTTCGGGGTCAACACCGAACACAGATGCCGTCCAAACTACGTCACGATGTCGCACGATATAGGGGCGTTTCACACCCTCTGTGCTTTACCGATGAGGTGATGGATCACCAATTTCCGGAAGGGTTTAAACCCTAAACATCGAGGCATATGATGGAACGACGGATCCCGCGGTATGGATCAAAGACTTTATTCTTCACATCCACATGGCTCGTGGAGATGACCTCCATGCCATCAAATATTTACCTCTAAAGCTGAAAGGGCTAGCTCGGCATTGGTTGAACACCCCCCCAGAGAACTCCATTGGAAGCTAGGAAGATTTAGAGGACGCTTTCCAGGCTAACTTTCAAGGGTCTTATGTCCGGCCACCGGATGCTGATGATTTAAGTCACATAATCCAGCAACCCGGGGAGTCAGCCTGCAAGCTTTGGAATCGGTTCTTAACTAAAAAGAACCAAATTATTGACTGTACGGACGTCGAAGCCTTAGCGGCATTCAATGGCTTGCAAGACACCTCGGCCATGAGAAGCCGAAGACAATGACAGCCCTTACTGCACTTATGACCCTCTTTTGCGCACGTGAAGACAACTGGCTAGCTCGTAAAAGCAACAGTACCAGCGACCCTGGCACTTCCGAATTCAGGGACGACAATGGCAAGCCATGACGAAATAAGAACAAGCGTCGTAACAATGCCGGAGAAACAGATGACACGGCAGTAAACGCCGGATTCAGTGGCTCCAGGCCCGGTCAACGGAAGAAGTTGTTCAAAGGCAACACAGACAGTCCATCCAGCTTGGACAAGATATTAGAGAGACCTTGCCAGATTCATGGCACCCCTGACAAACCTGCAAACCACACCAACAGAAATTGTTGAGTCTTCAAGCAGACCGACAAGTTAAATGCCGAACACAAGGGGAAAGGACCTCAAAGCGAGGATGAAGACGAGTCTCGCCAACCGAACATTGGGGGGCAGAAGAAATTTCCCCCTCGGGTGAAAACGGTGAATATGATCTACGCCACCCATATCCCCAAGAGGGAGCCCAAGAGCGCACTTAGGGACGTTTATGTCGTAGAGCTCGTCTACCCCAAGTTCAACCCATGATCGCCTTATCTGATCACCTGTGATCGTATGGATCACCCAACCAGTATCCTTCATGGAGGTTTGGCGGCCTTAGTACTCGACCCTATAATCGATGGATATCATCTTACTCGAGTCCTTATGGACATCGGCAGTAGTCTAAACTTGATATATCAAGACACTGTCTGCAAGATGGGGATAGACCCGTCAAGAATCAAGTCTAGCAGCACTACCTTTAAAGGAGTGATACCTGGCGTAGAGGCTCGCTGCACGGGCTCATTAACACTGGAAGTAGTATTCGGCTCTCCGGACAATTTTTTAAGCGAAGAGTTAATCTTCGACATCGCTCTTTTCCGAAGTGGCTATCATGCACTACTCAGAAGAACGGCCTTTGCCCGCTTTAATGCAGTCCCGCACTATGCTTACCTCAAGCTTAAAATGCGTGGAACACGCGGCGTCATCATGGTCAATGGAAACATGGAGCGCCGTATAGAGGAGGATACTGCGGCCCTGGCATCCGAAGTTCAAGGCGGCCTATTCAAGCCGAATAATTCATCAGTCGTCAAGACCAGAGACACTGCTAAACGTGTCCGGTCGGCATTACAATGCGGCAGCTTAGAAGAACCTGAGCTTGATTAGCAGTTACGCCTCCGCCGACTGCCTTACAAGGTGGTAGCATATGTACCTCGTGTACACAACTACGCCCTTAAAATACCTTGGGCAACGTCGAGGGCACACTGCATAGAAACAGTCCATAGTTCGGCTTAACCCTATTCGGACTCTAAAAACATATTTTCATTGAAGGTTCATTAAAAAGAACCCACCTTATCCATGGCTGTGCAGGGCATTCTATTTTCATAGTTCCCCTTGCTTTTTCATAGGCGGCCATCAAACCTCTCCCCATCGAGATTTTTTTCTTTAATTTTAGGCTCTGTGTAAACCTTTTCCCTTTATCACTTATCTTCCTTTTTTGGCATGTAAAATGCCCAAGATGTTATTGGCATTATCTGTAACCACGCGGCTCTCCGTATTAAACGGGATATAAAAGAAACACTTTGGTTCCAATTTGTTTGGAGTTTATTTTATTACCATCTGCATTCTCTCCCTACCTCAGATTTCCACATGTGCTTCAAATCTGATTTTTATACTAGGGGTTGTATTCGGCCTGGCACACTTCAAAGTCCGAACACATATAGGAACTGTTCGGCGTCCCGGATATTGTGTTATATGCATTGGCTCCGAATCATGTCTTGGGTCTATAGTTGGGTTGCCCGGCTCCTGTGCTTTCCACCTTGCGTTCCGCATTGTTCGGCTAAGGTAGTAAAGGGAGAACTATTGCGATAGTATTTCTGGTTCATCCGGTCAAGTACCTCAGTAGATAAAGCCGAGAACTGACTGTCATGATAAGCGCGAGTTGGTCGGCGATTCGGCGACTTGGTGTTATACGAGGGGATGGTCTACGCCCAGCCACGTAAAATGGGCACCATAATCCGGATAGCCGCACACACACCAGGGGCTAGTACTTAGCCCCACAAGTCAAACTCCTATGGCTAAGTGAAAGCAATAAAGTCTATAGTCTGATTGCCTGGTTCGCTCCGCGGACACCTCCTTTATGGACCAAGACATTGGGTAAAGAGTGATCACGCGCAATACCGAACACCCCTGTAGTATCTACATGGGGGCTTAAGCCGACGACCGGAAACTTTCAGATATAATAAACAGTCGCACGGGAAGAAAAGTCGCTTGAAATATAAGGCGCAAAAATATATACATATCGGTTCATAAGCATAGTCTTTACAACCCGAATACAATTACTCAAAGGCTACGTCCTTTGAGCACTAGCCCTCTACAATGTGGGCTCCGTCTAGGACGTCATCGAAGTACCTCTCCGGCCTCCAATGATCCTTGCCCTCTGAGGGGCCAGCAGTCGCCACTTCGGCGGCCTTCGTCTTCGCCCAGTGCATCTTGACGCGGGCAAAGGCCATCCATGAACCTTCTATACAGGCCGAATGCTTCACAGCGTCGACCCGCGGTGTCGCATCGACGAGCCGCCTTACCAATCCAAAGTAGCTACTCGGGATTGGCTCGGCGGGCCAGAGCCGTACTATGAAGTCCTTCATGGCTGCACCCGCCATGTTGTGCAGCTCGACCAGCTGCTTCAACTTGTTGTTCAGAGGTACTGGATGTTTTGGTGCAAGGAATTGCGACCATAACAGCTTCTCCGTGCTATTCCCATATCGGGCTATGAAGAATTGGGCGACGTCAGCGATGCTCTTAGGGAGATCCGCAAATGTGACTGGAGAACTCCACAATCGCGTCGGCGAAAGATACTTCTGACCTCCAAAGATACTCTGCAGAAGAAAGGCCTTACCAGCCACTATCTGCCACGCGTGTTTGATCTCCTCGCGAGCACTGTGCGACTCGATCCACGCCTCCTTAGCAGCATTGAAAACCATGTTGAGTTAGGATGCTTGATCCGAAGCCTTCTACTCCAGCACCTCGCACTTACGAATAGCGTCTCGAAGCTCTTGTTCAATTTCGGCCACCCGCGACTCATGATGTCAACGGGAGGCCTGTTCGTTCTCCAACTCGGTAGCCGCTTTGTCAGCGGCTGCTTTGTTCATCCCGGCCTCCTTCTTGGCCAGTGCAAGAGCGCCTTTGAGGGTATCGACCTCAGCTGCGCCAACTGTGACATAATCACACTGCACAATGAGTCCATACTCTTACAATCAAACACATTGTCTTTTGACATAATAATTGTTTGAAAGTCCGCATACCTTGCGTTTCATCAAACCGCTTGTTGACGTGGTCGAGCTCCTCGTCAGTTAGTTGAAGCTTCCGATTGAGCTCGGAAACCTCTGCGGCCTGGGCAGATGCCGCTACCAGGGAAGCTTATTCAAATATATGGCACAATATGTTCTATTAGATGACACTATATGGAACCTCTGTCCGATTATCTCCAGAATCAAACAAAGCATCAGGGGCTACTATCCGTATACAGGTTTGTTATCCTATACATATAAAACGTAAAAGTTCTTTTAGAATATTACGTCGCATACCTCAAAGCCTGTCAGTAGGCTGTTGAAGGCTTCATTCAGTTTGCTTTTGGCGGACTGAATCTTTCCCATGACCGCACCCACCAGGGTGCGATGTTCCGCCATGATGGAAGCTCCTTGTAGTGCTTGCTCCAGCGTGTTTGGTGCCTCCGGATTAGTGGAGGACACCATTGGAGCAGAAGCTCCTCCCCCTTTCTTAGGGGCCTATCTTCCCGATTCCAGAGCTGTACTAGCCTCCGAAATGGTGTTCGGCGGGAGCCCAGATTGCTTGGGCTCCCCGTCGTCGGTCCCCATATGGACTGCTTCCCCTTGACTGACGGTGGCCGAGGTGTTGACCTCGGGCACCTTCTCATCTGCCCCGCTCCCACCTACTCGTGCAGGAGACGCCCGTATGGGAGACACTTCGGTCTCCCCTAGGACGGGCGATTGAGCCCACGGTGGCGTGTCACTCTCCACCATTTCAGCTGGTAGAGAGCTCCCTGACGATAGTGAAGGGAATGTGTGGGGAGGGCTGCAAACTAACGAATAAAATTGCTTAAGCAATGATAGCTGATTAAATTGAACATAACAGTGAAAGTCTGAATACTCACGATTCGGCCAGGGGCTTGATCCTGGGTTGTACTCGGAAACTGGCCTCAGACGTTGAGTCCAAGCTGTCCGGGATGTTCACCTTATTCCTGGGTGCCCCTTTTCCCGTATCTATGGGCGCCACCCTCTTCTCCCCCTTCCCTTAAGGGGGGAGTCGCTTTCCTCCTCCTCCTCTTCTTCTTCGTCGTGTGAGGAGTGGGCGTCGGTCTCTCCAGACACCCTGTCCGAAGGACCCTTAGGGCGGGGGTCGCTCTTGACCTCCTTGCCCTTATTCTCTGGCGCCTTGTACGACGCCGGAACCAGCATCGCCGTTAGCTTGGGCGTGGCTGGGTTTTCGGGCAATGGAGCCAGATAGTTGATCTGCTCCGCTTTCTTTGTCCAGGCCTGAATAGAACGTAACAGTTCTAATTCATGTTATAGTTGAAATATGGACATGACACATATTCGGCAAAATTGTGCTTACCTCTGAGGCCGAAGCCACGTTGTTGAGGCCCTTATCTTTGGTCTGCTCAAGCCACTCCTTTTGGGCCTTGAAGAGGTGCTTCCAAATGTCTTCGTGCGTAGTGCGGAAGAAGCACTTGAAGGTCCATGGTTCTTCCAGATTGAATTCCCATAAGCAGGAGACCCGGAGTTGGCAGGGAAGAGTACGGCGGAAGAGAATCACCTGAACCACGCCAGTGAGGTGGGTGCCCTTCGCCATCATGTTGGAGATGCGGTTTTGGAGCATCTTCACCTCCGTCTGAGACCCCCAATCAAGGCCCTTGGTGGTCCATGAGGTGAGCCTCTCTGGGGGTCCGGATATGAATTCGGGCGTGGCCGCCCACTTGGCATCGCGGGGTTCAGTTATGTAGAACCACTCCTGCTGCCATATCTTGTTGATCTCCACAAAAGCCCCCTTGGGCCAGGTTGCGTTCGAGAGCTTGCTCACCATAGCTCCCCCACAGTCTGCGTGCTGCCCGTCGACCACCTTCGGCTTCATATTGAAGGTTTTGAGCCATAAGCCGAAGTGTGGGGGCCGTGGAGGAAAGCCTGACACATGACTATAAAAGCCGATATGTGGAGGATAGAGTTCGGGGCCAGATCGTGGAAATCTAGCCCGTAAAAGAATAAGAGACCCCAAACAAAGGGGTGAAGCGGAAATCCCAGCCCCCGAATAAAGTGGGGGATGAATACCACCCTCTCATCCGGCTCAGGGACGGGGACCACCTGATCCTCATTAGGAATCTGGTGCGCGATGTCATCAGCGAGGTAGCCCACGCTCCAGAGACTCTTCACGTTCTTCTCCTTGTAAGTGGAGGCCTCCCACTTTCCCTTGGAACCGGATCCAGCCATTGCTGGAGAAGGGGGCAGTGGTTGAGGAGATGGGAGTTGCGGGCGCTGGAGCAGTGGGCGCTGGAGCTTAGAGATTGGGGAACAAGGGCTTGAGGAGAGCGTGAGGTAAAACGGGAAGGATCTGTGTCCTTTTATAGACCGTAAATACCAAACGTCCCCCACTCCAACCGTAAAACTCGCATGTTCCCAATGTAATCATGCGTAAGGCGTGGTTGGGTTACCCATGTCATATTGATGAGGATCCCATAATAAGCGGGCACAATCTCTGCTTCGACAAGACGTGCCAATGGAGGCTATGCCTCGAAACGTGAAACCAAAGCCAAGAAAACGGTTCAAAATATTAAAGGGTCAGACATGACGTTTCGCTAGAAAAGTTGTCAGTAAAGACACAGTGTTTGTTTTGACCCATTGCCTTCGTGGCTAAGGGTTGTACTAATCATGTAGAGCCGGACATAGTTCCTTTATGCAGGAAATAACACTTCATATGTTCAGAAGGAGGAACCCGCCTTGCCATGCCGAAGACAGTACGCGTGCCGGACTCATTGTCATCGAAGACTGGTTCAGGGGCTATTGAGGGAGTCCGGGATTAAGGGGTCCTCAGGTGTCCGGATTACTCATTATGGTCCGTACTGGTGGCCGTGAAGATCATCGCCGAAGATTAACCCTCATATCCGGATAGGACTCCTATATGTGTAGAATGGCAAGTTTAAAGTCGTTTCCTTCCTCTGCAAGATGATCATGTACGACCCTAGGTCCCTCCGGTGCATATATAAACTAGAGGGTTTAGTCCATAAGGACAGAAACACAATATCATAGGCTAGACTTCTAGGGTTTAGCCATTACGATCTCGAGGTAAATCAACTCTTGTTACCCTATATTCATCAAGATTAATCAAGCAGGAAGTAGGGTATTACCTCGATAGAGACGGCCTGAACCTGGGTAACATCGTGTCCCTAGTCCCTTGTTACCATCGATCCTCAGACACACAGTTCGGGACCCCCTACCCGAGATCCGCCGGTTTTGACAAAGACAGGGGGCGCACCAGCCCCTTTGTGGCTAGTGCGTTTCCCCTATTGGCCCATAAGGCCCATATCTTTTGTCGGGGGTGCCCGGAACCCCTTCCGATGACCCGATAAGTACCTGGTGCATCCCGTAACACTTCCGGTATCCGAATACCATCGTCCTATATATCGATCTTTACCTCACGACCATTTCGACAATCCTCGTCATGTCTGTGATCTCATCCGGGACTCCGAACAACATTCGGTCACCAAATCACATAACTCATATAATACAATATTGTCATCGAACGTTAAGCGTGCGGACCCTATGGGTTCGAGAACCATGTAGACATGACCGAGACACCTCTCTTGTCAATTACCAATAGCGGAACCTAGATGCTCATATTGGCTCCTACATATTCTACAAATATCTTTATCGGTCGAACCGTTATGACAACATACGCTATTCCCTTTGTCCATCGGTATGTTACTTGCCCAAGATTCGATCGTCGGTATCTTTATACCTAGTTCAATCTCATTACCGGCAAGTCTCTTTACTCGTTCCGTAATACATCATCCCGCAACTAACTCATTAGTCACTTTGCTTGGAAGGCTTCTTATGATATGTATTACCGAGAGCGCCCAGAGATACCTCTCCGATACTCGGAGTGACAAATCCTAATCTCGATCTATGCCAACCCAACAAACACCTTCAGAGATACCTGTAGAGCATCTTTATAATCACCCAGTTATGTTGTGACGTTTGACAACACACAAGGCATTCCTCCGGTATCTGGGAGTTGCATAGTATCTTAGTCGGAGGAATATGTATTTGACATGAAGAAAGCAATAGCTGTAAAACTGAGACGATCGATATGCTATGCTAACGGATGGGTCTTGTCCATCACATCATTCTCCTAATGATGTGATCCCGTTCATCAAATGACAACACATGTCTATGGTTAGGAAACGTAACCATCTTTGATTAACGAGTTAGTCTAGTAGAGGCTTACTAGGGACACGGTGTTTTGTCTATGTATCCACACATGTATCAAGTTTTCGGTTAATACAATTCTAGCATGAATAATAAACATTTATCATGATATAAGGAAATATAAAATAACAACTTTATTATTGCCTCTGGGGCATATTTCCTTCAGTCTCCCACTTGAACTAGAGTCAATAATCTAGTTCACATCGCCATGTGATTTAACACCGATAGTTCCCATCATCATGTGATTAACACACATAGTTCACATCTCCATGTGACCAACACCCAAAGGGTTTACTAGAGTCAATAATCTAGTTCACATCGCCATGTGATTAAACACCAAAAGTACTACGGTGTGATCATGTTTTGCTTTGTGAGATAAGTTTAGTCAATGGGTCTGTCACATTCAGATCTGTATGTATTTCGCAAATTCCTATGTCTACAATGCTCTGCATGGAGCTACTCTAGCTAATTGCTCCCACTTTCAATACGTATCCAGATTGAGACTCAAAGTCATCTGGATCAGTGTAAAAGCTTGCATCAACGTAACTCTTTACGACGAACTCTTTATCACCTCCATAACCGTGAAATATTTCCTTAGTCCTCTAAGGATAATTTTGACCGTTGTCTAGTGATCTACTCCTGGATCACTATTATACCTCCTTGCCAAAATCATGGCACGGTACACATCAGGTCAGGTACACATCATAGCATACATGATAGATCATATGGCTGAGCCATAGGTAATGACTTTCCTTTTCTCTCTATCCTCTGCAGTGGTCGGGCATTGAGTCTAACTCAACTTCACACCTTGTAACACACGCAAGAACCCTTTCTTTGACTGATCCATTTTGAACTTCATCAAGGTATGTGCATTGTGAAAGTCCTATCAAGCATCTTGATATATCTCTATAGATCTTCATGCTTAATATATAAGCAGCTTCACCGAGGTCTTTTATTGAAAAATTCTTATTCAAGTATCCTTTTATGCTATCCAAAAATTCTACATCATTTCTGATCAACAATATGGCATCCACATATAATATCAGAAATGTTACATAGCTCCCACTCACTTTCTTGTGAATACAGGCTTCACTTCAAGTCTGTATAAAACTATATGCTTTGATCAACTCATCAAATCGTATATTCAACTCCGAGATGCTTGCACCAGTCCATAGATAGATTGCTGGAGCTTGCACACTATGTTAGAACCTTTAGGATTGACAAAACCTTCTGGTTGCATCATATACAACTCTTCTTTAAGAAATCCATTCAGGAATGCAATTTTGACATCCATTTTCTAGATTTCACAAAATGCGGCAATTTGCTAACATGATTCAGACAAACTTAAGAATCGCTACGAGTGAGAAAATCTCATCGTAGTCAACACCTTGAACTTGTCGAAAAACTTTTGCGACAAGTCGAGCTTTACTATCATCAGCGTCCGTCTTCCTCTTGAAGATCCATTTATTCTCAATGGCTTGCTGATCATCGAGCAAGTCCACCAAAGTCCACACTTTGTTCTCATACATGGATCATATCTCAGATTTCATGGCCTCAAACCATTTACTGGTATATGGGCTCATTATAGCTTCTTCATAGTTTGTGGGTTCTTCATGGTCTAGTAACATGACTTCCAGAACAGGATTACCGTACTACTCTGGTGCGGATCCTGCTCTGGTTAACCTACGTGGTTCGATAGTAACTCGATCTAAAGTTTCATGATCATCGTCATTAGCTTCCTCTCTAGTTGGTGTAGGCATCACGGGAATGGTTTTCTGTGATGAGCTACTTTCCAATTCGAGAGAAGTTACAATTATCTCATCAAGTTCTACTTTCCTCCCACTCACTTCTTTCGAGAGAAACTCTGTAATGCCCCAAATGTAACACTTTCCAATTGTGGAAATATATGAACTTTGACTTCATCTATTCCATTCTGGGCTCTTCTTTCATTTCGGGTTTCTTTGTTTTGTCGTGTGCGTGTGTGCATTTCATCCATGTCATGTTATCATGTGCATTGCATTGCATTCGTGTTGTTAGTTGCACCCGGTCCCACCCGCCTCTTCCCGTTGTCCGTTTTGAGTTCCGACACTCACACACGTGCCCGTGGCACCCCCGAGTCCTTCTGTCGTGTGTGGCCGTGTAAAGTTTCCGGAATGACATGAGAGTTGTCGTGCGTTGTTGTTTTGGTACGTGTAGGCCGCCTGTCAAATTTCATCGCGTTTGGAGTTCGTTTAGTACTCCAACGGTTAACCTAGTGGGCTAAAAGTACCTCTTCCTTTTGGCCCAAGACCCCCTCCATAACAGCCCACAAACCAAGCACAACCACTTCCATCATCTCGGTCGTCGAATCGTGATCGCGTGGCCGAAAACAGCTCCTCATTTGGAGTTTCCTAGCTCCCAGAAACTATAAAACAGTCCCCATCCCCGAAATCCCGGTGCAACCCTAATTTTTCCTCTCCCTCCGCGCGCCGGACACGTCCGCGCAGCCGCCGGACACGTCCGACCCGCTGCCACCTCACTCCAACCAATCAGAGGCCGCCACATCACCACTGCCGCCACGTGGCGACCCTTGATTGGCCGGGCAACCTCACCCTCATCCTCCGCGCCGCCACCTCAGCCCGCGGCCCCGCCGGTCGCCGGACCCCGCCGCCGACCTCGCCGGACCCCGCCGCCAACCTCGCCGGACCCCGCCGCCGCCTCGTCGGTACACTGCCGCCGGGCGCGCCCTTCACCGCCGCGCCGCCGCGCGCCTCCACCGCCGCCGCCGCCTACCCCGCCGCCGGAGCGCCCGCCGCTGCCGCGCGCACTGCCGCGTTCCATCGCCGGCGCGGGCCCCCAGCCGCCGCCGCTCGGCCGACCCCGGCCGCTGCCGTCCCTCGGGCCCCCTGCGCCAGCGCCCCGGGCCTCCTCAGCTCCGGCCATCTCCAACTCCGGCCGCTCCGCCTTCTTCTTCCTCGTCTCCGGCCAACTCCGGCGATCCCGATCCGGTTCGGGATAGGGACAAGATCCACCGATTCCACCAACCAAACGCGTCCCCGCGCCCGGATACACTCCGTCCCGGGACATCTCCATCCACGTTTGACTTTTGTGAGGTATAAAAACCACTAAGTCCCAGATCTGCAACAATTTGTTGCCTCCTTTGCATGGCTGTAACTTCGTGCTCGTAGATCCGTTTTGGGCATGTGATATATCAAAATGATCGTGGTGATGTGCTCTACGTTTTGTTCCATTGTGGCATGTTTGTTTGAGATCATCTAGAGGTCCTAATCATCATGAAAAGAGTGCTACTTGTTTTAAACTGCTGTTACTTATTAATTTGATGCCATGTTTGAGATGTGATAACTTGGTGCATGATTATCCAAATGGAGCATATGATATGTCAAAATGTTCATTGTGAAGTGCTCTACATGATGGTTGCTGTAGCATTCATGTTAGGTGTCATATTGCCATGTTAATCTCTGTTGCAAAAGTGCATGTGGCTGTTAAGTGCTGAAACTTGTTATGAGATGTTGTTTTGACATGCTCTTTGCTATTGATGTGTTTGTCCCCATGTCACATGCCAATATGTTTTAGAAACACCATCATATGGTCTTTGCTGTGGTGCAAACCACTTTCCATGATATGCCTTGAGGTGACTTAAACAACTTGTAAACATGCCATGCCAATGTTACTATTTTATACTTGGTGAAAAAACTGCTAAGTCTGGAATCTATTTTAACCTGATGCTATGTTTGCTTGATGCCCCACTCAAATCCATGATTGTTTTGGAGTGACCAATGGTCATTCCTTGTTGTCCATGTTATTTTATATCCACCCATGCCCTCACATGCACATATGGCTTGCTGTAGCTTATTTATTTCTTGCTCTCAAGTTGCTATAAATTATGCCTGCAAGGTTTTTAACAGCATGATCAATTTGGTGTAGCTTGTTGCTATTGATCCATGCCTCCTATGGAGTTGCTCCAATGGAGTTGTTTGCTGTAGAACATGTCTACTTCATGTCCATGCTTCGTGTCATCATGTTTGGGTGATGTAGCTTATATTTACCTTGCTCCAAAGTTGCTATGTGGATGTTAACTTCAACTTTGCATTGTATCTTGTTTCGTGTGTATGTGTTGAACCGATGCTCCGTTTTGAGCGTGCCCTATATGAAACTTGTGTGATTTTGCATGTAGAATCACAATATCATGTTGTTTACATGTTTGGAGTGTGTTTGCTTGATGTTTGGATGCATCTTGCACCGTTGCCTTGCTTGTCTTGTTTTGCTCATATCTTCTAGACCGTAGCTCCGAATTAAACAAACTTTATATGAAACTTGACTAGAATTTCGTGTAGATCATCATGGTGCATGTTACCTTGTTGTTTAACAACTTTAACTTAAGGTTTGTTCAGATCTGGACCAATTTCAAAATATGCATATGAGGACTTACCGGATTTTCTATATGTTGATTCCGGCCTCATTTAAACTTGTTGTTTTGTGTTGTTCTTGTGTGCTTCATCCCTTGCCATGAAATGTATCATACTTGCATCATGTTGATTGTGCATTGCACCTTGTTTGATGTTGTGCCATGTTGTGTTCTTGTGTTGAGTAGAGCCAGGAGCCGAGACCGAGAACGAGGTTCCTACCGAGGTTGAGTACGAGGAGCCGTCTTACGATCCCATCGACGACTCGACAGGCAAGATGACCTGACCCAGATATCATTACTATCTTTGCCTATTGCTAGATGTCTCGCTCTTTAGCTTATTGCCTTGATGCCCATGTTTGTTTGTCAGCCTCCTATTGTAACCATGAATTTGTCTAACCACCTAACCTAGCAAACCATTGTTTGGCTACGTAAGCTTCGCTCACCCCTCTTATAGCATTGTTAGTTGCAGGAGAAGATTTGAAGATTCTTTCTTCATGTTGAAGTTATTGTTGGGATATCACACTATATAATCTGTTAAACTAAATCATCTATATACTTGGCAATGGGTGGAAGGCTAAGCCTCTCGCTTGGTGTTTTGTTCCACTCATGCCACCCTAGGAACCGTTTAAATCGGTGTTATGTTCCTTGATTATGTGTTCCTAACACGGTTGGGGTTATGGGACCCCTCGATAACCCGCTTAGCGCTAAAGCTTTTCTAGCAAGGCCCGACATTGGTTTTACATTTGCCTAAACAACTAAAACTTGCCGAGGGAGTAATTAACCCGAGGATTTATTAATCAACCCCCCTGGGCCAGTGCTCGATTTGAGTGTTGGTCCAAACTAGAGCCACTTGCGGTGCCACCCGGCTTGCTGGGGTCTTCGGTATCTGTACGTAGTGCTCATCCGGTTGTGGCCTGAGACTAGATACGCGTGGCTACTGTCAGGGTGTCGGCACGCCGGGAGGTCTTGCTGGATTAGTTTTTACCTATGTCGGAATATCTTGAGCACGGGATTCCGAGAATACTCGGGCCTTCCCACCTTGGAGTTGTGACTCTGCGGATCGTGAGCTTGTGATGGGCTAAGTTGGGACACCCCTGCAGGGTTATGAACTTTCAAAAGTCGTGCCCGCGGTTATGTGGCAGATGGGAATTGTTAATATCCGGTTGTAGAAAACTTGACACTATGTTCAGAATACACTACCAGCGTGAGTAACCGTGACGGTCATTTTACGAAAGGAGTTCGGGAAGTGAACACGGTGGGGTTATGTTTGACGTGCTTAGATAGGATCACTTCGTCATCACTTTGACGCTCGTGGCACTTCTCTTCTCGCTCTAAACACGTAAGCTAGTGCTAGTGCAGCTGCAACCTTTATTTCTTCAGCCTTGTTCCACACCCAAGGCTTAGATAGTTTTGCTACCCTGGAACAGGATTGCTGAGTCCTCCGTGGCTCACAGATTCTACATAACACCAGATGCAGGTACTATGGTGAACTACACAGGTGACGGCACCGAGCTGTACTGGGAGTTCGATGAAGAATGTGGGCGATACTACGTGTCTTACCCAGAGGATCAGTAGTGGCTTCTACTAGGGGCGATCGGACCTTGTGGCTTTATTTATTTGGTATCTTTCATTCGGATCTTCGTCCGTAGTCGGACTGTGATGTTATTTGGATGATGATTGCTTATGTAATGTATTGTGTGACGTGGCGAGTGTAAGCCAACTACTCTTTTGAAATTTCATCCCTCTTTTACATGAGTCGTGCAAAGATACCATACTTGAGATCATTCTAGTATGAGCTTATACCTTTAAGTTGTGCCTCGACACGTAGGAGGTATAATCTCATACTGGGCATTACAAGTTGGTACCAGAGCCTTCTCCGACCTAGAAGCCCCCACTGATTGATCGAATCGTTGATGGTTGAGTCTAGGCACACACTTGAAATGTTTTTGAGTCCTATATATATATCGGAGAGTAGGATTTCTTTTGCTCCTCATCTCTTTTCACTCTGGTGAGGACTCCTGACGATTACTTGTCTCTTCTACTCTCAAAATTTCACACACAAAAAAATTAGGATCACGCGGGTATTGTTTGGATTGTTCCGATGTATTTGTGACGAGAACATTGTTCTCGATGCCTCCTGTCATTTAGGGGTTGTGGCAGTGTCCCGGGGAGTTGAGCTCTGAGGTGTTGTCGTCACAAATATATCGCAGCAGTTCTGGAATACTTAAGACAGCCGACATCAAAAACTCTCCTATGCGGTTAGTGGTAAGATAACCCCGACATCACCCAGTACTGGGGAGGTAGTTCGGGAGTATTGCCATAGCTTGTATAGCAGATGTGTTTCGAAGGTCCGAGGTACACGGTTTCCGGAAATAACTGGTTATGTGTTGAAGGATGGATACAGCTGGATGTAGGATTAGAGTTGAGTGCGCGATGCTTCCCCTGTATCCCCAACACCTGATTGCATAACTGGAAACTTTTCAGAAATTAATAGGTGGGTTCATCTAGTAGCTCGTAGGCATTCTTCCAACGAATGCATGATATGGAGTTCGGGGTTCTACATTGAGTGAAGTAGTTTTATGGGCGTTGTTCCGATCGGGAGTTGCATCTTAAAGGGTCCTTGGCTATGCTGATCCGGGGATTGCAAAACCCTTTTGTAACACGTTCCATAAGCTTTCAGCACGAATATGTCGAACGAAGCTTATATCTTGTATTTGTTCTATCTGTTCCTTGTTGTTTTATTTACCTTTTGTTCTCCCAAGTGGCTTCTCGTGAAGATTGTTGTATCATTAAACTGTGGATTACATTCGTTCATTTTGTTCGAATGTTCTTGTGAAGACTTATGTTGCAATTTATAGCCGTTGATTCAGCTTATATATTTTCAATCAATGGCTAATAGTTGTCATCTCATTCAGGATGGCTCCTAAAAGGGTTCCCAACGCTAACCCAGAGGGTGAAGAAGTTCCTGATCGTCCTCCTTCCCCTCCTCCTCCGTCTGAGGCCTGGAGAGCAATTATGCAAGCTACGAACCATAACACCCAGATGCTTATGCAAATGATGCAGAACATTCAAGAAAATCAAGCAAATCAAGGTGGTCATGGGAACCAAGGCCAAGGCAATTTGTTCAACCAACCTCACTTTGCTACACTCAACCAGTTCTTGGCAAACCAACCAAAGGCATTCAGTTACTGTGTGGATCTGCTAGATGCTGAAGACTGGATAACAGACATCAAGAAGCACTTTGAATGCAGTAACGTGAGACCTGAGGATTATGTCAAGTTTGCCGCCTTTCAACTCAAGGACCAAGCCGCTGATTGGTGGCAGCAGTACAAAGACTCCAGAGAAGGACGTGATATCTCGTGGACTGACTTCTACAAGGATTTCCGCTCTCACCACATTCCAACTAGTGTCATCGAAGGCATGCGTGAGCAATTCCGCAACCTGAAGCAAGGCACCATGTCCGTTTATCAATACAATGTCAAGTTCCAGAACCTTGCCCGCTATGCCAAGAAAGACATCCCAGATTCCAAGAGCAAGATTTATCAGTTCCGTGGTGGTCTGAAGGATGAACTCCAACTAGCTCTCACCTTGTTCGAGCCAGATGAATTTGATCAATTCTATAACATGGCACTTAAGCAAGAGGCAGCCCAACTCTAGATGGAAGCTTCCAAAAAGAGAATCAGAGATGCTGTCAACTCATCCTCTTCTTCCCAAGTGGTTGCAAAGCAGCAGAAGTTTTTGCTTCCACCTCCTCTAGTGATCCGACCTTCCAACAACAACAAAAACAAGCATTCTGGTGGCCGTGGTTTCTCCCACCCACCCAACCCAAGCAATCAGTCAAAGAATCACTTCAAGCTTTGAAGTCAAGTGCTCCTTATCACCGTCCTCTCTCAGAAGTGGTTTGCAACAAGTGTGGCCAGAAGGGTCACTATGCTAACAAGTGCCCCAACCCAAGGTGCCTTCCGCCTCCTCCACCTGTCAGCACTGCTATTGTCAAGCACAATCCCAAGGTTGCAAGAGTGAATCTGATGAATGTAGCTCAAGCAGAGAATTCTTCAGATGTGATACTTGGTAATCTTCGAGTTAACTCTATTCCTGCAAAATTATTGTTTGATTCGAGTGCATCGCTTTCTTTCATTTCAAGACCATTTGTTGCTAAGCATGACTTGGTTTCGGAGAGCATTCCTAGACCTTTAAAGATTATTTCTCCGAGATTGCAAATGACTTCCAACTCAGTTGTTCCGGATGTATCTATTCATATGGGTGATTACCGATCTCTAGTTTCTTCGGTTATTCTCGGCAACTCCGACATTGATCTTCTTCTTGGTATGGATTGGCTTTCCAAGCATGATGCAAACATTGATTGTGCAAATAAGGAAGTCAAGCTTACTCATCCTGACGAAGATGTGATTATCTTCGCCTCTCGAGATAACACAATCAGGCTATTCTCTCTCAATGACAAGGGCGAGATTAATGCCATCTCTCAAATTCCGGTGGTCAATGAATATGAAGATGTTTTCCCTGAAGAGCTTCCGGGCATTCCTTCGCATCGTCAAGTTGAATTTGTCATTGAACTCGAGCCCGGTACCGAGCCAGCATGTCGGCGTCCGTACAAGCTTTCCCCTGATGAGTTGAAGGAGCTGAAGAAACAACTCGATGAGCAAGAGCGTATGGGTCTAATCAGGCCTAGCACTTCTCCTTGGGGCTATGGTGTTCTATTCGTCAAGAAGAAGGATGGCACGAAGCGCCTTTGCGTTGATTACCGGCCATTGAACAAGAAGACAATAAAGAACAAGTATCCGCTCCCCAATATCAATGAATTGTTCGAGCAGCTCAAAGGAGCAAACGTGTTCTCAAAGCTCGATCTTCGGATGGGTTACCACCATATCCGTATCCGTGAAGAAGATATTCACAAGACCGCATTCAGAACGAGCTATGGTTCCTATGAATACACGGTCATGTCTTTTGGCCTCGCAAATGCTCCACCCACCTTCTCGAGGATGATGCACTTCATATTCAGCCCCTACACCAATGAATTTGTTCTTGTCTATATGGATGACATCTTGGTATTTTCCAAGAATGAAAAAGATCATGCCAAGCACCTCCGTTTGGTTCTCGACAGACTCCGTGAACACAAGTTCTATGCGAAGTTCTCCAAATGCGAATTCTGGCTGGATAAGGTCTTATATCTTGGCCATATCATCTCTGCTGAGGGTATTTTTGTCAACCCCGAGAAAGTTGAAGCGATTGTCAACTGGGAACCCCCGCAGAACGTCAAGCAACTCCGAAGCTTCCTTGGTCTCGCTAGCTATTGCAGAAGGTTCGTTGAGAACTTCGCCAAGATTGCCAAGCCTCTCTCAAACTTGTTGCAGAAGAATGTCAAGTACAACTGGTCTCCTAATTGTGATGTGGCATTCAAAACACTCAAAGAAAAGCTCATTTCTGCTCCGGTTCTTACTCCTCCGGATGAGTCCAAGCCCTACGAAGTATTCTGTGATGCTTCTCTTCAAGGACTTGGCGGTGTTCTCATGCAAGACAAGAAGATTGTGGCATACACTTCTCATCAATTGAAGCCAAATGAGAAGAACTACCCCACACATGATCTCGAGCTAGCAGCAGTGGTACATGCCTTGATCACGTGGAGGCACCTTCTGTTGGGCAGAAAAGTGGACATCTTCACCGATCACAAGAGCTTGAAGTACATCTTCACACAGTCGAACCTGAACCTTCGCCAGACTCGTTGGGTTGAGATGATCCAAGAGTATGATCCAAGCATCGAATACACACCTGGCAAGGCCAATGTCATTGCAGATGCCTTGAGCATAAAGGCATATTGCAACAGTCTCCTTATCAAGCCGTTCCAGCCTAAACTTTGTGAATCATTCAGGAAGCTCAACCTCCAAGTTGTTCCGCAAGGCTTTCTTGCAAACCTTCAAGTTGCTCCTACCTTGGAAGATCAGATCCGTGAGGCCCAACTCAGTGATGCTATGGTGTAGAAAGTGAAACATGGTATTGCAAAGGGTACTCCCAAATACAAGTGCTATCGTGTTGATGAGAAAGGCACCTTGTTCTTTGAGGACAGACTTGTGGTTCCCAAGGGTGATCTCAGGAAGCTCATAATGAACGAAGCACATGACTCCCTCCTCTCGATTCATCCTGGAAGTTCCAAGATGTACCAAGACCTCAAGCAATCTTACTAGTGGACTCGCATGAAAAGGGAGATTGCCCAATTCGTGAATGAATGTGATGTCTGCAGAAGAGTGAAGGCAGAGCATCAACGTCCAGCCGGTCTCCTCCAAGCTCTTCCTATTCCCGAGTGGAAATTCGACCACATTGAAATGGATTTCGTCACTGGGTTTCCCAAGTCCAAGAAGGGGAATGATGCTATCTTTGTTGTGATTGACAAGCTAACCAAAGTCGCTCACTTCCTTCCAGTCAAAGAATCCATCAATGTAGCTCAGTTGGCAGAGTTGTACACTTCCAGAATTGTGTCGTTACATGGCATTCCTCAAGTTATCTCCTCAGACCGTGGAAGTTTGTTCACATCCAAGTTCTGGGACTCCTTTCAGTCAGCTATGGGCACTAAGATCCGTTTTAGCACTGCGTTTCACCCTCAGACTAGTGGTCAAGTCGAAAGAGTGAACCAGATCCTCGAAGACATGCTCAGAGCTTGTGTCATCTCTTTTGGCATGAAGTGGGAAGATTGTCTCCCGTTTGCTGAGTTCTCTTACAACAACAGTTTCCAAGCAAGTGCCGGCAAAGCTCCTTTTGAAATCCTCTATGGCAGATAGTGACGTGCCCCTCTAAACTGGTCCGAGACTGGTGAACATCAACTTCTTGGAAATGACTTGATCTCAGAAGCCGAAGAGATATGCAAAGTCATACGTGAGAATCTCAAGGCCGCTCAGTCGCGTCAAAAGAGTTACTATGACGGCAAGCATCGTGATTTGGCTTTCGACATTGGGGATCATGTCTATCTCCGAGTTTCTCCTATGAAAGGAACCCAAAGATTCGGTATCAAAGGAAAACTTGCTCATAGATACGTGGGCCCTTTCAAGATTCTTGGCAAAAGAGGCGATCTAGCCTATCAACTTGAGCTCCCCTCCAACTTTGCAAATGTTCATGATGTGTTTCACGTGTCTCAACTCCGCAAGTGCTTCAAGACACCTGAACGCACCATTCCGTTCGAGGAGATTGATCTTCAACAAGACTTGTCTTACCGTGAGCACCCTATTGCTATTCTTGAAGAAACCGAACGCAAGACCCGCAACAAGTCAATCAAGTTCTTGAAAGTTAAGTGGTCACACCATACCGACCGAGAAGCTACGTGGGAATGAGAAGATCACCTTCGTTCCGAGTATCCTTCCTTCTTCCAGTCCTAGATCTCGGGACGAGATCTTTTCGTAGTAGAGGAGAGTTTGAAATGCCCCAAATGTAACACTTTCCAATTGTGGCAATATATGAACTTTGACTTCATCTATTCCATTCTGGGCTCTTCTTTCATTTCGGGTTTCTTCGTTTTGTCGTGTGCGTGTGTGTATTTCATCCATGTCATGTTATCATGTGCATTGCATTGCATTCGTGTTGTCAGTTGCACCCGGTCCCACCCGCCTCTTCCCGTTGTCCGTTTCGAGTTCCGACACTCACACACGTGCCCGTGGCACCCCCGAGTCCTTCTTTCGTGTGTGGCCTTGTAACGTTTCCGGAATGACGTGAGACTTTTCGTGCGTTGTTGTTTTGGTACGTGTAGGCCGTCTGTCAAGTTTCATCGCGTTTGGAGTTCGTTTGGTACTCCAATGGTTAACCTAGTGGGCTAAAAGTACCTCTTCTTTTTGGCCCAAGACCCCCTCCATAACAGCCCACAAACCCAGCACAACCACTTCCATCATCTCGGTCGTCGAATCGTGATCGCGTGGACAAAAACCGCTCCTCATTTGGAGTTTCCTAGCTCCCAGAAACTATAAAACAGTCCCCATCCTCGAAATCCCGGTGCAACCCTAACTTTTCCTCTACCTCCGCGCGCCGGACACGTTCGCGCAGCCGCCGGACACGTCCGACCCGCTGCCACCTCACTCCAACCAATCAGAGGCCGCCACGTCACCACCGCCGCCACATGGCGACCCCCGATTGGCCGGGCCACCTCACCCTCATCCTCCGCGCCGCCACCTCAGCCCGCGGCCCCGCCGGTCGCCGGACCCCGCCGCCGACCTCGCCAGACCCCGCCGCCAACCTCGCCGGAACGTCGCCGCTGCCTCGCCGGTACACCGCCGCCGGGCGCGCCCTTCGCCGCCGCGCCGCCGCACGCCTCCACCGCCGCCACCGCCGCCGCTTACCCCGCCGCCGGAGCGCCTGCCGCCGCCGCGCGCACTGCCGCCTCCCGTCGCCGGCGCGGGCCCCCAGCCGCCGCCGCTCGGCCGGCCCCGGCCGCTGCCGTCCCTCGGGCCCCCAGCACCAGCGCCCCGGGCCTCCTCAGCTCCGGCCATCTCCAACTCCGGCCGCTCCGCCTTCTTCTTCCTCGTCTCCGGCCAACTCCGGCGATCCCGATCCGGTTCGGAATCGGGACGAGATCCATTGGTTCCACCAACCAAACGCATCCCCGCGCCTGGAGCCACTCCGTCCCGGGACATCTCCACCCACGTTTGACTTTTGTGAGGTATAAAAACCACTAAGTCCCAGATCTGCAACAATTTGTTGCATCCTTTGCATGGATGTAACTTCGTGCTCGTAGATCCGTTTTGGGTGTGTGATATATCAAAATGATCGTGGTGATGTGCTCTACATTTTGTTCCATTGTGGCATGCTTGTTTGAGATCATCTAGAGGTCCTAATCATCATGAATATAGTGCTACTTGTTATAAACTGATGTTACTTATTAATTGGATGCCATGTATGAGATTTGATAACTTGGTGCATGATTATCCAAATGGAGCATATGATATGTCAAAATGTTCATTGTGAAGTGCTCTACATGATGGTTGCTGTAGCATTCATGTTAGGTGTCATATTGCCATGTTAATCTCTGTTGCAAAAGTGCATGTGGTTGTTAAGTGCTGAAACTTGTTATGAGATGCTGTTTTGACATGCTCTTTGCTATTGATGTGTTTGTCCCCATGTCACATGCCAATATGTTTTAGAAACACCATCATATGGTCTTTGTTGTGGTGCAAACCACTTTCCATGATATGCCTTGAGGTGACTTAAACAAGCTTGTAAACATGCCATGCCAATGTTACTGTTTTATACTTAGTAAAAAAACTGCTAAGTCTGGAATCTGTTTTAACCTGATGCTATGTTTGCTTGATGCCCCACTCAAATCCATGCTTGTTTTGGAGTGACCAATGGTCATTCCTTGTTTTCCATGTTATTGTATATCCACCCATGCCCTCACTTGAACATATGGCTTGTTGTAGCTTATTTATTTCTTGCTCTCAAGTTGCTATAAATTATTCCTGTCAGGTTTTTGACAGCATGATCAATTTGGTGTAGCTTGTTGCTATTGATCCATGCCTCCTATGGAGTTGCTCCAATGGAGTTGTTTGCTGTAGAACATGTCTACTTCATGTCCATGCTTCGTGTCATCATGTTTGGGTGATGTAGTTTATATTTACCTTGCTCCAAAGTTGCTATGTGGCTGTTAACTTCAGCTTTGCATTGTATCTTGTTTCGTGTGTATGTGTTGAACCGATGCTCCGTTTTGAGCGTGCCCTATATGAAACTTGTGTGATTTTGCATGTAGAATCATAATATCATGTTGTTTACATGTTTGGAGTGTGTTTGCTTGATGTTTGGATGCATCTTGCACCGTTGCCTTGCTTGTCTTGTTTTGCTCATATCTTCTAGACCGTAGCTCCGAATTAAACAAACTTTATATGAAACTTGACTAGAATTTCGTGTAGATCATCATGGTGCATGTTAACTTGCTGTTTAACAACTTTAACTTAAGTTTTGTTCAGATCTGGACCAATTTCAAAATATGCATATGAGGACTTACCGGATTTGCTATATGTTGATTCCGGCCTCATTTAAACTTGTTGTTTTGTGTTGTTCTTGTGTGCTTCATCCCATGCCATGAAATGTATCATACTTGCATCATGTTGATTGTGCATTGCACCTTGTTTTATGTTGTGCCATGTTGTGTTCTTGTGTTGAGTAGAGCCGGGAGCCGAGACCGAGAACGAGGTTCCTACCAAGGTTGAGTACGAGGAGCCGTCTTACGATCCCATCGACGACTCGACAGGCTAGATGACCTGACCCAGATATCATTACTATCTTTGCATATTGCTAGATGTCTCGCTCTTTAGTTTATTGCCTCGATGCCCATGTTTGTTTGTCAGCCTCCTATTGTAACCATGAATCTGTCTAACCATCCAACCTAGCAAACCTTTGTTTGGCTACGTAAGCTTCGCTCAACCCCTCTTATAGCATTGTTAGTTGCAGGAGAAGATTTGAAGATTCTTGCTTCATGTTGAAGTTATTGTTGGGATATCACACTATATAATCTGTTAAACTAAATCATCTATATACTTGGCAATGGGTGGAAGGCTAAGCCTCTTGCTTGGTGTTTTGTTCCACTCATGCCACCCTAGGAACCGTTTAAACCGGTGTTATGTTCCTTGATTATGCGTTCCTAATACGGTTGGGGTTATGGGACCCCCTCGATAACCCGCTTAGCGCTAAAGCTTTTCCAGTGAGGCCCGACATTGGTTTTACATTTGCCTAAACAACTAAAACTTGCCGAGGGAGTAATTAACCCGAGGATTTATTAATCAACCCCCCTGGGCCAGTGCTCTATTTGAGTGTTGGTCCAAACTAGAGCCACTTGCGGTGCCACCCGGCTTGCTGGGGTCTTCTATATCTGTACGTAGTGCTCATCCGGTCGTGGCCTGAGACTAGATACGCGCGGCTACTGTCAGGGTGTTGGCACGCCGGGAGGTCTTGCTGGATTAGTTTTTACCTATGTTGGAATATCTTGAGCACGGGATTTCGAGAATACTCGGGCCTTCCCACCTTGGAGTTGCGACTCCGCGGATCGTGAGCTTGTGATGGGCTAAGTTGGGACACCCCTGCAGGGTTATGAACTTTCGAAAGCCGTGCACGCGGTTATGTGGCAGATGGGAATTGTTAATATCCGGTTGTAGAAAACTTGACACCATGTTCAGAATACACTACCAGCGTGAGTAACCGTGACGGTCATTTTCCGAAAGGGGTTCGGGAAGTGAACACGGTGGGGTTATGTTTGACGTGCTTAGATAGGATCACTTCGTGATCACTTTGACGCTCGTGGCACTTCTCTTCTAGCTCTAAACACGTAAGCTAGTGCTAGTGCAGCTGCAACCTTTATTTCTTCAGCCTTGTTCCACACCCAAGGCTTAGATAGTTTTGCTACCCGGGAACGGGATTGCTGAGTCCTCCGTGGCTCACAGATTCTACACAACACCATATGCAGGTACTATGGTGAACTACACAGGTGACGGCACAGAGTTGTACTAGGAGTTCGATGAAGAACGTGGGCGATACTACGTGTCTTACCCAGAGGATCAGTAGTGGCTTCTACTAGGGGCGATCGGACCTTGTGGCTTTATTTATTTGGTATCTTTCATTTGGATCTTCGTCCGTAGTCGGACTGTGATGTTATTTGGATGATGATTGCTTATGTAATGTATTGTGTGACGTGGCGAGTGTAAGCCAACTACTCTTTTGCAATTTCATCCCTCTTTTACATGAGTCGTGCAAAGATACCATACTTGAGATCATTCTAGTATGAGATTATACCTTTAAGTCGTGCCTCGACACGTAGGAGGTATAATCTCATACTGGGCATTAAAACTCCTTCTCTAGAAAGGATCCAAAAGATCTTGCCTTTGGATCTGTGGTAGACGGTGTACCCAACAGTTTCTTTTGGGTATCCTATGAAGATGCACTTTTCCAATTTTGGGTTCGAGCTTATCAGGCTGATGCTTTTTCACATAAGCATCGCAATCCCAAACTTTTCTTGCCAAACCACAGTTCATACAATGTCGTCTCAAAGGATTTAGACGGTGCCCTATTTAACGTGAATGCAACTGTCTCTAATGCATAACCCCAAAATGATAAAGGAAAATCGATAAGAGACATCATAGAACGCACCATATCAAAATAGAGCACGGTTATGATGTTCAGACACACCATTACGGTGTGGTGTTCCAGATGGCGTGAGTTGTGAAGCTATTCCACATTGTTTTAAATGAAGGCCAAACTCATAACTCAAATATTCGCCTCCGCGATCAGATCGTGGAAACTTTATTTTTTTATTACGATGATTCTATACTTCACTGTGAAATTCGTTGAACTTTTCAAATGTTTATGACTTGTGTTTCATTAATTAGATATGACCATATCTACTCAAATGATCTGTGAAGGTGAGAAAATAACGATACTCGCCACGTGCTTCAACACTCATCGGACCGCGTACATCGATATGTATTATTTTCGATAAGTCATTAGCTCGCTCCATTGTCCGAAGAACGGAGTTTTAGTCATCTTGCCCCTGAGGCATGGTTTGCAAGTATCAAATGATTCATAATCAAGTGATTCCAAAAGTACATCAGCATGGAGTTTCTTCATGTGCTTTACATCAATATGACCTAAACGGCAGTGCCTCAAGTATGTTGTACTATCATTATCAACTCTGCATCTTTTGGCTTCAATATTACGAATATGTGTATTACTATGATCGAGATTCAATAAACCATTCTCCTTGGGTGTATGACCATAGAAGGTTTTATTCATGTAAACAGAATAACAATTATTCTCTTTACTTAAATGAATAACCGTATTGCAATAAACACGACCCAATCTTGTTCATGATCAACGCAAACACCAAATAACATTTATTTAAGTTTAACACTAATCCTGATAGTATAGGAGTGTGCTATGATGATCATATCAATCTTGGAACTACTTCCAACACACATCGCCACATCACCCTCAACTAGTCTCCGTTTATTCTGCAACTCCTGTTTCGAGTTACTAATCTTAGCAACCGAACAAGTATCAAATACCCAGGGGCTACTACGAGCACTAGTAAGGTACACATCAATAACATGTATATCAAATATACCTTTGTTCACTTTGTTCCGCTTCCAGTGGCCATTTACTTTGCAGTAGAAGCACTCAGTTTCAGGCTTAGGTCCAACTTTGGGCTTCTTCACGGGAGTGACAACTTGCTTGCCAGTCTTCTTGAAGTTCCTTTTCTTTCCCTTGCCCTTTTTGTTTAAACTAGTGGTCTTGTTAGCCATCAACAATTGATGCTCTTTCTTGATTTCTACCTTCGCCGATTTCAGTATCGCGAAGAGCTCGGGAATCGTTTTCGTCATCCCTTGCATATTACAGTTCATCACGAAGTTCTAGTAGCTTGGTGATAGTGAATAAAGAACTCTATCAATCACTATCTTATCTGCAAGATTAACTCCCACTTGATTCAAGTGATTGTAGCACCCAGACATTCTGAGCACATGCTCACTAGCTGAGCTATTCTCCTCCTTGTAGGCAAAGTACTTGTCAGAGGTCTCATACCTCCCGACATGGGCATGAGTCTGAAATACCAATTTTAGCTCTTGAAACATCTCATATGCTCCGTGGCGTTCAAAACATTTTTGAAGTCCCGGTTCTATGTTGTAAAGCCTTCCGCACTAAACTGTTAAGTAGTCATCATATCGAGCTTGCTAAACGTTCATAATGTCTGCATCTGCTCCTGCAATAGGTCTGTCACCTAGCGGTGCATCAAGGACATAATACTTATGTGAAACAATAAGGATAATCCTCAGATTACGGACCTAGTCCGCATCACTGCTACTAACATCTTTCAACTTAGTTTTCTCTAGGAACATATCAAAAGCAGGGGAGCTAAATTGAGAGCTATTGATCTACAACATAGATATGCAAATACTATTAGGACTAAGTTCATGATAAATTGAGTTTAATTAATCAAATTACTTAAGAACTCCCACTTAGATAGACATCCCTCAAGTCATCTAAATGGTACGTGATCCAAATCAACTAAACCATGTCCGATCATCACGTGAGATGGAGTAGTCATCAATGGTGAACATCTCTATGTTGATCATATCTAATATATGATTCACGTTCGACCTTTCGGTCTCCAGTGTTCTGATACGTCTCCAACTTATCTATAATTTTTTATTGTTCCATGCTATTATATTATCTTTCTTGGATGTTTTATATGCATTTATATGATATTTTATATGATTTTCGGGACTAACCTATTAACCCAGAGCCCAGTGCCAGTTTATGTTTTTTCCTTGTTTTTGAGTTTCACGGAAAAGAAATATCAAACGGAGTCCAATTGACCTGGAAATTTACGGTGATTTTTTATGGACCAAAAGAAGCCCACGGAGTGCCAAAGATGGACCAAAAGAGCCACGAGGCCACCACAAGGGTGGGGGGCGCCCCCCTAGGGTGTGCCCCCTACCGTGTCGTCGCCTCCTGGGTCCCCCTGACTTGTCCCCGACGCCAAAAATTATTATAAATACTAAAACCTCAGAAAATAAACTTAGATCAGGAGTTCCACCGCCGCAAGCCTCTGTAGCCACGAAAAACCAATTGGGAGCCTGTTCCGGCACCCAGCTAGAGGGGGAAACCATCATCGGTGGCCATCTTCATCATCTTGGTGGTCTCCATGACGAGGAGTTAGTAGTTCACCCTCGGGGCTGAGGGTATGTACCAATAGCTATGTGTTTGATCTCTCTCTCTCTCTCGTGTTCTTGATTTGGCACGATCTTGATGTACCATGAGCTTTGCTATTATAGTTGGATCTTATGATGTTTCTCCCCCTCTACCATGTTGTAATGGATTGAGTTTTCCCTTTGAAGTTATCTTATCGGATTGAGTCTTTAAGCATTTGAGAACACTTGATGTGTGTCTTGCATGTGCTTATCTATGGTGAGAATGGGATATTCATGTGATCCACTTGATGTATGTTTTGGTGATCAACTTGCGGGTTCAGCGACCAAGTGAACTTATGCATAGGGGTTGGCACATGTTTTCGTCTTGACTCTCCGGTAGAAACTTTGGGGCACTCTTTGAAGTTCTTTGTGTTGTTTTGAATAGATGAATCTGAGATTGTGTGATGTATATCGTATAATCAAACCCACGGATACTTGTGGTGACATTGGAGTATCTATGTGACGTTAGGGTTTTGGTTGATGTGTATCTTAAGGTGTTATTTTAGTACGAACTCTAGGGCTGTTTGTGACACTTATAGGAATAGCCCAATAGATTGATCAGAAAGAATAACTTTGAGATGGTTTCGTACCCTGCAATAATCTCTTCATTTGTTTTCCGCTATTAGTGACTTTGGAGTGACCCTTTGTTGCATGTTGAGGGATTGTTATATGATCCAATTATGTTATCATTGTTGAGAGAACTTGCACTAGTGAAAGTGTGAGCCCTAGGCCTTGTTTCCAAGCATTGCAATACCGTTCGTGCTCCGTTTTACTACTGGTCAGCTTGCTATTTTTATATTTTCATATTACAAAAAGCTATATCTACCATCCATATTACACTTCTATCACCATCTCTTTGCTGAACTACTGCACCTATACAATTTACCATTGTATTGGGTGTGTTGGGGACACAAGAGACTCTTTGTTATTTGGTTGCAGGGTTGCTTGAGAGAGACCATCTTCATCCTACGCCTCCCACGGATTGATAAACCTTAGGTCATCCACTTGAGGGAAAATTGCTACTATCCTACAAAACTCTGCGCTTGGAGGCCCAACATGAGTCTACAAGAAGAAGGTTGTGTAGTACAGTAGTAGACATCAAGCTCTTATCTGGCGCCGTTGCCGAGGAGGTGAGTTCTTGAAGGTATATCTTTACATATTGCAATCGAATCTTTTAGTTTCTTGTGTTATCACCAGTTTAGTCTATAAAAAGAAAACTACAAAAAATGGAATTTAGGTTGCCTCATATGCTTCATCTTTTTAATGTCTTTTGTGAAAATGATGGAAAGGAAAATTGTGCTCAAGTGTTAGAAGAAGAGGTTAATAAAATGTTTGGCACTAAATATTCGAATGATGAGCATGATTGCAATATTGTTAGTATGAATTCTTTGAGTATCCACGATTCTAATGGTATGCAAAGCTACAAGCTTGGGGATGCTATGTTTGATGAAGATGATATTTTTAATCCTCCAAGTTTTGATGAGCAAATTTATTATGATGAAGGCATGCCTCCTACTTATGATGATTATTGTGATGACACCTATGTTATAAAGAATACCAGTAACCATGAAACTTGTCATCGTGATTTTAATCAAGTATCACATGATAGTTATTTTGTTCAGTTTGATCCTCCCACTATTATTCATGAGAATAAATTTGCCTATGTGGAGAGTAATAAAAAATCTATGATTATGCATCATGAAAAGAGTGCTTTATGTGATAGTTATATTGTTGGATTCATTCATGATGCTACTGAAAATTATTATGAGAGAGGAATGTATGCTTCTACCTATTGCAATAATATCACATTTCTTCTCTATGTGTTGAAAGTCTTGAAGTTGTGCTTGCTTTGCCTTCCTATGCTAGTTGATTCTTGTTCCCATAAATTGTTTGCTCACAAAATCCCTATGCATAGGAAGTGGGTTAGACTTAAATATTCTTGCCATATAATTCATGATGCTCTTTTTGCATTTCAATTCTTTACTTCCATGTGAGCATCATTGAAATCATCATGCTTATCTAAAAAGGCGTTAAAGAAAAGCGCTTGTTGGGAGACAACCCAATACGTATACATACTATTTTTGTGTGTCCACATGATTAAGCTACTGTAGTAATCATGTTTTATAGCTTTTTGTTTCAATAAGGTGCCAAGTAAAGCCTTTGGAATAGTGTGGTTGATAGTTGATTTGATTCTGTGCAAAAACAGAAAGTTTTGCACCCAATGCAAAAAATCCAATAAATCACTGGAACATGATAATTAGATGAAATTTTTACACATGATTGATATACAAATTTCCCAAGTTTTCCTATTTTTCAGAACTTTTAGAGTTCCAGAAGTATGGTGGTTGTCCAGATCATTACATGATGTTCTATTTTTGACATATTCTGTTTTCCATGCATAGTTTGCTTGTTTTAGTGTTTCCATAGCTTATATTAAGTGATATAAATTGTGGATATGATAAGTTACAGTAGACTTTGTTTGAGAACAATTATGAATCTTGTCTTTGACAATACACAAGTGAATGATTTGCTTAATTATACTAATGCATCTCACGAAGTTCCGTTAAGTTTTGTGTGATTGAAGTTTTCAAGTTTTGGGTGAGACATCGATATGAGGAGAATAAGGAGTGGAAAGACACTAATCTTGGGGATGATAAAGGCACCCAAGGTAATGTTCAAGGAATATCCAAGCAACTAAGCTTGGGGATGCCCCGGAAGGCATCCCCTCTTTTGTCTTCAACATTATCGGTGACCTCACTTGGAGCTATATTTTTATTCGTCACATGATATGAGTTTTCTTGGAGCATCATTTTCTTTTGTTTAGATTTGTTTGCTGTTATTTAGAATAAGTTTTTGTATCTTTTGTTTCAATAAAAAAATAAGTATAGCCTTTACCATGCTTATTTTGCAAGTATAGATGTTGCTGTTTGAAAAACTTTCATTGTGCTAATTCTTCTGGGTAGTCAGAACGTGATAAATTCTTAAAAAATTTACAAAGTTAGAATGAATAAGTTATCTGTAACGTGGTAAATTTTAATAATTTTTAAAGCTAGGGAAGTATGAGAACAATTCCACTATTTACAGACTGTCCTGTTTAGACATATTGCTGTTATGTTTGCATTGTTTGCATATGTTCGCATGTTTAATGATTCTATTTGAGGATAAGAGTATTAAATATGCAATGTCAACTTATAATTTTAGTGATTTTCTACAATAGAGAATGTTAAGATTTTGAGTTGATTTATACTAACTTATCTCACGAGTTCTTGTTGAGTTTTGCGTGGATGAAGTTTTTTGAGATTTAGGGAAACTGCGACATGAGAGAAAGTAAGGAGACACAAAAGCTCAAGCTTGGGGATGCCAAAGGCATCCCAAGATAATATTTCAAGAAGTCTCAAGCATCTAAGCTTGGGGATGCCCCAGTTGGCATCCCACCTTTCTTCTTCAACAATTATCGGCTAGTATAGGTTTTGCCTAAGCTTTTGCTTCTTCACATGATATATGCTATCCTTGCAATGTCATTTTATTTTGTTTTGCTTGAGAATTGAATAAAGTACTTAAGATCTGAAATTCTGAAATGAAAGAGGGTCTTCTCATAGCTAGCTAATTATTTGACTACTCATTTATCTTCACTTATATCTTTTTGGGAGTAGTTTGTCAGTTGCTCTAGTGCTTCACTTATACCTTTTTAGAGCACAACGGTGGTTTTATTTTATAGAAATCGATGAACTCTCATGCTTCACTTATATTATTTTGAGAGTCTTTAAGAACAACATGGTAATTTGCTTGGGTTATGAATTTAGTCATAATATGATAGACATCCAAAGGAGATATAATAAAAACTTTCATATATAGAGCATTGAATACTATGTGAAGTTTGACTCCTTGTAATTGTTCTAAGATGTTAAGATGGTAATATTAGAGTCGTGCTAGTGGAAGTTTGTGAGGTTACAGAAATAATTGTGTTAAGGTCTGTGATTCCCGTAGCATGCACGTATGGTCACCTAACTATGTAACCAAATTGTAGCACTTTGTATTTTGAGTGTTTGTCATTGCGTGAAGGTCGGGGGCGCGCGATGGTTAACTCCTACCAACCTCCCCCTACGGGCATGCATCGTAGTACTTTGCTTCGAGAGCAAATAAATGTTTTCGCAATAGGTATGTGAGTTCTTTATGACTAATGTTGAGTCCATGGATTATATGCACTCTCACCCTTTCACCTTGCTAGCCACTATAGTGCCGCTCAACTTTCGCCGGTGCATAAAACCCTCCATATACCTTCCTCAAAACAGCCACCATACCTACCTATTATGGCATTTCCTTAGCCATTCCGAGATATATTGCCATGTAACTCCACCGTTCCATTTATTATGACACGCACCATCATTGTCATATTGCTTTGCATGATCATGTAGTTGACATAGTATTTGTGGTGAGGCCACCGTTCATATTTTCATACATGTCACTCTTGGTCCTTGCACATCTCGGTACACTGCTGGAGGCATTCATATAGAGTCATATCTTTGTTCTAGTATCAAGTTGTAATATTGAGTTGTAAGTAAATAAAAGTGTGATGATCATCATTATTAGAACATTGTCCCATGTGAGGTTATAAATAAAGAGGCCAAAAGAGTCTAAAAAAATAGAAAAGGTTCCCAAAAAAAGGAGAGGAGCCTAGAGAGAGAGAGAGAGAGAGAGAGAGAGAGAGAGGGACGATATTACTATCCTTTTCCACACTTGTGCTTCAAAGGAGCACCATGTTCTTCATGATAGAGAGTCTCATATGTTGTCACTGTCATATGTTACTAGTGGGAATTTTATGTTATAGAACTTGGCTTGTATATTCCAACGATGGGATTCCTCAAATGCCCTAGGTCTTCATGAGCAAGCAAGTTGCACACCCACTAGTTGTCTTTTAAGATTTCATACACTTATAGCTCTAGTCCATCCATTACATAGCAATCCCTACTAACTCACATTGATATCGATTGATGGACATGTCCATAGTCCATTGATTTGCCTAGTCGATGTGACACTTTCTCCCTCCTTTTGTCTATTACCACCTTCTATTCCACCCATAGTGCTATATCCATGGCTCGCGCTCATGTATTGCGTGAAGAGTTGAAAAGGTTTAAGAATGTTAAAGTATGAAAATAATTGCTTGATCGACACCGGGATAGGCATGATTTATACTTTGTGTTAAGAAGAGGGAGCATAAAAGACTATATGATTTTGTAGGGATAACTTTCTTTAGCCATGTTATTTTTGAAGCTTCATAGATTACTTTTTAGTATGCTTGAAGTATTATTGTTTTGATATTGGTAAACTTTTATTTTGAGTCTTATGGATCTGAACATTCATACCACAACAAATAATATTGCATTGATAAATATGTTAGGTAGCATTCCACGTCAATAATTCTGTTTTTATCATTTACCTACTCGAGGACGAGCAGGAATTAAGCTTGGGGATGCTTGATACGTCTCCAACGTATCTATAATTTTTGATTGTTCCATGCTATTATATTATCTTTCTTGGATGTTTTATATGCATTTATATTATAGTTTATATGATTTTTGGGACTAACCTATTAACCCAGAGCCCAGTACCAGTTTTCAGTTTTTTCCATGTTTTTGAGTTTCGCAGAAAAGGAATATCAAACGGAGTCCAATTGCCCTGTAAATTTATGGTGTTTTTTATGGACCAAAAGAAGCCCACGGAGTGCCGGAGATGGACCAGAAGAGACACGATGCCACCACAAGGTTGGGGGGTGCGCCCCTACCTTGTCGTCGCCTCATGGGTCCCCCTGACTTGTCCCCGACGCATAAAATTCTTATAAATACTGAAACCTCCAAAAATAAATCTAGATCGGGAGTTCTGCCGCCGCAAGCCACTCTAGCCACGAAAAACAAATCGGGAGCCCGTTCAGGCACCCTGCCAGAGGGGGAAACCATCACCGGTGGCCATCTTCATCTTCCCGACGGTCTCCATGATGAGGAGGGACTAATTCACCCTCGGGGATGAGAGTATGTACCAATAGCTATGTGTTTGATCTCTCTCTCGTGTTATTGATTTGGCACGATATTGATGTACTGCAAGCTTTGCTATTATAGTTGAATCTTATGATGTTTCTCCCCCTCCACCTTCTTGTAATGGATTGAGTTTTCCCTTTGGAGTTATCTTACGGATTGAGTGTTTAAGGATTTGAGAACACTTGATGTATGTGTTGCATGTGCTTATCAGTGGTGATAATGGGATATTCACATGATCCACTTGATGTATGTTTTGGTGATCAACTTGCGGGTTCAGTGACTGCTACTTCTCGAGCTTGCGTTGTATTCCCTCAAAGAGGAAAGGGTGATGCAGCACCATAGCGTAAGTATTTCCCTCAGTTTTTGAGAACCAAGGTATCGATCCAGTAGGAGACCACGCACGAGTCCCTCGCACCTGCACAAACAAATAAGAACTTCACAGCCAACGCGATAAGGGGTTGTCCATCCCTTTACGGTCACTTACGAAAGTGAGATCTGATAGAGATGATAGTTTGATATTTTTGGTATTTTTGGATATAAGAACAGAAAGTAAAAATAGGAAAAGTAAAGTAGATTGTAGATTGATATGTTGAGAATAGACCCGGGGGGCATAGGTTTCTCTAGTGGCTTCTCTCATGATAGCATAATTCTACGATGGGTGAACAAATTACTATCGAGCAACTGATAGAAAAGTGAATAATTATGACACTATCTAGGCATGATCATTATATATAGGCATCACGTCCGAGACAAGTAGACCGAAACGATTCTGCATCTACTACTATTACTCCACAGATCGATCGCTATCCAGCATGCATCTAGAGTATTAAGTTCATAAGAACAGAGTAACGCCTTAAGCAAGATGACATGATGTAGAGGGATAAACTCAAATAACATGATATAAACCCCATCTTTTTATCCTCGATGGCAACAATACAATACGTGCCTTGCTGCCCCTACTGTCACTGGCAAAGGACACCGCAAGATTGAACCCAAAGCCAAGCACTTCTACCATTGCAAGAACTATAGATCTAGTAGGCCAAACCAAACCAATAATTCAAAGAGACTTGCAAGGATATTATAATCATACATAAAAGAGTTCAGAAAAAACCAAATATTTCTCAAATAAAATCTTGATCATAAACCCACAATTCATCGAATCTCGACAAACACACCGCAAAAAGAGATTACATCGAATAGATCCTCGAAGACCGAGGAGAACTTGGTATTGAGATACAAAGAGAGCGAAGAAGCCATCTAGATACTAGCTATGGACCCGAAGGTCTGTGGTAAACTACTCACAACTCATGGTGAGGCGATGATGATGATGTAGAAGCACTCCATGGTACATCCTCCCTTCGGCGGAGCTCCGGAACAGGCCCCAAGATGGGATCTCATGAGAACAGAAGGTTGCGGCGGTGGAGGGTTTTCTCTGTTGTACTGATGGTTTCGGGGTATGTAGGTATATATAGGAGGAAGGAGGGCATCGGGGGCCAGACGTGGGGCCCACGAGGCAGGGGGCGCGCCCTGTAGGGGGGAACCCCCCATCCTCGTGGACACCACGTCAGCCCTACTCTGTGGTTCTCAAGTCTCCCGTCCGTATTTTGCTCCAAAAATATCTCTCCCGAAGTTTCATTCCGTTTGGACTCCGTTTGATATTCCTTTTCTATAAAACCCTGAAATAGGCAAAAAAACAGCAATCTGGACTGGGCCTTTGGGTTAATAGGTTAGTCCCAAAAATAATATAAAAGTGTATAACAAAGCCCATTAAACATCCAAAACATCATAAATAATAGCATGGAACAATAAAAAAATTATAGATACGTTGGAGACGTATCAAGCATCCCCAAGCTTAATTCCTGCTCGTCCTCGAGTAGGTAAATGATAAAAACAGAATTTTTTATGTGGAATGCTAACCAACATAATTTTCAATGTAGTTCTCTTTATTGTGGCATGAATGTTCAGATCTGAAAGATTCAAGACAAAAGTCTATATTGACATAAGAAATAATAATACTTCAAGCATACTAACAAAGCAATCATGTCTCCTCAAAATACTATGGCTAAAGAAAGTTATCCCTACAAAATCATATGATCTGGCTATGCTCCCTCTTCATCACACAAAATATTCATATCGTGCACAACCCCGGTTTCAGCCAAGCACTTGTTTTCATACTCTATTCTTTCAAACCTTTCAACTTTCACGCAATACATGAGTGTGAGCCATGGATATAGCACTATGTGGAATAGAATGGTGGTTGTGGAGAAGACAAAAAGGAGGGAGATAGTCTCACATCGACTAGGCGTATCAACGGTCTATGGAGATGCCCATCAATAGATATCAATGTGAGTGAGTAGGGATTGCCATGCAACGGATGCACTAGAGCTAAATATGTATGAAAGCTCAACAAAAGAAACTAAGTGGGTGTGCATCCAACTTGCTTGCTCATGAAGACCTAGGGCATTTGAGGAAGCCCATCATTGGAATATACAAGCCAAGTTCTATAATGAAAATTCCCACTAGTATATGAAAGTGACTAAACATGAGACTCTTTATCATGAAGAACAAGGTGCTACTTTGAAGCACAAGTGTGGAAAAAGATAGTAGCAATTGTACCCTTTTGGAGGGGCCTTTTCTTTTGTTCGGCCTTTCCTCACATGGGACAATGCTCTAATAATGATGATCATCACACTTATATTGAATTACAACTCCATACTAGAACATAGTATGACCCTATATGAATGCCTCCGGCGGTGTACCGGGATGTGCAATGAATCAAGAGTGACATGTATGAAGAATTATGCATGGTGGCTTTGCCACAAATACGATGTTAACTACATGATCATGCATGACAATATGACAATATGAAGCGTGTCATATGAACGAAACGGTGGAAAGTTGCATGGCTATATATCTCGGAATGGCTATGGAAATGCCATGATAGGTAGGTATGGTGGATATTTTGAGGAAGATATATGGTGGCTGTTTTGAGGATGATATATAGTGGGTGTATGGTACCGGCGAAAGTTGCGCGGTACAAGAGAGGCTAGCAATGGTGGAAGGGTGAGAGTGCGTATATTCCATGGACTCAACATTAGTCATAAGAACTCATATACTTATTGTAAAAATTTACGACTCATCAAAGCAAAGCAATCAACGCATGCTCCTAGAGGGAGGTTGGTAGGAGTTAACCATCGCGCGCCCCCGACCTCCACACAAAGAATGACACTCTACAAATACCTCATGCTCTAACTTCGTCACATAGCGGTTCACCATACGTGCATGCTACGGGAATCACTAACTTTAACACAAGTATTTATAAATTTCATAATAACTCCACTAGCATGACTCTAATATCACTATCCTCATATCTCAAAACAATTATCAAGCATCCAACTTCTCATCATATTCAATGCACTTAGTATGATAGTTTTTACTACATTCATGTTGGATGCCTATCATGTTAAGGCTAATTTTATAGCCAAAGTACATTACCATGTTGTTCTAATACACTCTCAAAAGGATATAAGTGAAGCATGAGATATCAACAATTTCTTCAAAATAAAATTACCGCCGTGCTCTAAAAGATAAAAGTGAAGCACTAGAGCAAAAACTATTCAACTCAGAAGATATAAGTGAAGCACATAGAATGTTCTAACAATTTCAGGCCATATTTATTTCTCTCAAAAAGGTGTGTCCAGCAAGGATAATTGTGGCAAACTAACAAGAAAAGACTCAAATGATACATGACGCTCCAAGTAAAACACATATCATGTGGTGAATAAAAATATAGTCCCGAGTATAGTTACCGATAGATGAAGACGAAAGAGGGGATGCCTTCCCGGGGCATCCCCAAGCTTAGGATTTTGGTTGTCCTTGAATTTTACCTTGGGGTGCCTTGGGCATCCCCAGGCTTAGGCTCTTGAGACTCTTTGTTCCATAGTCCATCAAAGCAATACTCAAAACTTGAAAACTTCACAACACAAAACTTAGACAAAAATCTCGTGAGCTCCGTTAGTATAAGAAAACAAACCACCACTCAAAGGTACTGTAATGAACTCATTCTTTGTTCATATTGGTGTTAAACCTACTATATTCCAACTTCTCTATGATTTATACTCCCCAATACTACTCATAGATTCATCAAAATAAGCAAACAACACACGAAAAACAGAATCTGTCAAAAACAGAACAGTCTGTAGTAATCTGTAACTTTCGCATACTTCTGTAACTCCAAAAAATTGAAATAAATTGGTAAACGTGAGGAATTTGTCTATTAATCATCTGCAAAAAGAATCAACTAAATAGCACGCTCCAGTAAAATCTGGTGACTATTCTAGCGAGCGCTAACGATTCTGTTTTTCAGAGCAAAATCATATAAACTTCACACAAGTCTTCCCAAAGGTTCTACTTGGCACAAACACTAATTAAAACACAAAACCACATCTAAACAGAACCTAGATGCAATATTTATTCCTAAACAGAAGCAAAAACAAAAAATATAAAATTGGGTTGCCTCCCAACAAGCGCTATCGTTTTACGCCCCTAGCTAGGCACGATACAAGTATAGATCTATGTATTGCCATAATGATAAGATATATCGCGCAAACTCATCGCATATTCCCTACGTTCAGCAGCAAGTTTTCTTTCTGGCAAGCAAAAGTAATCAAAAGGGCTAAATTTAATGGGACAAAAGTCCCCCATATCAAGCTCAGGAGGTATAGGTTCCTCTTTTGGCCCTTTATAGTGTACAACCAATTCATCATTATAGGCATTCTTCTGGAAGAAGGTCATGAGCCTTCGCTCAAGGGAGAAACCTAACCCATTGTTTTGAATAGCAAAATCATCATTCAACTCAGAAATTCTATCAACCAAGACATTGGTAGGAACCTTTCTTCTAAGGTTTTCATTAAAAGCAACATGATCAGGAGATCGCAACCGCATTATGTCTTCTTGATTAAATAAGATAGCCTCTATGGGAGGTCGACCAGCATCTAATCCGTAATGAGCAAAAATTTCTTTGGCCTCTTTCATGATAAATCTAAATTCATGAGCCAAAAAGATAGTAGCTGCACGCTTAACAGAAGAATGCTCAATATTGGAAAACTCCAGAAAGATTCTCTGAATGCAGGGATGCATATGGATAAATTTCCTTTCAATTTCAACTACAAGCATAGATATGACATCTGCAAGGCTACTAGTTCTGTGAAGAATAGAGCCACCCATAGTGGGCAAATCACCGGCACAAGTAAAGAAGTCTTGAAGAATTCCTTTTCCAATAATATTACCACTACCAACCCGGAACTTCTTAATATGTAAAGTGGTAGTTTCATCTGGAGGGTCAACATAGACGTTGCCCTAAACATTACTACCCTTCTCAATAAAGTCTTCCCCCATCTCAGACATGAGGGCAAGCGAACGATAAACACACGGCAAAAAGAAGGGCAAATAAAACGGCAAGGGTGAAGTGGGGGAGAGGAAAACGAGAGGCAAATAAATGTAATGCGAAGGATAAGGGTTTTTGATAGGTACTTGGTATATGACTTTTGTGTAAGCCTCCCCAGCAACGGCGCCAGAAATTCTTCTTGCTACTTCTCGAGCTTGCGTTGTATTCCATCGAAGAGGAAAGGGCGATGCAGCATAGTATCGTAAGTATTTCCCTCAGTTTTTGAGAACCAAGGTATCAATCCAGTAGGCAACCACGCGCGAGTCCCTCGCACCTGCACAAACAAATAAGAACTTCGCAGCCAAAGAGATAAGGGGTTGTCAATCCCTTTACGGTCACTTACGAAAGTGAGATCTGATAGAGATGATAGTTTGATATTTTTGCTATTTTTGGATAGAAGAACATAAAGTAAAAACGGAAAAGTAAAGAAGATTGTAGATTGATATGTTGAGAATAGACCCGGGGGCCATAGGTTTCTCAAGTGGCTTCTCTCATGATAGCATAATTCTACGGTGGGTGAAAAAATTACTGTCGAGCAATTGATAGAAAAGCGAATAATTATGATACTATCTAGGCATGATCATTATATATAGGCATCACGTCCGAGACAAGTAGACTGAAACGATTCTGCGTCTACTACTATTACTCCACACATCGACCGCTATCCAGCATGCATCTAGAGTATTAAGTTCATAAGAACAGAGTAACGCCTTAAGCAAGATGACATGATGTAGAGGGATAAACTCAAATAACATGATATAAACCCCATCTTTTTATCCTTGATGGCAACAATACAATACGTGCCTTGCTGCCCCTACTGTCACTGGGAAAGGCCACCGCAAGATTGAGCCCAAAGCCAAGCACTTCTCCCATTGCAAGAACTATAGATCTAGTAGGCCAAACCAAACCAATAATTCAAAGAGACTTGCAAGGATATTATAATCATACATAAAAGAGTTCAGAAAAGAACCAAATATTTCTCAAAAATAATCTTGATCATAAACCCATAATTCATCGGATCTTGACAAACACACCGCAAAAAGAGATTACATCGAATAGATCTCCTTGAAGACCGAGGAGAACTTGGTATTGAGATCCAAAGAGAGAGAAGAAGCCATTTAGATACTAGCTATGGACCCGAAGGTCTGTGGTAAACTACTCACAACTCATGGTGAGGCGATGATGATGATGTAGAAGCACTCCGTGGTAGATCCCCCCTCCAGCGGAGCTCTGGAACAGGCCCCAAGATGGGATCTCATGGGAACAGAAGGTTGCGGTGGTGGAACTAGGGTTTTCTCTGTTGTTCTGATGGTTTCGGGGTACGTAGGTATATATAGGAGGAAGGAGGGCACCGGGGGCCAGACTTGGGGCCCACGAGGCAGGGGCGCGCCCTGTAGGGGGGGCGCCCCCCACCCTCATGGACGCCACGTCGGCCCTACTCCATGGTTCTCAAGTCTCCCGTGCGTATTTTGCTCCAAAAATATCTCTCCCGAAGTTTCATTCTGTTTTGACTCCGTTTAATATTCTTTTTTTGTAAAACCCTGAAATAGGAAAAAAAGAACAATCTGGACTGGGCCTTTGGGTTAATAGGTTAGTCCCAAAAATAATATAAAAGTGTATAACAAAGCCCATTAAACATCCAAAACATCATAAATAATAGCATGGAACAATAAAAAAATTATAGATACATTGGAGACGTATCAGTGACCATGTGAACTTATGCATAGGGGTTGGCACACGTTTTCGTCTTGACTCTCCTGTAGAAACTTTGGGGAACTCTTTGAAGTTCTTTGTGTTGGTTTGAATAGATGAATCTGAGATTGTGTGATGCATATCGTATAATCAAACCCGCGGATACTTGTGGTGACATTGGAATATCTAGGTGACATTAGGGTTTTGGTTGATGTGTGTCTTAAGGTGTTATTTTCGTACGAACTCTAGGGCTGTTTGTGACACTTATAGGAATAGCCCAATAGATTGATTAGAAAGAATAACTTTGAGGTGGTTTCGTACCCTACAATAATCTCTTTGTTTGTTTTCCGCTATTAGTGAATTTGGAGTGACTCTTTGTTGCATGTTGTGGGATTGTTATATGATCCAATTATGTTATCATTGTTGAGAGAACTTGCACTAGTGAAAGTATGAACCCTAGGCCTTATTTCCAAGCATTGCAATACCGTTCGTGCTCCGTTTTACTACTGGTTACTTTGCTGTTTTTATATTTTCATATTACAAAAACCTATATCTACCATCCATATTACACTTGTATCACCATATCTTCGCCAAACTAGTGCACCTATACAATTTACCTTTGTACTGGGTGTGTTGGGGACACAAGAGACTATTTGTTATTTGGTTGCAGGGTTGCTTGAGAGAGACCATCTTCATCCTACGCCTCCCACGAATTGATAAACCTTAGGTCATCCACTTGAGGGAAAATTGCTACTGTCCTACAAAACTCTATGCTTGGAGGCCCAACACGAGTCTACAAGAAGAAGGTTGTGTAGTAGACATCATGTTCCGAGGCCATGTTTGTACATGCTAGGTTCGTCAAGTTTAACCCGAGTATTCCGTATGTGCAAAACTGTCTTGCACCCGTTGTATGTGAACGTAGAGTCTATCACACCCAATCATCATGTGGTGTCTCAACACGACGACTGTAGAAACTGTGCATACTCAGGGAGAACACTTTTACCTTGAAATTTAGTTAAGGGACCATCTTATAATGCTACCGCCGCACTAAGCAAAATAAGATGCATAAAATATAAACATCACATGCAATCAAAAATATGTGACATGATATGGCCATCATCATCTTGTGCTTTTGATCTCCATCTCCAAAGCATCATCATGATCTCCATCGCCACTGGCTTGACACCTTGATCTCCATCGCCACTGGCTTGACACCTTGATCTCCATCGTGGCATCTAGGGATGGCAATGGGTACCCATTATCCATGTACCATGCGGGTAAAAACTCTATTAGGGTAAGGGTATGGGACAAAACGTTACCCATGGGCATATAAATAGGCAAATCTCAAACCCATCGGATAGAGTGGGTATGGGTATGGGATCACATAACCCATACCCGCGTACCCATGTACCCTTATAAAATCTAACAAATATGGATAAATTACCTCTACACTTTGTTGTGAGTTTGTCAATTTAAAATGTATGATTATGTGTTACTATTCATGACTATGTGTAGATGTTTTGATGTGTTGTTGTTTACAAGAAAGTATTGTTTTTTGTAGAATGTGCTATTGTTTAGGATGTGTCGTCGTTTATAAGTATGTGTTGATGCTATCATGTGTTGTTGTTTATAAATTATGATTATTTATTTTTATAATTATTTGATGATCAAATTGATGTTATTAAAACATGGGTATTTTTACCCGCGGGTACACATTTACCCTATCGGGTGACAGGTATGGGAAAAAATTATACCCACTAGCAAGTATGGGTAAGCTCAAATGGGATGGGTAAGGGTATGAGATGGCTCCACCCATACCCAAACCCTGTGGGTGCCATCCCTACTGGCGTCGTGGTCGTCTCGCCAACTATTGCTTCTACGACTATTGCTAACTCATAGCGATAAAGTAAAGCAAATAAATGGCACTTGCATTTCATACAATAAAGATACAACCATAAGGCTCCTGCCGGTTGTCAGATATCTTACAAAACATGATCATATCATACAATGACATATAACTCATCACGTCTTGACCATATTACATCACAACATGCCCTGCAAAAACAAGTTAGACATCCTCTACTTTGTTGTTACAAGTTTTACGTTGCTGCTATGGGCTTCTAGCAAGAACCGTTCTTACCTACAGCACAAAACCACAACGGTGTTTCATCAAGTTTGCTGTTTTAACCTTCTTCAAGGACCGGGCGCAGTCAAATTTGATTAAACTAAAGTAGGAGAAACAGACACCCGCAAGCCACCCTTATGCAAAACTACTTGCATGTCTGTCGGTGGAACCGGTCTCATGAACGCGGTCATGTAAGGTTGGTCCGGGCCACTTCATCCCACAATACCACCGAGTCAAAATAAGACGTTGGTGGTAAGCAGTATGACTATCACCACGCACAACTCTTTGTGTTCTACTCGTGTATATCGTCTATGCATAGACCTGGCTCATGATGCCACTGTTGGGGAACGTAGCATGCAATTTCAAAAAAAAAATCCTACTGTAATGCCCAGGATGGGACTATATCTCCTACGTGTCGAGGCACGACTTAAAGATATAAGCCCATTCTGGAATGATCGCAAGTTTGGTATCTTTGCACAACTCATGTAAAAGAGGGATTAAATTGCAAAAGGAGATAGTTGGCTTACACTCGCCACTTCACACAATACATTACATAAGCAAACATCATTCAAAACATCACAACCCGACTACGGGCGAAGATCCAAAGAAAGATACCAAAACAACATAAAGCCACAGGTCAGGATCGAATCCTAGTAGAAACCACTACTGATCATCGAAACGTAACAAGCATACGGCCACACTCTTCATCGAGCTCCCAGTGTAGAACTTGAACCGGCTCCTGCATCAAACTCGGCTGAACCTACATCTGGTGTTGTAGTAACTGTGAGCCACGAGGACTCAGCAATCCCATAACCATGGGTAACAAGACTAGCAAAGCTTTGTGGGTAGGAAGAGGTAAAGTGGTGAGGTTGCAGCAGCGGCTAAGCATAATATGGTGGCTAACTTACGACTACCAGAATAAGATGAGCATCTACGCAAACGGTCGCAAAAGAAGTGATCGCTAAAGATCCTGAACTACATACGAGTCAAACATAACCCCACCGTGTTCTCTTCTCAAAATGAAAAGAGACAGTCACGGTTACTCACACAGTTGTGTGTTTTACTTAGGATCCTCTGTCAAGTTTTCTACAACCGGACATTAACAAAATCCAATCTGCCACATAACCGCGGGCACGGCTTTCGAAAGATCATAACCCTGCAGGGGTGTTCCAACTTAGCCCATCACAAGCTCTCACGATTAGCTGAAGTGATAAATATAATATCATCACCCCTTATCTTAGGGAAATCCGATCAGGCTTGGCATCCCGGTAGCACAAGACATTTCGACAATGGTAAAACAAGTCCAGCAAGACCTCCCGGTGTGTCGACACCCTGATAGTAGCCGCGCGTATCTCGTCTCATGACACGACCGGATGGGCGATGCTACAGGTTATACCAGATACCTCGGGTTTCCCCAAGGCGGCCCTGCAGGACCCCCGTTTGGGACCAACACCATCAGCACTAGCCCCCCCTGCTATGTAGAAAAGAATCCTCGGGTAGCACTAACTCTCTATGCAATTTAATTAATTAATTAAGTTGTTATTATGAGCAAATTAAAACCAATGTTGGGCCTTGCTGGAGGAGTTTTATTCAAAGTCGAACTGTCAAGGGGTCCCCATCCACCCATCGTGTAAGGAACGCAAAATCAAGGAACATAATGCCGGTTTATCGGCGCCTAAGGTGGCATGAGTGGAACAAAACACCGAGCAAAAGGCCAAGCCTTCCACCCATGCCCAGTATATAGGTGTGTTAATAATAATTATAGATATTGTGATATTCTAACAACAAGTTCCCTCCTGGAACAAACTTCATCTTCACCTGCAACTAACAACGCTATAAGAGGGGCTGAGCAAGCGGGTAACATAGCCAAACAGTGGTTTTGCTAGGAAGGTGTCAAAGGTTAGAGGTTTCACGGCAACAAGGAGAGGCTGACATAAAAGATGGGTAGCGCGACATGTAACGATAGCATCGAGACAACTAAGCATGGCAATGGTAGTAAAGGTATCCAAGGGTATGATCATCTTGCCTGGGATTCCGCAAGGAAGGAGAACGGGTCCATGAAGAAGACGAAGAAGAAGCCTCACAACTCCGGAACGAACCCGAAGCTATCAAGAGAAGCATCCGGAAAGAAGCAAACAATACGGTAAACACACAAGCATAAACATGGCATACGTTGCACATCCAAGTATGATGCATGTCCGGTTTAAATATGCAAGGCATGGCAAGTGCACAAACAAAACTACAAGTTAAGTGGAGCTCAATATGCAACGAGTTGCATATTGCCGAAACACTACATTTATTATTTAGTTGACTCTCGTTATTTACAAGACAAGATTAAATGTTTGTTAACATGGCAAGAGGTGAAGCAAAAGAAACTACCTATTAGACATTTTAAATGAGGCCGGAAAAACAACAACAACAAATTCCGGAAAAACCCCATGAGCATGTTTAGTAATTATGAAAGCAACAACAAACACACATTATAATGTTGTTAACATGATGCGGATGACATGATCAAGTTTATGCAATTTTATTAAAAGTTGACATGAAGAAGATATGAAGTATTTGTCACCGTGGTGGAAGGAAAAGGGTGCCACGGCAACGATCCGAAAATGATGCAACGCAACATCTCGGTTCCGGTAACTCGTTGAGAGACCGGTGCAAAAGGAAAGGTGGCGTGAGCGAGTCAAGCAAGACGAAAGGTGGGGTGATCCCGGCTTCCGGGTTCCCACGAGTCGGCGACGAGGCAACCGAGGAACATGACAAAAGGGCGAAACGGGCACGGTGCACACAAGGACAAACATCTCATACAACCACAACAAGCATCTCACGGGTCATCGTCTCGGGGTTATACCTTCGGGACAATCGTTCTCGGAGGGGTTCAAGATCGTAGTGGAAGTAGCGGAAGTAGTCGTTCACGTTCCGTTTCGGAGAGGGAAGTAGTGGTACACGGCCGAAGAGGAAGTAGTTGTTCACGGGTCTTCGGCGACGGTAGACGTTCACGTTACGTGTCGTGGTACTTGCGACGTCGTGTAGGCGTTCCCGTTCGTAGATGTACTTGTCATCGGAGGGGTACTTGTCGCGTCGAAGTTGACGTCGGGGTACATGTTTTATGTAGTGGTACTTGGTCTCGGCGACGGTAGTCGTACTCGGTCGTAGCCGTTCGGGTATCCGTAGATGAACTTGTATTATGTAGATGTTCGGGTCGTTGCGGTCTTGCCGTCTTGTCGTATAGGCGTACACGGGTCACCTGACAAGTTCAACAGTACAAGGCAACACAACAAAAGAACAACACAGGAGCAAAACAAAAGGGGCAACATGGGGAGGCGCTATCGAGGCCATCGGGGCGCGGAAGGCGCTGCTGCCTTGGCGCGCGGAGGAAGACCGAGGGGAGGCCGGCGCGGTCGGGGCCTTGCCGGCGGGAGGCTGAGGCCGGGCGGCGGCGGGGCCATGCCGCTGGAGGAAGCGAAGGGGGGGGACCGGAGGGAGGCCCGATCCGGCGCGGAGGGTGCGGGCGCGAGGCGCTGGACGGCGACGCGGCCGCGGGATCCGGCCGGCGGGCCTGGAGGCGACGGCGGCGAAGGTCGCGGGCCGCTGCAGCCTTGCGAACAGCGGGCGGCTGCTGGCTAGGGCGGTGTCGGTGTACTAAGATAGGGGTACCTTAGTAACCCAACTTGTGCACGGGCAGTAGAAGCTCCCCGCGGCAGGGCTCACCACGTGCTCGCCGGAAACCTTCTCGGTCCCTATGAAGCCATTCAAAAACAAAGTATACAAGACAGAAGATCAAGACCCCGGCAAGTGGGGCTTGCCGGGAAGGCCGTCCCAGGCTCAAGATTATCGGATTAACACAAGGCCCTGGCAAGAGGAGCTTGCCAGGAAAGACAAGGAATGCATATCTCAATAAGATGCCTCGGCGCACTCCGCGCCCCGGCAGGGCCCGGGGAGCGACAAGCTTCCGGGCCCGGCAAGATCAAGACCCCGGCAAGGTGCTTGCCGGGGGAAGCCTGCGCTGTGTGCCCGCGCTCCAGCTCATTGGCCCACGCGTCGCCCTGGGGCCCTTCCAGGGACGCGTGGCGGATGGCTGTGCAGCCTAGGGGACACGGTGGCACGCCACGGTGACGAGGCTACCGTCGTGGCGGACGGAGGAGCATGGACGGGTGCTTTTGGGGTCGACGGTGACGGGCATTTAATGCCCTTGTCCCCCACTGTCAAAGTTAGGTGAAGACCATTGTTCATCTACTGTTCATGCACTGTTCCCGCACTGTTACAACTACCCCCAAAGTTACGTTTTTACCCTCCTCTATGTTGACACCTGTCGGTGACCCCTTGAGCTATAAAAGGAGGCCCATGCACAACGTAGAAAGGGTGGGGAACCTAGACAGCTCTCTTGCTCGGTGTAGCTAGCTCTTCAAGCTCCCGAGCCCAAGAACTCAATACAATCTAAGCAGGAGTAGGGTTTTACGCGTCCGTCGCGGCCCGAACCTGGGTAAACTGCCCGCGTGTGCTCCTCGATCTGCTCTTCGTGCTCCCTCCGCTCCCTTACCGCAACGTAGAAGGGGCTCCGGTCCCATAGGTGTTCGTGGTGGACAGTTTCCCCCGACATCTTTGGCGCGCCAGGTAGGGGGCGTCGAGGTTGTGCGAACCTGATCCGGCGCTCACGCGGGCGCATTCTTCATCAACCTCTCCAGCTTCATCAACTTCATCAGCAGCAACATGGCCCCGAAGAAGAAGGCTTCGGAGGTCGCAGGCCCGTCTGCATCGATCCCGCCGCCACCAGAACCAACGGTTGGTGGAGGAGATGCTGGCGGAAGGGTGGTCGCCGGCGAGGAGACTCATGGCGCCACCAAGTCCAAGGACAAGACGGACGACCGGGCAAATTCCAAAGCTTCGGTCTCCGTAGACGCACCACGTCCATCTCAGCAGACGACAGGCCAGCAGCGCCGTGGTACAGGAGGTACCATCCGCTTGCTGGGGCAAGGACAAACCGGAGGATCGCGGGACGCTCAAGGCCATCGTCCTGGCACGAGCAAGGCACGGTCGCCGGGGCGAGAGACTGCTCCTTCTAACCCTGTTAGAAGTCCGAGCATATCTCGCTCCTCGCACCGCTCGCCGCCGCTCCCCTCCTCTCCAGTGGAAGCTCTCGCAAGAGCGCAACTGCTCCTCGATTTCCCTCCAGCGGCAGACAAAGCCAAAGACTGGAGGGCGACGATCCAAAGCCTCATCGCCTTCGCCAACAACGACACGCCGCAGCAGCCGGCAACATCGCGGCCACGGCAAGTCGACCAGACGAAGGCCGACGGCGACAAGACCGCCGGGGGTGCAACCACCGTGCACTCCCCGCTGCGGAAGCAGAAGACGCCTCCCCGCCGGATTAACGTCGACGACGACTCCACGGCGTCGTCGGGTCCGCGGGCTCGTCGGGACCAGCGCCAAGTCCTCGACGATCGGCGGCAAGAAGATGCTCGGACGACAATCGAGCGCCGACGAGAAGCCCGGCGACAATCGGATCAGCGCGCTGGGACCGCTGTCGACACGCACGCACCCGGTGAACCAGGCGACTTGCCGTACGCGGCAGGTTGCCCTGCGTTCACCCGTGAGCTGCGGCGCGTCCAGTGGCCCAGCATGAAAAACTTCAAGCCCGACGTACCCGAGAAGTACGACGACAAGACGCACCCCTCGGAGTTCCTCAGCATCTACACCATCGCGGTGCAGGCTGCCGGGGGACGCGACGAGAAGATATTGGCCAACTACTTCCCGCTGGTGCTTAAGCCAAACGTCCGTTCTTGGCTTATGCACTTGCCGGAAGGCTCCATTTCTTCGTGGGCAGATTTGTGCCACCAGTTTGTTGGCGCCTTCACGGGCGGCCACAAACCCCACGGCCAGGAGAGTGATCTCCACATCTTGGCCCAGAAGGAAGGAGAACCCCTGCGCAAGTACATTCAACGATTCAGCCGCGTGCAGCACAATATCCCCGACGTCCACCCCGCCGCGGTTATCAGCGCGTTCCACCAGAACGTGCGTAACCGTCGCATGCGGGAAGAGATGGCCATGACCAATATACGGGATGTCAGCGAGCTCTACGCTCTGGCTGACAAGTGCGCGCGCACCGAAGAGGGGAGGAGACTCCCCGGGGAGGACGCTGGCGCAGGAGGAAGCGACAAGGAGGATGCCGCCCCGGCAAAGAAGAGCCGGCGGCGGAACAATAGAAAGAAGAAGAGCAAGGAAGTGCTGGTCGTCGAGCAGTCCGGCAAGGAGGCTCCCGCCAAGAAGGCACAGGCTGGCGGCTCCGGCAAGGAGCCTGCCCCTGTGGCGGCAGCCGACAAGCAGGACGGCTCCGACAAGCAATACTGCAAGATACACCGCACCAAGGGCCACGACCTTTCGAACTGCAAGCGAGTCGAGTACCTCGTAGAACAGCAGAAGGCTGAGTACGAGCGTCGCGACAAGGAGAAGGCTCAAGGTGGCGGAGGAGAGCCAAGCAAGAAGCGGCCATTCAATGGCCGGGGAGGATGCCGCGGCAAGGCCAAGCAGCGGCAAGGTGATCGACCTCCCCGGGGCCGCGACAAGGATGAGGAAGAAGATGACGACGACGACATGGAGGAAGGAGATAACAGCGAGCAGGAGTTCCAGAAGGCCATAGAAGTTCTGTGTGTCGACGGAGGCGCCTCTCTGCACACTTCCCACCGCCAACTCAAGCAGTGGGTGCGGGAAGTAAACGCAACAGAGCCGCCCGTTGAGTCACGCAGGCTGCTGAAGTGGTCCAGCACGCCCATCATTTTTGATCTTGAGGATCACCCTGACCGCACAACGGCGGTCGGGTGCTTGCCGATGTTGGTCTCGCCAACTATCCGCAACCTCAAGGTCACCAAAATGTTGGTTGACGGCGGGGCCGGCCTGAACTTGATCTCCTCGGCTGTGATCAAGAAACTCCAGATCCCAGACGGCGAGCTCGAAGAAACCGGTTCGTTCCAAGGAATAAACCCGGGGAGGAGCAAGCCGAAGGGGAAGATTACTCTGCCAGTGACCTTTGGCGGGGAGCTCAACTTCAGGACGGAGAGGATAACCTTCGATGTTGCCGATATCCCATTGCCATACAATGGGATACTTGGACGTCCTGCCCTCGCCAAGTTCATGGCAGCTTCCCACTACGCCTACAATGTACTCAAGATGCCGGGGCCGATAAGCGTCATCTCTGTCCCTGGCGACAAAAAGGACGCGCTTATCTGCGCCGACAAGATATACCGGGATGCAGCAGCCGCAGCGGAGAGCAACACACTTGCCGCTGAAGCTCCCGGGGGGAAGACCAAGACCAAGTCCGGCAAAAGCTCTGGGGCCCACTCCGGCAAACGCACCTCTTCGGAGTGCTGCGCTGCCGTCGAGGACGTTCCATCGAGCTCCACCGGCAAGTGCAAGAAGGGGATGGCCGCTCCACCGGCAACCAAGAAGGTGTCCGCCAAGGAGGACGGCACTGGTGGTACCTTCACCATCAGTGCTACACTTGACAACAAATAGGAAAGCGCGCTCGTTGCCTTCCTGCGGGCGAATGTCGATGTGTTTGCATGGCAACCATCCGACATCCCCGGCATTCCCAGGAAGGTAATTGAGCACAAGCTTGTTGTTTGTCCTCATGCGCGGCCCGTCAAGCAGAAGGTCAGGAAGCAAGCCGTGGAGCGCCAAGAATTCATCGCTGAAGAGATAAAGAAGCTAGAAGCAGCAGGCCTGGTTAGAGGCGTGATCCATCCCACTTGGTTAGCAAATCCAGTTGTCGTGCGTAAGGCCAACGGGAAGTGGAGACTGTGTATAGACTTCACTGATGTGAATAAAGCATGTCCCAAGGATCCATTTCCCTTGCCGCGCATTGACCAGATTGTTGATTCAACCGCTGGATGTGAGCTGCTTTCTTTCCTTGATGCATACTCAGGCTACCACCAGATATTCATGGCCAAGGAAGATGAAGAGAAGACTGCATTCATTACTCCATGTGGCACATATTGTTTCATACGCATGCCCTTTGGATTGAAGAATGCAGGATCAACGTTTGCAAGGGTGGTGCACACTGCTTTTGAGCCACAGATCCACAGAAATGTAGAAGCTTACATGGACGACATAGTGGTCAAGAGCAAGAGCAAAGACACCCTGATCCAAGACTTGGAAGAAACATTTGCAAATCTGCGCAAGATCCAGCTCAAGCTGAACCCCGAGAAGTGCGTCTTCGGAGTCCCCTCCGGCAAGCTTCTCGGGTTCTTTGTGTCCCAGAGGGGGATTGAAGCCAATCCCGACAAGATAAAAGCCATCGAGCAGATTGAAGCCCCGAAGCGCATCAAGGACGTAAGGAGACTTGCTGGTTGTGTGGCTGCCCTCAGCAGGTTCATTTCAAAATCTGCAGAACGCGCCCTGCCTTTCTTCAAAATCTTGAAAAAGGCAGGTCCTATGAAATGGACTCCGGAAGCGGAGGCAGCGCTGCAGGACTTGAAAGGATACCTATCCTCCACTCCAATACTTGTCGCACCTAAACCACAAGAGAAGTTGCTGCTGTACTTAGTGGCAACCAATCAAGTGGTTAGTGCTGCGTTGGTAGCGGAAAGGGAGGCAGAGGAAGAGCCCACACCTCCGGCAAGCGAGTCCAGCGAGAAGCAGGGGGCTCCACCGGCAAGCTCTGGCCCCGACAAGGACCACTCTGCGCAGGAGCAAGGAGAAGTGCGAAGGAAGATGGTGCAGCGCCCAGTGTATTTCGTAAGTTCCCTCTTGCAGGGGGCTAGATCGAGATACTCTGGGGTGCAAAAGTTGCTTTTCGGTCTCCTCATGGCCTCGAGAAAGCTGCGCCATTACTTCCAAGCACATGAGATAACAGTGGTCACTCGCTTTCCGTTAAAAAGGATATTGCAGAATCCAGAAGCAACAGGCAGGATCGTCGAGTGGGCACTGGAGTTGTCAAGCTTTGGTCTCAAGTTTGAGAGTACTTCAACCATACAGAGCAGAGCTTTGGCAGAATTCATAGCTGAATGGAACCCAACGCCGGATGAAGAAGTTCCAGAGACAAGCATCCCCGTACAAGAAGCAAGCAGTGAATGGGTAATGTATTTTGATGGTGCCTTCTCGCTGCAAGGCGCCGGTGCCGGCGTGGTACTCATAGCACCCACCGGAGAGCACCTCAAGTACGTTGTCCAGATGCACTTTCCCAAGGAACAAGCAACAAACAATACTGCAGAGTATGAAGGCTTGCTTGCCGGCCTCAGGATTGCAGCCGAGCTTGGGATCAAGAAGTTGATTGTGCGGGGAGATTCTCAGTTGGTGGTCCGGCAAGTAAATAAGAGTTACCAGAGCCCTTTGATGGAAGCTTATGTAGATGAAGTGAGGAAGCTTGAAGAACACTTTGAAGGTCTGCAAATGGAGCATGTCCCGAGAGCTCAGAATGATATCGCAGATGGCCTCTCAAAGTGTGCTGCAATGAAGTTACCTGTGGAACCAGGGACCTTCCTGCTCAAGCTAACTCAGCCATCCGTTACACCGTCAGTTGGGCAGAACAAGAAGAGAAAGATGGTCTCCGGCGATTACTTGCCGGCGGATCTTCCCGAAGCAGCCGCCAAGGTCCCCAAGATCAACAATCAGAACGCTGAGGAACAGTTTGCTCCTGCAGATCTAAGGGTCTGTACAGTTGAAGCAAGCGTTCCCGACAAGCCTTGCCCCGGCAGGCTTGCCGGGGGAACATCAGCTCTGGCAGAACCAGAGGTTCTTGCCGTAGAAGCTGGGGTTCCCGCAGCGGCCCTCTTGCCTTTAGTCCTTGCCGTTGAGCCTCGGGCTCCGGCATGGGCGCAGCAAATCGTCCGTTTTCTGCAAACTGGAGAACTTCCCGACGACCCAGAAGAGATAGAGAAAATAACCAGGCAGTCAAGTATGTACCAGTTCATGGATAACGAACTGTACAGAAGAAGACTCAATGGTGTCAGGTTGAAGTGCACTTCCAGAGAAGATGGACAGAAGCTGTTGGCAGAGATACATGGAGGCATATGCGGCCACCACATTGGCGCAAGGGCACTTGCCGGGAAGGCATTCTGGCAAGGGTTCTTTTGGCAAGAAGCCCTCCAAGATGCAACTGCACAAGTAACCAAGTGTGAAGCGTGCCAGTTCCATGCCAAGCAAATTCACCAGCCAGCTCAAGCTCTCCAGACGATCCCTTTGTCCTGGCCCTTCTCGGTCTGGGGGCTCGATATCCTCGGCCCCTTCCCCCGTGCTGTCGGGGGCTTTGAGTACTTGTACGTTGCGATCGACAAGTTCACAAAGTGGCCAGAAGTGGAACCAGTGAGAAAGGTGACAGCACAGTCAGCAGTCAGGTTCTTCAGGTCAATTGTTTGCCGTTTCGGAATCCCTAACAGGATCATCACCGACAACGGCACACAGTTCACAAGTCGCACCTTCATGCAGTACGTCCAAGACCTTGGCGCCAAGGTCTGCTTCGCTTCCGTTGCTCACCCGAGGAGCAATGGTCATGCGGAGAGGGCCAATGCTGAAGTGCTGCGCGGGCTCAAGACAAGAACCTTCGACAGGCTGCGCAAGTGCGGAAGAAACTGGATAGAGGAGTTACCGACGGCTCTTTGGTCAATCAGAACGACACCAAGTCGAGCAACCGGACAGACACCCTTTGCTCTTGTCTATGGAGCAGAGGCAGTTCTCCCCACGGAACTCGTATACGGATCTCCTCGAGTGCTCGCTTATGATGAGCTCGAGCAAGAGCAACTGCGACAAGATGACGCACTGCTCCTCGAGGAGGAACGTCTCCAGGCTGCTGTATGAGCTGCTCGATACCAGTAGGCCTTGCGTCGCTATCATAGCCGCAAGGTCAGGGCCAGGAGTCTCGAGGAAGGCGACCTTGTTCTTCGGCGTGTTCAGTCCGCCAAGAATTCCAACAAGTTGACGCCGAAGTGGGAAGGCCCTTATCGGGTGAGACAAGTCACAAGGCCCGGCGCTGTCCGCCTTGAGACCGAAGAAGGCTTACCGGTGAGCAACTCCTGGAACATAGAGCATCTTCGCAAGTTTCACCCATAAGGCGCGGTTGCCGTGATCCGCTCCGGCAACCACCTTTTGTACGAGTCTTGCCGCTGTCGCATGTAAACCTTTGTACAAAGCCGGGCGCAGATCCCGTGCATCAGTAAAGCTTTTGTGTTTCGCACTATTTGCCATTTCCATGCTTTTCTTTGATTATTTGCATGCGTTATTTGGCATCTTGTGCAACCCACATCTCCGGTAAGCATTAATGGGCCAAGAAGCCCCATACTTGTTTTTCCTCCTCCTCTTTTTCTTTCCCTCTTAAGCAGAAGGAACATTCCTCGCGCACAAGTTTGCCGGGGGGGAAGGAGGTGGAGGTGTGAACCAAGTGTTGTTCAAGAAAGAGAAACCTTATCGGGGAGCGAGCAATATATGAAAGCTAAGTTACCAGAATTTGAGCAGTTCAAATTTTTAAATTTTAGTTATCTTCCTTGAACAACCACACTTTGTATGGTAAACCTGTGCGCGGAGGAACCTACCCGTGGCTAGCCGCACCCTTACTTTGTTTTCGAGTACGCTCAACGACTTAAGTGAGCTGCGACAAGTGTCGCGCCCTTGCTTCGTTTTCGAGTTCGCTCAGCAAGCTAAGTGCGTTGCGACTAGCTGCGGCAAGGTTACTTGCCGGTAAAGCCTTTGCTAGCAGGCTGCTAAGAGTCCAGCACTCAGCACTCGCGGCAAGGCCCCCTTGCCGGCAAGCCCCCTAAAAGCGTAAGGTAGAAAGCATACAAAGTAAAGGACCAAAAGCAAGGGAGATAACACCGCATTGATTGCTCGGAAATAAGATAATATATTACAGAGATAACTTGTCGCAATAACTAATTGATTCATGTTCATAACACACTTTGCAGCAGCAAAAGAAACAGAAAGGAGGAAGCCTAGTCTACGCGGTCGCCTTCACGCCTTGAGATCTTGTTCACCTTGGCGACGATGTGGGCGACCTGCGCCTTCAACGCCTCCTGATCTGCATCGTCCGGCAAGCTGCGGAGGACGTTGACAAGATTGATGCCAGGGTTGCGGTAGACGATCTTCGTCAAGACGCGCTCCAAGGTGCCCGCGCAGAGCTGACGCGACTCCTCGGCCAGCTGCGCGGGGAGCTTCTCCTGCAGCCGTGCGAGCGCCGGCGCGATTCCCCTGAAGAAGAGACTTAACTTGGCGCTGTGAGGGAGATTCTCGTCCGGAGAATACACAAGATGCTCCACCCTCAGCGCCATCAGCTCCTTGTCAATGTTGGCAACAGAGGCGACCAGATCGTCGGTCCACTGCTCCACAGCCCGGCTGAAGTTGTTCGCTGAAGTGGTGGCGCTCTCCACTAGGCCTCATTCCTTGCGGAGCTCGTCCTTCAGCTTCGTCTCGCGATCCCGGGCGGCGTCCAACGAATCAGTTAAAGTGGAGACCTTCAACTCCAAGTCAGCGATTGAATCTTTGGCGGCAGTAAGCTCGTCGCCCTTCTTGGAGAGGCGTACCTGCAAGTCTGAGTTGGTATGGGCGTCTTTCTCGCGCTCCACGTTGAGCGTGGTGACCCTGTCCTCGCTCGCCTTCAGGTACCGCTCCAGTTGCTCCACCTTGAGCTCCAGGTCCCTCTTGGCGGTTTCCGCGGCGGCAGCAGCTTCCTTTGCCTCCTTCAGGGCCCCGCCAAGAGCCTGCTCCCGGGCGGTGAGCTCGTCGTCATGGGCGTCGAGCTCAACCTTCCGCTGGTTGAGCGCCCCTTCCCGCCGAGATAACTCCTCGGCGGCCAGCCGTTGCCGCTCCTCTGCCTCAGCCTTCTCCAGGAGGAAGGCTTGCTGCTCCTCGGCAAGCCCTTCACGCTCCTCCGCCAAGTTGCGGAGAGCTGCCTGGTTGGCGGCGCGGAGTTCGGCAGCGCGCTTCTCCAAATCGACTCCAGCCTTGGCGGCAAGAGCTTCCCGGGAATCCAGCTTCGCTTGCCTGGCCCGGTAAAGGGCCAGTAGCCGGCGAAGGAGCTTCTCCTCTTCGGGCTCGTCTCCACCGCCAAGTGCTCCGACAATCTTCAACCCCGCGGAGGCGAGGACCTCTCCATCAAAGGTCTCTCCCTCCACGGGGGCTCGCGACGAGGACCCCCAAGGGACTTGTATGAAGACGCCATTGGGGGCCTCAAGATAAACGCCTGGCTGCTCCTTGGCGGCGGAGGGATTGGCGGCCGGTGCAGCGCTTGACGCTCCTGCTGCCTCCGGGCCAGCAGTGTGGTCGCCGTCCCCCTCCCCAGCTGCGGCGTCTGCGGCCGGGGCGGTCTCCTCAGCGGCAGGCTCGTCGGCCCCTGCCATGCCCTCAGTGGCAGTGGCGTTGCCGCCGTCGCCTTGCGCGCCCTCCTCGCCGGCTGCCTCAGTCTCCATCCGCTCCGGCGCAGGAGGATCTAGAAGAAGAAAAAGAAAAGAAAAGATCAAGCAAATATCCAAAAAGACAAGTCCAAGAAGAAGAAGCTACAAGACTCACCTTCGCGGACTTCTTCGACGACAGGCTCCCTCGCCGGGGAGTCCTCCCTTGGCGGTGGAGCGGTGGCCCCTGCTGGCGGAGGGCCGCCCGCGCCCTCCCTTGGCAGGGTGGCCACCCTTGTCGGGATGCTCGCCCTTGGCGGGGTGCCCGCCCTCGGTGGGGTGCCCGTCCTTGGCGGAGCGCTCTCCCTCGCCGGGGAGTTCACCTTAGGCGGGGAGGGTGGAACATGCAGCTCCTCGGGGGTGACCTCCGGTTGCTCCTGCGGCTGCGGCTCCACTTCTGCGCAAGACAAACAAGGCAACAAGATATTAGTACAAGCAAAAACCTCAAGCGCGCCCGACGAACGGAAAGCTCAAGACCAGACTTACGCTGGGGGCTGCGCTGGGGGCTGCTCCTCGGAGCAGCGGGTTGATCCGGCAAGTTCGTCACCGGCGCGTCCCCTGTCGCCGCTACGGGCGAGTCGTCTTCGACCTCAACCACGGGGATCTTGGCCCTCTTCGCCATCCGCTGGGTCAGAGTCCTAAAAGCAAAGCAAGAACAAGATCAGAATCATCAAAGAAAGAATCAAGACAGAATCGAAGAAGTTACAAATTACAAATACTTACTCCTCTTCCTCGTCGTCGTCGGAGCTGAGGGCGGAGAAATCGAACTCCACCTGAGATGCTCCCGCGCGAGGAGCAGGAGGAGAAGGCTCCCTCGGACGCTTGGCGGTCTCCGGGGCTGGGGGCTGCGAAGACCCAGCCTCCGTTGACGCCGAGGCCCGAGGAGCAGGCGGAGCGGCCGCTTCGCTCCGGGAGGATCCTCCTCCGCTTGGCGCTGGTGCGCGGGGCGCCTCCGTCGCGGTTTGGCTCGCCCTGGTGGCGCGCGTCGCCCGGCGAGCAGGCTGCTGTCGGGGCGCCTGCGTCCTCGTCGCTGTAGCCGCCTTGCGGAGGCGCTTCCTCGGTGTTTGCTTAGGACTTGCCGGAGGCGGGGAGTTCTCTGAGGACGAGGAGGCGTCGTCATCAAGTCCCAGAGATCCGCCGGTGTCTTCATCGGCCTCGATGTCCTCCTCCTCCTCCTCCCCGGCGGGCCCGCTGGGCCCAGCACTTTGCCCGGCGGCTCCGCTCCCTCCGGCGGCTCCGCTCCCTCCGGCAACCTCGCTCCCTGCGGCGACCTCGCTCACAACCCCGGGTATCCCGGAAAGCCTCAGGGAGGGGACCCCGGCAAACTCCTCGGGCGGAAGCTTGAGCAGCCTGCGGATCTCTGCCTCCTCTGCTTGGCACGCTTCGTCCGCGGCCTGCGCCTCGTCAACAGTGAATCCGAAATCTCCCGCCGCCGCGGCTGCGGCGGCCTCTTCCATCCGGGAAGCAATATAAGCTATATCCCGGGCCGTAGTGGCCCGGGTAAGGCCCCTGTTCTCCTCGGGGTTCTTGGGCACCTCAACCAGATTGTCGAAGAAGCTCAGCACTGTATCTGCCGGAGGCTGGATCCAGGTGGGGACGATGCCGTGGGAGTCGCACTCCGGCATCATTGCGCGCAAGGAGTCGCAGGCGGTGCTATTGCACAGTGGCACTACTCCCTTGGCGGGTCTGAACCACTCTGGATGGGCCGGGTCGTGCTTGAAGAGCTCTCGGACCATTCCTTTCAGCTCCAAAGCGGTGAAATTGAAGTTTAATCCTGGGCGCAGCCTCATGATATCCGCCGCATTGCCAAATTCCCAGGCGGGCCTTTTCCTCTCTTGTAAAGGGGCAATGCGGCGGCGGAGGAAATCTGCCCCAACCTCTCCGATGGTCAGATTAGCTACCCGGAGACGAATGATCCTGACGAGGGCAATACTGAGTCTGTTGTCCTCTGGGGCTAATTCGCTCCAATTCCTACCGCGCACTATGGCTGTTGTGCGCGGCGCAGTGAAAGGCTCCGGTTTGTCCTCTACTACCCAGCACCAATCTGCACGCCATTCTTCCCACTTGCCGTGGAGTTATCCCTTCAGGTATGAATCCTTCTTGTTCAACCGGAAGATCCAGGAGATGCCGCCGGAGAGGGGAGCGCCAGCCTCTACTCTAGGCATAAAGAAATGGCGAAAGAGTGCTACGTTTGGATGGATCCCCACATAGTTTTCGCACAGATGTGCGAAAACGGCCATCGTAAGGATGGCGTTGGGGGTAAAGTCTAGGAGGTGGAGGCCGTATGTGTTCATAATGTCACAGAAAAACTCCGAGTACGGAGGGCACAATCCACAATGGAAGAAGACAGCAAAGAAGAAATACCCGCCGGGAAACAAATCTCTGGCGACGGCGGGGAAGGCTCTGGTGCGGGGATGAGCTTTGGTCTCCCCGGACCAGAAGAGATGGTACTTGTTCCACAGCTCCTTCGCGCTGAGCCTCTGCGCGAAGACCACGTTCCTCTTCCGCAGGGCGGCAAGCTTCGCCGCCTGCTCGGACTTCTCCTTCTTGGTCTTCTCCGCTTTCGCCTTCTCGCTCTTCGGAGCCATGGCGGAGGCGGCGAGGGAAGGGGCGAGGAGCTCGACGGCGCCGCGGATGTGGAAGACGGCGGAGGAGGGGTGGAGGCAAAGAGCAGCGGAGGTTTTCTAGAGGATGAAGGCGCAATGAAGATGAAGGAGGGAAACTGCCACTGCTTCCTCTGCTTTTAAGGGGCGAGTGGGGGACGCTCCGCATTTCCCATTAAAGAACGAGGCCACGATCTCTCCCACGACGCCGCAATCGACGCGTGCCGTTAGGGAGAGGCGCGGCGGATACGGAAGGAGATACGGCGTGCCGTGGGCCGCGTGTGCCCGTGCACTGCCTTGGGCCTGGCCCAACAGCGCTCGGCACCGTCTGTGGCCCAGGCCCGGGGGCTCCTGTCGGTGTACTAAGATAGGGGTACCTTAGTACCCCAACTTGTGCACGGGCAGTAACAGCTCCCCGCGGCAGGGCTCACCACGTGCTCGCCGGAAACTTTCTCGGTCCCTATGAAGCCATTCAAAAACAAAGTATACAAGACAGAAGATCAAGACCCCGGCAAGTGGGGCTTGCCAGGAAGGCCGTCCCAGGCTCAAGATTATCACATTAACACAAGGCCCTGGCAAGAGGAGCTTGCCAGGAAAGACAAGGAATGCATATCTCAATAAGATGCCTCGGCGCACTCCGCGCCCGGCAGGGCCCGGGGAGCGACAAGCTTCCGGGCCCGGCAAGATCAAGACCCCGGCAAGGTGCTTGCCGGGGGAAGCCTGCGCTGTGTGCCCGCGCTCCAGCTCATCGGCCCACGCGTCGCCCTGGGGCCCTTCCAGGGACGCGTGGCGGATGGCTGTGCAGCCTGGGGGACACGATGGCACGCCACGGTGACGAGGCTACCGTCGTGGCGGACGGAGGAGCATGGACGGGTGCTTTTGGGGTCGACGGTGACGGGCATTTAATGCCCTTGTCCCCCACTGTCAAAGTTAGGTGAAGACCACTGTTCATCTACTGTTCATGCACTGTTCCCGCACTGTTACAGCTACCCCCAAAGTTACGTTTTTACCCTCCTCTACGTTGACACCTGTCGGTGACCCCTTGAGCTATAAAAGGAGGCCCATGCACAACGTAGAAAGGGTGGGGAACCTAGACAGCTCTCTTGCTCGGTGTAGCTAGCTCTTCAAGCTCCCGAGCCCAAGAACTCAATACAATCTAAGCAGGAGTAGGGTTTTACGCGTCCGTCGCGGCCCGAACCTGGGTAAACTGCCCGCGTGTGCTCCTCGATCCGCTCTTCGTGCTCCCTCCGCTCCCTTACCGCAACGAAGAAGGGGCTCCGGTCCCATAGGTGTTCGTGGTGGACAGTTTCCCCCGACAGGCGGCCTGCTCGCGGGAGAGGGAGGCGAAGGGCGCTCGGGGCCTGCGGCGGAGGGCCCGAGGGCCGGAGGGGCGCTGCCAGCTCGTGGGGCGCCAGGCGCAGCTGGCCTAGCACGGCGGAGGGACGGGCGCGGGCCGGCCTCCTGGCGCTGGCTCGGGGCCGGGGCGATGGAGGGAGGCGCGGAGGCTGGCGAGGCAGGAGGCCTGCGTGGAGAGGGACGAGGGGAGAGGATCGAGGGACTCGGGGTCGGGCGCTGCGAAGGAACTGGCGGTGGAGTGCGGAAAGAGAGGAAGAGCGATGGGATCGGTGCGGCGCTCGATGGGAACGAGGGAGGAACGAGCGGAGGGTCGGGGTAGGTGCGGGCGTCCTGCTAGGGTTTGGAGCGGTCGGGCTGGGAGGTGGTTGTGGCCTATGGGCCAGGAGGGAGGCGGTTGGGCCTTAGGCCTGGGTGCTGTTGGGCCGGCTGGAGGTCATCTCTCTCCCGTCTGGCATTTCTTTTCCATTTAAAGAAATAGAACAAAAAAATAGAAATGCCCAGAGAGTTTGGAGATGGTTTTGGATGAGATAAAAATATCCCTACAACCCTGGAATTGTGGGCTATTTTAATAAACTCCTTTGGCAATTTTTAGAGACTACTAATTTATGCAAGTATGAAAATAACTCAAACTTGAATAAACCCATAGACCAACCAAAGCACTTCCAAAAGACATGAAGAAATTGGAGGAGGTGGTCTTGGCATGACCTAGGATTTATAGGAAGATATTAAACATCTCTCGAACAGGAAAAAAATGTCACTTGCGAATAAAAGGTAGAAAGACGAAGAGGAAGATGATCAAGCACGGGCAAGGACTTAAAAGGGTCCAAAAGTGTTGAGGGTTTTTGGAGGAACCTCGATAAACGAGAAAAGAAATATATGGAGGTTTGACGGTGAAACTAGAATTAAGAGGCATGGAGAATATTTGCAAGTGTGTAGCGGTTAATTCCAAACAAATGGAATATTTAATATAGCTCCCTAATAATATTGAGAGACTTTTATATGTTATAAAGAGAAGTCACACTTCCCTCGATTTAAATGGACCGAAGGTCCACACAATTTATTTAAGTTGAGATGCAAAAATAAATATGACATGATGGCATGATGACATGATGCAATGCAAAAAATAAATAACACAAGCACAAATAAAAACACACGGGAGAACTCAGAACATCTGGAATCTTTTGGAATCTTCTGGGACGTCGGTCTTCGGGCGTCACAACTCTCCCACACTAACAGAGGATCTCGACCCGAGATCCTAGAGATAGCACCGGGTAAAAAAACGGAAGAGGAAGAGGTAAAACAAAGTTGCTTCTTTGACAGACGAGTGAAACCAAGGAACCTTGAGAGGTTAGACAAGTTGAAAAAAAGAATAGAACGGAGATGAACGAAGATGAAACACTCTGTTGGAAAAGAGGAACAAGGAGCATTATGAGAACCTTGAAGGTTGAAAGACATGAAACAAGAGCTTACGAACCCAAAAGAATATGAAACCGCAATGGTATAGCCAAGGAATAAGAATGACAGAATTTGGACAGCACTCCCTCTGAAAATGGAAGGAATTAACATGAACTAGCCAAGTTGGGATGATACTTGACGAAAACAACAACACATTGCCTCCGAGACAATTAAAAGAATGGCACAAGGGGTAAGAAAGATTCGGACAGCACTCCGGTTGAAAAGTGAGGCAAAACTAGATAAGATGAGAGAAATAGAATGGAGGACACAACACTCCGGTTAAATAGACAAGCAAGGGAGAATATGATCTTGATAAAACGAGATGATGGTCAAAGAGAGCAACATTACAAAGCCTCCGGAATGAAAGAATAGCGTATAAATCAATGAAAGAAATGAATGGAGAAGAAAATGACAACTTCTCCCACAGTTGAATTCGAAAGAGCGTCCTTACGAAGAAGGGTTGAACGGAGTTGATTTACAAAATCAACAACGAAAACGAATAAGCTTGATGTGGGCTTATGGAAAACATCTCAAAATTATGAGGAGACAACCAGCCACTAACGAAAACGATTGATTGGATTGAGATCAACAAGGAGACGATAAACTTAGTTCACCGGAAGGATAAATGAAGAACTTGGTTCATTTATAAGCACCATAATTAGCAACAACCCTTAGGGAAAGCTTTTAGGTGAAATACAACCCAAGATTACTCCAAGAGATAAAATGAGGGGTTGAGAGGATCTCCTAAAGAGACAGAAATGATGGTTTTAACTATCTCATTCTTGATAACTCGTGAATCATGAAACATGAAGGAATTGTCAAGAATGACATAACACCACCAGAAAAGATAAGGTAGAAAGGATTGTAATTGGAAAGCATGATGAAGAATGCTTGAGCTCCAACAAGAATCTTGATGAAAACTTCAAGGATGAATTAAATCATGATGAACCTCCATGAAGAACTCCGGTAATGAAAGCATGAGAAGTGAAAGATGAAAAGAATAAGATTCAAGGCCTGCGATGAATTAGATGGAGCTTTGAACTGATTATTGAAATAACTTGGAGCTCCGGAAAACAAGATGAACAACTTAGAACCAAAGATATGATATGATGAACAAGCTCCGGAAAACAGAGATTAAGTCACCTTGAAGGAATAAGAATAAGAATTATGTCATGCATCTCCTTCACCAATTTAAATTGGCGACAAGCAATGGATTTGGCATACTACTTATTCTCGTTGCAAGGAATTAAGAGAGATCTCGCACAAGCTTGGATAAATCTTCAACGAACCACCGGTAGGATTATGAAAAGGACAAATGAATTAAAACGATAGCAACGGAAGGGTAATCTTAAAATAACCACCGTAAAAAATATGGAGACGAACGAAGAGACATGGATGAAGAATATTTGGAGGACGAAGTTGAAAACTGAGAACGAAGAATCTTCTGAAATGATGGCCTTCGGAGGATCACAAAGAAAAGAATTCATGAAATGCTTGAACGGGTATAAAAGAATTCCTCACAAACGGAACAATAATGAGGATGGCATGAAGCTAGAACCATGAATATTGAGAGAACGGGCCAAGATTTAAGAGAAACACTTCTCCGGTCTTCAAATAATGAGAATGACGACGAGATACACCACCATGAATTGTATAGGCACTCCGTAATGAAGAATTAAAAGGTTGAACCAACGAAGAAAAGAATTTGAAAGTAAACTTGGAGAAGGCATATGACTGATGGAAATCATTCTTACGTCACACTTGAAAAGAATTTTAAAATAACTCCGAAAAATTAGAAGAGTCGGGTAGGATCCTGGGAAAAACATGTGGGTTAGGGCCCACTAAAGAAATCACCGTTGGAAAAGATTGTTTAAGAGATATTGCACCGGTTGAATTAAATGGCTTGAATAAGATGACAATCCTCAAAAAAATAATTTGAACGGATTAAGAATGGAATTATGAATCTTCAGCACTCCGGATATGAATAAAGAGATGTGAAGAAATAAGAGAGCCTTCGGATAAGAAATTTCAACATGTGAAAACATGTGAAACAAAAAGATATATGATCAACACCGAAGCTTGGATTTAGTCCACCGGAATAACAAAACATTGTGAAATGAGGAAAAGGATAAGATCAACACCGAAATCTTGAATTACATCCACCGGCAGAATTTGAGAACAAAAGAATGATGAACTTGAAGCTCTTGAGCATCTTCACGATAAAACACCGGATAAGAACGTTGAAGGAAAATGAATGAAGAAACCTCACATGAATAAAATGGGTACTTCATTTGAGAATTTCTTGCTCCGAGAAGAAGAAAGGGTGGGAGGGTGGGGAAAAACAAAGACGACTTGGGATGAATGAAACAGACAATCGTCAGATTTCTCAACGACGTCCGTATGGAATAACTTGAAGAGAAGGCACACCGGTTGAAAAAGAATTTAACATGACCATCTTGATGATCAAGAAGGACCTGCACTCCCATAGAAATATGAGAATACCGATTAGGAAAGTTATGGAATCAACATTTGACATCGAAGCAACTCAAATACCAGAATCAAAACGAAACAAAGGATAGATATGTTTATGAAGAAGATTTATGTTGCAACATAACTATCCGAACAGAGAATTGAACGAATGAATTCCGCAGGTACATCAGCTTGCCGAGAAGCCACTTGGAGAACAAAATGAAAATAAAAAGGAACAAGGAACAGATAGAACAAATACAGGATAGGAGCTTCGTTCGACATCTTCGTGCTGAAAGCTCATGGAACGTGTTACAAAAGGGTTTTGCAATCCCCGGATCAGCATAGCCAAGGACCCTTTAAGATGCAACTCCCGATCAGAACAAGTCCATAAAACCACTTCACTCAATGTAGAACCCCGAACTTCATATCGTGCATCCGTTGGAAGAATGCCTAGAACTACTAGATGAACCCACCTATTAATTTCCGAAAGTTCCCAGTTATGCAATCAGGTGTTGGGGATACAGGGGAAGCACCGCGCACTCAACTCTAATCCTACATCCAGCTGTATCCATCCTTCAACACATAACCAGTCTTTTCCGGAAACCGTTTACCTCGGACCTTCGAAACGCATCTACTATACAAGCTATGGCAATACTCCCGAACTACCTCCCCAGTACTGGGTGATGTCGGGGTTATCTTGCCACTAACCGCATAGGAGAGTTTTCGATGTCGGCCGCCTTAAGTATTCTAGTACTGTCGCGATGGATTTGTGACGACAACACCTCGGAGCTCAACTCCCCGGGACACTGCCACAACCCCTAATGACAGGAGGCATCGAGAACAATGTTCTCGTCACAAAGACATCGAAACAATCCAAACAATACTCGCGAGATCCTAAAAACAATTTGTGCAATTTTGAAAGTAGAAGAGGCAAGAGTAGTCGTCATGAGTCCTCACCAGAGAGAAAGGGGATGAGAAGCAAAGAAATCCTACTCTCCGATATAAATATAGGACTCAAAACATTTTCAAGTGTGTGCCTAGACTCAACCGTCAACGATTCGATCAATCAGTGGGGGCTCCTAGGTCGGAGAAGGCTCTGAATACCAACTTGTAATGCCCAGGATGGGACTATATCTCCTACGTGTCGAGGCACGACTTAAAGATATAAGCCCATTCTGGAATGATCGCAAGTTTGGTATCTTTGCACAACTCATGTAAAAGAGGGATTAAATTGCAAAAGGAGATAGTTGGCTTACACTCGCCACTTCACACAATACATTACATAAGCAAACATCATTCAAAACATCACAACCCAACTACGGGCGAAGATCCAAAGAAAGATACCAAAACAACATAAAGCCACAGGTCAGGATCGAATCCTAGTAGAAACCACTACTGATCATCGAAACGTAACAAGCATACGGCCACACTCTTCATCGAGCTCCCAGTGTAGAACTTGAACCGGCTCCTGCATCAAACTCGGCTGAACCTGCATCTGGTGTTGTAGTAACTGTGAGCCACGAGGACTCAGCAATCCCATAACCATGGGTAACAAGACTAGCAAAGCTTTGTGGGTAGGAAGAGGTAAAGTGGTGAGGTTGCAGCAGCGGCTAAGCATAATATGGTGGCTAACTTACGACTACCAGAATAAGATGAGCATCTACGCAAACGGTCGCAAAAGAAGTGATCGCTAAAGATCCTGAACTACATACGAGTCAAACATAACCCCACCGTGTTCTCTTCTCAAAGTGAAAAGAGACAGTCACGGTTACTCACACAGTTGTGTGTTTTACTTAGGATCCTCTGTCAAGTTTTCTACAACCGGACATTAACAAAATCCAATCTGCCACATAACCGCGGGCACGGCTTTCGAAAGATCATAACCCTGCAGGGGTGTTCCAACTTAGCCCATCACAAGCTCTCACGATTAGCTGAAGTGATAAATATAATATCATCACCCCTTATCTTAGGGAAATCCGATCAGGCTCGGCATCCCGGTAGCACAAGACATTTCGACAATGGTAAAACAAGTCCAGCAAGACCTCCCGGTGTGTCGACACCCTGATAGTAGCCACGCGTATCTCGTCTCGGGACACGACCGGATGGGCGATGCTACAGGTTATACAAGATACCTCAGGTTTCCCCAAGGCGGCCCTGCAGGACCCCCGTTTGGGACCGACACCATCAGCACTGGCCCCCCCCAGCTATGTAGAAAAGAATCCTCGGGTAGCGCTAACTCCCTATGCAATTTAATTAATTAATTAAGTTGTTATTATGAGCAAATTAAAACCAATGTTGGGCCTTGCTGGAGGAGTTTTATTCAAAGTCGAACTGTCAAGGGGTCCCCATCCACCCATCGTGTAAGGAACGCAAAATCAAGGAACATAATGCCGGTTTATCGGCGCCTAAGGTGGCATGAGTGGAACAAAACACCGAGCAAAAGGCCAAGCCTTCCACCCATGCCCAGTATATAGGTGTGTTAATAATAATTATAGATATTGTGATATTCCAACAACAAGTTCCCTCCTGGAACAAACTTCATCTTCACCTGCAACTAACAATGCTATAAGAGGGGCTGAGCAAGCGGGTAACATAGCCAAACAGTGGTTTTGCTAGGAAGGTGTCAAAGGTTAGAGGTTTCACGGCAACAAGGAGAGGCTGACATAAAAGATGGGTAGCGCGACATGTAACGATAGCATCGAGACAACTAAGCATGGCAATGGTAGTAAAGGTATCCAAGGGTATGATCATCTTGCCTGGGATTCCGCAAGGAAGGAGAACGGGTCCATGAAGAAGACGAAGAAGAAGCCTCACAACTCCGGAACGAACCCGAAGCTATCAAGAGAAGCAACCGGAAAGAAGCAAACAATACGGTAAACACACAAGCATAAACATGGCATACGATGCACATCCAAGTATGATGCATGTCCGGTTTAAATATGCAAGGCATGGCAAGTGCACAAACAAAACTACAAGTTAAGTGGAGCTCAATATGCAACGAGTTGCATATTGCCGAAACACCACATTTATTATTTAGTTGACTCTTGTTATTTACAAGACAAGATTAAATGTTTGTTAACATGGCAAGAGGTGAAGCAAAAGAAACTACCTATTAGACATTTTAAATGAGGCCGGAAAAACAACAACAACAAATTCCGGAAAAACCCCATGAGCATGTTTAGTAATTATGAAAGCAACAACAAACACACATTATAATGTTGTTAACATGATGCGGATGACATGATCAAGTTTATGCAATTTTATTAAAAGTTGACATGAAGAAGATATGAAGTATTTGTCACCGTGGTGGAAGGAAAAGGGTGCCACGGCAACGATCCGAAAATGATGCAACGCAACATCTCGGTTCCGGTAACTCGTTGAGAGACCGGTGCAAAAGGAAAGGTGGCGTGAGCGAGTCAAGCAAGATGAAAGGTGGGGTGATCCCGGCTTCCGGGTTCCCACGAGTCGGCGACGAGGCAACCGAGGAACATGACAAAAGGGCGAAACGGGCACGGTGCACACAAGGACAAACATCTCATACAACCACAACAAGCATCTCACGGGTCATCGTCTCGGGGTTATACCTTCGGGACAATCATTCTCGGAGGGGTTCGAGATCGTAGTGGAAGTAGCGGAAGTAGTCGTTCACGTTCCGTTTCGGAGAGGGAAGTAGTGGTACACGGCCGAAGAGGAAGTAGTTGTTCACGGGTCTTCGGCGACGGTAGACGTTCACGTTACGTGTCGTGGTACTTGCGACATCGTGTAGGCGTTCCCGTTCGTAGATGTACTTATCATCGGAGGGGTACTTGTCGCGTCGAAGTTGACGTCGGGGTACACGTTTTATGTAGTGGTACTTGGTCTCGGCGACGGTAGTCGTACTCGGTCGTAGACATTCGGGTATCCGTAGATGAACTTGTATTATGTAGATGTTCGGGTCGTTGCGGTCTTGCCGTCTTGTCGTATAGGCGTACACGGGTCACCTGACAAGTTCAACAGTACAAGGCAACACAACAAAAGAACAACACAGGAGCAAAACAAAAGGGGCAGCACGGGGAGGCGCTGTCGAGGCCATCGGGGCGCGGAAGGCGCTGCTGCCTTGGCGCGCGGAGGAAGATCGAGGGGAGGCCGGCGCGGTCGGGGCCTTGCCGGCGGGAGGCTGAGGCCAGGCGGCGTCGGGGCCTTGCCGCTGGAGGAAGCGAAGGGGGGGACCGGAGGGAGGCCCAATCCGGCGCGGAGGGTGCGGACGCGAGGCGCTGGACGGCGACGCGGCCGCGGGATCCGGCCGGCGGGCCTGGAGGCGACGGTGGCGAAGGTCGCGGGCCGCTGCAGCCTTGCGAACAGCGGGCGGCTGCTGGCTAGGGCGGCCTGCTCGCGGGAGAGGGAGGCGAAGGGCGCTCGGGGCCTGCGGCGGAGGGCCTGAGGGCCGGAGGGGCGCTGCCAGCTCGCGGGGCGCCAGGCGCAGGCGGCCTAGCACGGCGGAGGGACGGGCGCGGGCCGGCCTCCTGGCGTTGGCTCGGGGCCGGGGCGATGGAGGGAGGCGCGGAGGCTGGCGAGGCAGGAGGCCTGCGCGGAGAGGGACGAGGGGAGAGGATCGAGGGACTCGGGGTCGGGCGCTGTGAAGGAACTGGCGGCGGAGTGCGGAAAGAGAGGGAGAGCGATGGGATCGGTGCGGCGCTCGATGGGAACGAGGGAGGAACGAGTGGAGGGTCGGGGTAGGTGCGGGCGTCCTGCTAGGGTTTGGAGCGGTCGGGCTGGGAGGTGGCTGTGGCCTATGGGCCAGGAGGGAGGCGGTTGGGCCTGAGGCCTGGGTGCTGTTGGGCCGGCTGGAGGTCATCTCTCTCCCGTCTGGCATTTCTTTTCCATTTAAAGAAATAGAACAAAAAATAGAAATGCCCAGAGAGTTTGGAGATGGTTTTGGCTGAGATAAAAATATCCCTACAACCCTGGAATTGTGGGCTATTTTAATAAACTCCTTTGGCAATTTTTAGAGACTACTAATTTATGCAAGTATGAAAATAACTCAAACTTGAATAAACCCGTAGACCAACCAAAGCACTTCCAAAAGACATGAAGAAATTGGAGGAGGTGGTCTTGGCATGACCTAGGATTTATAGGAAGATATTGAACATCTCTCGAACAGGAAAAAAATGTCACTTGCGAATAAAAGGTAGAAAGACGAAGAGGAAGATGATCAAGCACGGGCAAGGACTTAAAAGGGTCCAAAAGTGTTGAGGGTTTTTGGAGGAACCTCGATAAACGAGAAAAGAAATATATGGAGGTTTGACGGTGAAACTAGAATTAAGAGGCATGGAGAATATTTGCAAGTGTGTAGCGGTTAATTCCAAACAAATGGAATATTTAATATAGCTCCCTAATAATATTGAGAGACTTTTATAAGTTATAAAGAGAAGTCACACTTCCCTCGATTTAAATGGACCGAAGGTCCACACAATTTATTTAAGTTGAGATGCAAAAATAAATATGACATGATGGCATGATGACATGATGCAATGCAAAAAATAAATAACACAAGCACAAATAAAAACACACGGGAGAACTCGGAACATCTGGAATCTCTGGAATCTTCTGGAATCTTCTGGGTCGTCGGTCTTCGGGCGTCACACCTACGCTCACGCAAGATCTATCTAGGAGATGCATAGCAATGAGAGGGTGAGAGTGTGTCTACGTACCCTCATAGACCGAAAGCGGAAGCGTTTGACAACACGGTTGATGTAGTCGAACTTCTTCTCGATCCGACCGATCAAGCACCGAACGTACGGCACCTCCGAGTTCTACACACGTTCAACTCGATGACGTCCCTCGAACTCTTGATCCAGCAAAGTGTCGAGGAAGTAGATGAGTTCCAACAGCACGACGACGTGGTGACGGTGATGGTGAAGTGATTCGTGCAGGGCTTCACCTAAGCACTACGAGAATATGACCAGAGGTGTAAACTGTGGTCTGTCGAGGGGGGCGCCGCACACGGCTAACAATTGTTGATGTGTGTTCTAGGCGCCCCCTCCCTATGTATATATAGGTGGGAGGGGAGGAGAGACAACCAAGGGGGCGCCCCAAGTAGTAGGAATCCTACTTGGGGTCCTCTCCAATTTGGCCAACCCCCCTTTCCTATTCCTATTCGAAGTAGGAAGGGGAGAGGGGGAAGGGGGAATCCTATTCCCTTTTTCCTTGACTCCTTCCCCTTTCCTTCTCCAATTTGGCCAACCCATATGGGGGGGCGCACCAGCCCCTTTGTGGCTGCTGTGTTTCCCCTCTTGGCCCATAAGGCCCATATCTTTTACCGGGGGTGCCCGGAACCCCTTCCGGTGACCCGATAAGTACTCGGTGCATCTCGAAACACTTCCGGTGTCCGAATACCATCGTCCTATATATCAACATTTACCTCTCGACCATTTCAAGACTCCTCGTCATGTCCGTGATCTCATCCAGGACTCCGAATAACATTCGGTCACCAAATCACATAACTCATATAATACAATATCTTCATCGAACATTAAGTGTGCGGACCCTATAGGTTCGAGAACCATGTAGACATGACCGAGACACCTCTCCGGTCAGTAATCAATAGCGGAACCTAGATGCTCATATTGGCTCCTACATATTCTACGAAGATCTTTATCGGTCGAACCGTCATGACAACCTACGCTATTCCCTTTGTCCATCGGTATGTTACTTGCCCGAGATTCGATCGTCGATATCTTTATACCTAGTTCAATCTCGTTTCCGGTAAGTCTCTTTAATCGTTACATAATGCATCATCCCACGACTAACTCATTAGTCACTTTGCTTTCAGGGCTTCTTATGATGTGTATACCGGGAGGGCCCAGAGATACCTCTTCGATACTCGGAGTGACAAATCCTAATCTCGATCTATGCTAACCGAACACACACCTTCGGAGATACCTGTAGAGCATCTTTATAATCACCCAATTACGTTGTGACGTTTGATAGCACACAAGGCATTCCTCCGGTATCTAGGTGTTGCATAGTCTCATAGTCGGAGGAATATGTATTTGACATGAAGAAAGCAATAGCAGTAAAACTGAAACGATCAATATGCTATGCTAACAGATGGGTCTTGTCCATCACATCGTTCTCCTAATGATGTGATCCCGTTCATCAAATGACAACACATGTCTATGGTTAGGAAACTTAACCATCTTTGATTAAGGAGCTAGTCTAGTAGAGGCTTACTAGGGACACAATGTTTTTGAAGGAAATATGCCCTAGAGGTAATAATAAAGATGATTATTTGTATTTCCTTATATCATGATAAATGTCTTTTATTCATGCTAGAATTGTATTAACCGGAAACTTAGTACATGTGTGAATACATAGACAAAACAGTATGTCCCTAGTATGCCTCTACTAGACTAGCTCATTGATCAAAGATGGTTATGTTTCCTAGCCATAGACATGAGTTGTCATTTGATCAACGGGATCACATCATTAGGAGAATGATGTGATGGACAAGACCCATCCGTTAGCATAGCACTATGATCGTTTAGTTTTACTGCTATTGCTTTCTTCATGACTTATACATGTTCCTATGACTATGAGATTATGCAACTCCCGAATACCGTAGGAACACCTTGTGTGCTATCAAACGTCACAACGTAACTGGGTGATCATAAAGATGCTCTACAGGTGTCTCCAAAAGTATTCGTGGTGTTGGCATAGATCAAGATTAGGATTTGTCACTCCGAGTGTCGGAGAGGTATCTCTGGGCCCTCTCGGTAACACACATCATAATAAGCCTTGCAAGCAAAAGACTAATGAGTTAGTCACGAGATAATGTGTTACAGAACGAGTAAAGAGACTTGCCGGTAACGAGATTGAACTAGGTATAGAGATACCGACGATCGAATCTCGGGCAAGTAACATACCGATGACAAAAGGAACAACGTATGTTGTTATGCGGTTTGACCGATAAAGATCTTCGTAGAATATGTAGGAACCAATATGAGCATCCAGGTTCCGCTATTGGTTATTGACCGGATATGAGTCTCGGTCATGTCTACATAGTTCTCGAACCCGTAGGGTCCGCACGCTTAACGTTTGATGACGATCGGTATTATGAGTTTATGAGTTTTGATGTACCGAAGGAGTTCGGAGTCCCGGATGAGACCGGGGACATGACGAGGAGTCTCGAAATGGTCGAGATGTAAAGATCGATATATTGGACGACTATATTCGGACATCGGAAAGGTTCCGAGTGATTCGGGTATTTTTCGGAGTATATGGGCCTTATTGGGCCATACGGGAATAGAGGAGAAAGGCCAAAAGGAAGGAGGCGCGTGCCCCCCCTCTGGTCCGAATTGGACAAGGGGTGCAGCCCCCTTTTCCTTCCCCCTCTCCACCTCTTTCCTTCTCTCCTACTCCGGAAAGGAAAGGGGAATCCTACTAGGACTTGGGAGTCCTAGTAGGACTCCCCACACTTGGCGCGCCCCCTCTAGGGCCGGCCTCTCCCTTGCTCCTTTATATACGGGGGCAGGGGGCATCCTAGGACACATAGGTTGAATTGTTCTAGTCGTGTGCGGTGCCCCCCTCCACAGAAACACACCTCGGTCATACCATCGCAGTGCTTAGGCGAAGCCCTGCACTGGTAGATACATCATATCCGTCACCACGCCGTCGTGCTGACAAAACTCTCCCGTGAAGCTCAACTGGATCAAGAGCTCGTGGGACGTCATCAAGCTGAACGTGTGCTGAAAGCGGAGGTTCCGTACGTTCGGTGCTTGATCGGTTGGATCGCGAAGAAGTTCGACTACATCAACCGCGTCACTTGACGCTTCCGCTTCCGGTCTACGAGGGTACGTAGACACACTCTTCCCTCTCATTGCTATGCATCTGGTAGATAGATCTTGCGTGATCGTAGGAAAATTTTAAAATACTATGTTCCCCAACAGTGGCATCAGAGCCAGGTCTATGCGTAGATGATATGCACGAGTAGAACACAATGAGTTGTGGGCGATACTAGTCATACTTTGCTTCGGCGGTATTGTGAGATGAAGCGGCCCGGACCGACATTACGCGTACGCTTACGCGAGACTGGTTTCACCGTTACGAGCACTCGTTGCTTAAAGGTGACTGGCGGGTGTCTGTCTCTCTCACTTTAGCTGAATCAAGTGTGGCTACGCCCGGTCCTTGTGAAGGTTAAAACAGCACATACTTGACGAAACATCGTTGTGGTTTTGTATGCGTAGGTAAGAACGGTTCTTGCTAAGCCCGTAGCAGCCACGTAAAACTTGCAACAACAAAGTAGAGGACGTCTAACTTGTTTTTGCAGGGCATGTTGTGATGTGATATGGTCAAGACATGATGAGTTATACGGTTTTGTATGAGATGATCATGTTTTGTAATGTTATCGGCAACTGGCAGGAGCCATATGGTTGTCGCTTTATTGTATGAAATGCAATCGCCATGTAATTGCTTTACTTTATCACTAAGTGGTAGCGATAGTCGTAGAAGCAATAGTTGGCGAAACGACAACGATGCTACAATGGAGATCAAGGTGTCGCGCCGGTGATGAAGGTGATCATGACGGTGTTTTGGAGATGGAGATCAAAAGCACAAGATGATGATGGCCATATCATGTCACATATTTTGATTGCATGTGATGTTTATCTTATTATGCTTCTTATTTTGCTTAGAACGACGGTAGCATTATAAGATGATCCCTTACTAAATTTCAAGTTATAAGTGTTCTCCCTGAGTATGCACCGTTGCGAAAGTTCGTCGTGCCGAGATACCACGTGATGATCGGGTGTGATAAGCTCTACGTTCAAATACAACGGGTGTAAGCCAGTTTTGCACACGCAGAATACTCGGGTTAAACTTGACGAGCCTAGCATATGCAGATATGGCCTCGGAACACTGGAGACCGAAAGGTCGAGCGTGAATCATATAGTAGATATGATCAATATACGATGTTCACCATTGAAACTACTCCATCTCACGTGATGATTGGACATGGTTTAGTTGATTTGGATCATGTGATCATTTAGATGACCGGAGGGATGTCTATCTAAGTGGGAGTTCTTAAGTAATATGATTAATTGAACTTTAATTTATCATGAACTTAGTTCTGGTAGTATTAGCATATCTATGTTGTAGATCAATAGCTCGCGATGTTGCTCCACGTTTATTTTTTATATGTTCCTAGAGAAAACCAAGTTGAAAGATGTTAGTAGCAATGATGCGGAATTGTTCCGTGATCTGAGGATTATCCTCATTGCTGCACAGAAGAATTATGTCCTTGATGCACCGCTAGGTGACAGACCTATTGCAGGAGCAGATGTAGACGTTATGAACGTTTTGACAAAAGCTCGATATGATGACTACTTGATAGTTTAGTGCACCATGCTTTACGGCTTATAATCGGGACTTCAAAAACGTTTTGAAACGCCACGGAGCATATGAGATGTTCCAAGAGTTGAAATTAGTATTTCATACCCATGCCCGTGTCGAGAGGTATAAGACCTCTGACAGTACTTTGCCTACAAGATGGAGGAGAATAGCTCAACCAGTGAGCATGTGCTCAGATTGTCTGGGTAGTACAATTGCTTGAATCAAGTGGGAGTTAATCTTCCAGATAAGATAGTAATTGACAAAGTTCTCTAGACAGTATCACCAAGTTAGTAGAACTTCGTGATGAACTATAATATGCAAGGGATGACGAAAGTAATTCCCGAGCTCTTCACGATGCTGAAATCGGCGAAGGTAGAAATCAAGAAAGAGCATCAAGTGTTGATGGTTAACCAGACCACTTGTTTCAAGTAAAGGGCAAAGGGATAGAAGGGGAACTTCAAGAAGAATGACAAGCAAGTTGTCACTCCCGTGAAGAAACCCAAAGCTAAACTCAAGCCTGAAACTAAGTGCTTCTACTGCAAAGTAAATGGTCACTAGAAGTGGAACTGCCCTAGATATTTGGCGGATAAGAAGGATGGCAAAGTGAACAAAGGTATATTTGATATACAGATTATTGATGTGTATTTTACTAGTGTTCATAGCAACCCCTCGGTATTTGATATTGGTTCAGTTGCTAAAGAGTAGTAACTCGAGATGGGAGTTGCATAATGAACAGAAACTAGTTAAAGGATGAAGTGACGATGTGTATTGGAAGTAGTTCCAAGATTGATATGATCATCATCGCACACTCCCTATACTTTCGGGATTAGTGTTGAACCTAAATAAGTGTTATTTGGTGTTTGTGTTGAGCATGAATATGATTTGATCATGTTTATTGCAATACGGTTATTCATGTAAGTTAGAGAATAATTGTTGTTCTGTTTACATGAATAAAACCTTCTATGGTCATACACCCAATGAAAATGGTTTGTTGGATCTCGATCGTGTGATACACATATTCATAATATTGAAGCCAAAAGATGCAAGGTTAATAATGATAGTGCAACTTATTTGTGGCGCTGCCGTTTAGGTCATATTGGTGTAAAGCGCATGAAGAAACTCCATAGTGATGGACTTTTGGAATCACTTTATTATGAATCACTTGGTGCTTGCGAACCATGCCTCATGGGCAAGATGACTAAAACTCCGTTCTCCGGAACCGTGGAGCGAGCAACACAGTTGTTGGAAATCATACATACTGATGTATGCGGACCAATGAGTGTTGAAGCTCGCGGCAGGTATCGTTATTTTCTGACCTTCACTGATGATTTGAGCAGATATGGGTATATCTACTTAATGAAGCACAAGTCTGAAACATTTGAAAAGTTCAAAGAATTTCAGAGTGAAGTGTAGAATCATCGTAACAAGAAAATAAGAGTTTCTACGATATGATCGTAGAGGTAAAATATTTGAGTTAGCGAGTTTGGCCTTCAATAAAAACAATGTGAAATAGTTTCACTACTCACGCCACCTGGAACACCACAGTGTAATGGTGTGTCCGAACGTCATAACCGTACTTTATTAGATATGGTGCGATCGATGATGTCTCTTACCGATCTACCACTATCGCTTTTGGGGTTACGCATTAGAGACAGCTACATTCACGTTAAATAGGGCACCATCTAAATCCGTGGAGATGACACCGTTTGAACTGTGGTTTGACGAGAAACCTAAGCTGTCATTTCTTTAAGTTTGGGACTGCGATGCTTATGTGAAAAAGTTTCCACATGATAAGCTCGAACCCAAATCGGAGAAGTAAATCTTCATAGGATACCCAAAAAGAAACTGTTGGGTACACCTTCTATCACAGATCCTAAGGCAAGGTCTTTGTTGCTAAGAGTGGATCCTTTCTAGAGAAGGAGTTTCTCTCGAAAGAAGTGAGTGGCAGGAAAGTAGAACTTGATGAGGTAATTGTACCTTCTCCTGAATTGGAAGGTAGTACATCACAGAAACTCGTTCCAGTGATTCCTACACCAATTAGTGAGGAAGCTAATGATGATGATCATGAAACTTCAGATCAAGTTTCTGCTGAACTTCGTAGATCAACCAGAGTTCGTTCCGCACCAGAGTGGTACGGCAACCCAGTTCTGGAAGTCATGTTACTAGACCATGATGAACCTACGAACTATGAGGAAGCGATGATGAGCCCAGATTCCGCAAAATGGATTGAGACCATGAAATCTGAGATGGGATCCATGTATTAGAACAAAGTATGGACTTTGGTTGACTTGCCCGATGATCGGCAAGCCATCAAAAATAAATGGATCTTCAAGAGGAAGACCGACGCAAACGGTAATGTTACTGTTTACAAAGCTCGACTTGTTGCGAAAGGGTTTTGACAAGTTCAAGGAGTTGACTACGATGAGACTTTCTCACCCGTAGCGATGCTTAAGTCTGTCCGAATCATGTTAGTAATTGCCGTATTTTGTGAAATCTGGCAAATGGATAACAAAACTGCATTCTTTAATGGATTTTATTAAAGAAGACTTGTATATGATGCAACCAGAAGGTTTTGTCAATCCTAAAGGTGCTAACAAAATGTGCAAGCTCCAGCGATCCATCTATGTACTGGTGCAAGCATCTCGGAGTTGGAATATACGCTTTGATAAGTTGATCAAAGCATATAGATTTATACAGACTTGCGGTGAAGCCTGTATTTACAAGAAGTGAGAGGGAGCACTACAACCTTTCTGATAAGTATATGTGAATGACATATTGTCGATCGGAAATGATGTAGAATTTTCTGGAAAGCATAAAGGAGTGTTTGAAAAGAGTTTTTCAAAGAAAGACCTTGGTGAAGCTGCTTACATATTGGGCATCAAGATCTATAGAGATAGATCAAGACGCTTGATAAGACTTTCGATGAGTACATACCTTGATAAGATTTTGAAGTAGTTCAAAATGGATCAGTCAAAGAAGGAGTTCTTGCCTGACTTGTAAGGTGTGAAGTTGAGTAAGACTCAAAGCCAGACCACGGCGGAAAAATATAGAGAGAATGAAAGTCATTCCCTATGCCTCAGCCATAGGTTCTATAAAGTATGCCATGCTGTGTACAAAACACGTTGTGTACCTTGCCATGAGTTTGACAGGGAGGTACAATAGTGATCCAGGAGTAGATCACTGTACAGCGGTCAAAATTATCCTTAGTAATTCGATGACTAAAGGAAATATTTCTCGATTATGGAGGTGATAAAGAGTTCGTCGTAAAGGGTTACGCCGATGCAAGCTTTGACACTAAATCCAGATGACTCTAAGTATCAATCTGGATGCGTATTGAAAGTGGGAGCAATTAGCTAGAGTAGCTCCATGCAGAGCATTGTAGACATAGAAATTTGCGAAATACATACGGATCTGAATGTGACAGACCCGTTGACTAAACTTCTCTCACAAGCAAAACATGATCACACCTTATTACTCTTGGGTATTAATCACATAGCGATGTGAACTAGATTATTGACTCTAGTAAACCCTTTGGGTGTTGGTCACATGGTGATGTGAACTATGGGTGTTATTCACATAACGATGTGAACTATCGGTATTAAATCACATGGCGATGTGAGCTAGATTATTGACTCTAGTGCAAGTGGGAGACTGAAGGAAATATGCCCTAGAGGCAATAATAAAGATGATTATTTGTATTTCCTTAT
>LR738713.1:560116678-560145860 GCA_902687465.1 Secale cereale | reverse complement strand
GTATGTCCCTAGTATGCCTCTACTAGACTAGCTCATTGATCAAAGATGGTTATGTTTCCTAGCCATAGACATGAGTTGTCATTTGATCAACGGGATCACATCATTAGGAGAATGATGTGATGGACAAGACCCATCCGTTAGCATAGCACTATGATCGTTTAGTTTTACTGCTATTGCTTTCTTCATGACTTATACATGTTCCTATGACTATGAGATTATGCAACTCCCGAATACCGTAGGAACACCTTGTGTGCTATCAAACGTCACAACGTAACTGGGTGATCATAAAGATGCTCTACAGGTGTCTCCGAAAGTATTCGTGGTGTTGGCATAGATCAAGATTAGGATTTGTCACTCCGAGTGTCGGAGAGGTATCTCTGGGCCCTCTCGGTAACACACATCATAATAAGCCTTGCAAGCAAAAGACTAATGAGTTAGTCACGAGATAATGTGTTACGGAACGAGTAAAGAGACTTGACGGTAACGAGATTGAACTAGGTATAGAGATACCGACGATCGAATCTCGGGCAAGTAACATACCGATGACAAAAGGAACAACGTATGTTGTTATGCGGTTTGACCGATAAAGATCTTCGTAGAATATGTAGGAACCAATATGAGCATCCAGGTTCCGCTATTGGTTATTGACCGGATATGAGTCTCGGTCATGTCTACATAGTTCTCGAACCCGTAGGGTCCGCACGCTTAACGTTTGATGACGATCGGTATTATGAGTTTATGAGTTTTGATGTACCGAAGGAGTTCGGAGTCCCGGATGAGACCGGGGACATGACGAGGAGTCTCAAAATGGTCGAGACGTGAAGATCGATATATTGGACGACTATATTCGGACATCGTAAAGGTTCCGAGTGATTCGGGTATTTTTCGGAGTATATGGGCCTTATTGGGCCATACGGGAATAGAGGAGAAAGGCCAAAAGGAAGGAGGCGCGTGCCCCCCCTCTGGTCCGAATTGGACAAGGGGTGCAGCCCCCTTTTCCTTCCCCCTCTCCACCTCTTTCCTTCTCTCCTACTCCGGAAAGGAAAGGGGAATCCTACTAGGACTTGGGAGTCCTAGTAGGACTCCCCACACTTGGCGCGCCCCCTCTAGGGTCGGCCTCTCCCTTGCTCCTTTATATACGGGGGCAGGGGGCATCCTAGGACACATAAGTTGAATTGTTCTAGCCGTGTGCGGTGCCCCCCTCCACAGAAACACACCTCGGTCATACCATCGCAGTGCTTAGGCGAAGCCCTGCGCCGGTAGATACATCATATCCGTCACCACGCCATCGTGCTGACGAAACTCTCCCGTGAAGCTCAACTGGATCAAGAGCTCGTGGGACGTCATCAAGCTGAACGTGTGCTGAACGCGGAGGTTCCGTACGTTCGGTGCTTGATCGGTTGGATCGCGAAGAAGTTCGACTATATCAACCGCGTCACTTGACGCTTCCGCTTCCGGTCTACGAGGGTACGTAGACACACTCTTCCCTCTCGTTGCTATGCATCTGGTAGATAGATCTTGCGTGATCGTAGGAAAATTTTAAAATACTATGTTCCCCAACAGTTTTGTCTATGTATCGACACATGTAACAAGTTTCCGGTTAATACAATTCTAACATGAATAATAAACATTTATCATGATATAAGGAAATATAAAATAACAACTTTATTATTGCCTCTAGGGCATATTTCCTTCAGTAACTCGCCAAGTTTTCAGAAGTTGTATCTGTAGCTAACCCGATTCACTTTTTAGGGCGACTTACCATTATGTTGTCTTACTTGTAAATATGGTGATGATGGGTTATTATTCCTTAAGTAAGTCGCCATTTCAATTTCTGTAATTCTCCGTCATATTCAGGCGGCTCAATATGCCGAAGACCACCATTTGCAATTGGGTGCCTACCTTAGTCCCTGATGCCATTCTTAAAGATTATGAAGACCAAGATCTCTTGGTGACTAAGGAAGAGATTGGCTAGCGATCGGGCGAAGGAGATAACTTGCCTAAGCTCGGCGAGGGTGAAGTTGTAGTCTTTACTGATCATATCCTTAGAGGCTTCACAGAACCCGGGTCAAAATTCTTTCGAGATGGCTTGAACTATTTCAGCCTTCATCCTCAAGACTTGGGCCCACTACGAATAGAACTATATCAAATCTATGTCACTTTCAAATTTTTTGCGAAGCCTATCTACAAATAGAGCCCGCTATTGCTCTTTTCAAAGAATTATTCTATTTGAACCGCCAAACTGAATGTGCGGACGGCCCGAGCCAAGAACTAGGCGGAATCTCAATTCACAAACGCAGAGACGGCAACTTTCCTTCAGCCACACTTCCAAGCCATCCAAAAGGGTGGATTAAAACTTGATTTTATTGCATAAATAATGCCCCCGCCGATGAGAACTGTCGTGGTTTTGTCACGACAGATGTCCTAGCAAAAGGACTTAGTCGTGAGGCCATCGCCATGGGTTAGCTTAAAGGGGTTAAAGCGGACAAGGACACAGGGATTTTATACTAGTTCGGCCCCTTCAATGAAGGTAAAAGCCTACGTCTAGTTTGGTGTGTATTGCTAGGGTTTCAATGACCAGGGAGCGAATCCGCTTTGCCTGTGTCTTGATCTGTCGTTCTCTGTCCTGAACCATCGCCGGGTCGTCCCTTTATATAAGAGGTGACGCCCGGTCCGGTTTACAGAGTCCTGAGGCCGGCTCATAAACGTGTCCGCCTCGGTCTCTCTTCTTTCTATCTTACATCTCAAGTTACATAGTATGGCGGTTTACAAACCATGGGCCCTAACACTTGGGCTCTAAACCTCTTGGGCTAAAGTCTCTTGCTTTATGCTCTGTTGGGCTTCAAAATAATCTTGATAACATAAACTGGCCCCTCCTGGGCGGTTTTTACCTGGTAGTAATATCCCTGACATTAGGCCCCAGATTGATTTGAACCTGTTCATGTCAATATTCAAAGTCTTGTACAATTTTCCCTTTCCGCAGCTTTAGCATGCTTTGTAAACCGTCGTGACGTCATCTCCTCAGATCACTTTAAATCACCGTGACGCCATCTGCGCATGTAATACTGTACCTGTTTTTACCTTTTATTCATTAAAGCTCTGAAGATCGAGGCAACAGCATCATCCATATCCGCCTTTTGGGCTCCTCGATTCCTGCGCCTGTCGTTTTATCCCTTCAGCTTATAAATAGGGTAGAGGGGCGCCTCCTTTTACCCCCCTTGCCTCTTCTTCTTCCTCTGTCCTCTTGCGCTCGAGCTCCGCCGCCGTCCGTCGAACTCTGCGTCTTCGTCGAGCCCGGCCGCTGCATCAACCTGAACGCTTCCAGAAACTCGCCAACGCCTCTCCGCACCCATCGCCTCAGGTACGTCTTCTTCTCCCCTTCTTATAGTTCTCAGTTTTAGGGTTTCATGCGAGCTCGTAGATAAGTCCCTGTTCTTCGCGGTTCTTCGCCATTGGCAGTAGTTCGCCGTAGATCTCAAACTTTAGGTCGACCACCGTAAGCATAACTCCACTCCATCATTGTAACTTTATCTCTCCCAATACTGCTATTTAGACTGAATCTGTTTAGGACCTTCATCGCGTCTGCTGAATATAACTTGAATAGTTTCTGAGTTTTCCATATGCTGTAGATCCTTATTTTACTGCTGTCTGTGTAAAAGTTGCTTCCTCAAAACTTCAGATATGTGTCTTGTTTGCCTGTGTTGGCGGTTTAACTTTTTTCAAACTTCATAATCCGGTAGATGCCATGGCTATAGTTGTTCCGGATATTTAACTTGGTAGATACCATTAGGCCCCTGCTTAAACCGCCGTTTAGACCAGTATCTTCATAGAGCATACCGTTTAAATCTGTGTAGATCACAAACCGGTTCTTCGTTGTATTTTCAGCTTTTCCGGTTCAAAAAGATGACTAATATAGCCAAACAGTTTGTCTCCTGCAACTGGGTCCAATCCCGGATCACCGAGGATGATTTAGAGAAAATGGCCTCAATTGGCACTTTAGGCCCAAAGGATGTCCTTCACTGGAGGGCTCCCGGATCAGAATGCCCTCCAAAGCCCAAGGAAGGGGAAATCGTTGTCTTCTTTGATCACTTGGCCCGGGGATTCAACCCTCCTGGATCAAAGTTTTTCCGTCACGTATTAGCAAACTTTCAGCTTCATCCACAAGACATTGGTCCCAATTATGTGTCAAACATTTGCAACTTCTAAGTCTTCTGTGAAGCATATCTGCAAGAGGAGCCAACAGTGGAACTATTCCGGGACTTCTTCCACTTAAACCGTCATACTGAATTTCATGATGGCCCAAACACCAAACTTGGTGGAATGTCTATTCAAAAGAGAAAGGATGTTAGTTTTCCTCACGCTACTCTCCATAGCCATCCAAAGGACTGGAATCAAACTTGGTTCTATTGCGTAGGCACTTCACCGGAAGGGTAAAATCCACTGCCGGGTTATCGCCCCCACCGTCTTCTAGAGAGCCATCCTTTTCCACAACGCTTAAGTGCCCAGGAGTGAGCTCAATATGCCCCTCAGCTTTCAAAGCTCAGGGCCTTTGTAGCCAACGGACTGACAGGAGTCGACTTCGTCCGCTGCTGGCTTTCTTGGAGTATTCTCCCGCTAAGCCGGCGTTCCGGTTTAATGTGTGAGTATACTAGGAACCCCAAGGACCCTTTGCGCCACACAGAGATGGTGCTACCAGAAAATGAGGTTAACGAATCCGTCAAGAAGCTGCTGAATATACCTCTAGAAGAGTGCAGTCAGACCGGCTTGGCACCCTTCTGTGTGACCAATAAACCACCGTCGGTAAGAAATTCTTCCGTCCCTTTGCTTTGTTTTAATCCGTCCATAGTGCTTGGCTTAATATGCTTTTATTCCTTTAACAGAAGAATGACCCTTTCTGGAAAAGGAAAACTCAGGAAAAACCGGCGAAGGCAGCTCGCAAAAAGACCTTGGCTGTTAAGAGAAACAAGAAGAAGCCCACTGCCGCATCAAGATCCAATGCGGAGGAAGATGATCCGGCCTCTAAGGTACCACCTAGTTCTTATGATTCTTTAGTCTTTCCTTTGCCTGCATTTTTATTAATAATGACTGTTCACAGGGTCTTGCTGAAGGCAGTAAAGCGGATGATATTGAGGCAATCTCTCTTTCCTCCGACTCAGAACCACTTCCACCACCAAAAATTCGTCGGGCAGTCCGGAAATTTCAGTTTTCTCATCCTTATGCTCATCTGGATCCAAACTTTCTTTTGAAGAAGCAGCAACATGAAGCTCGCCGCACCACTCGCCATAGTGGACATGTGATTGAATCCACCGGATTACCGCACACTCTGGCTCGAAGGCGTCGTTCTGAGGTTTTACTTACTCCAACTGCTCTTTACCCCAAAGCAGGTCTTATTCGTCAACCCCTTAATCCGTCTGACTCGAATTATCAGGAAACTCCTCTCTCATCTTTTGGCGAATCAACGGCCACACAAGTTCCTGCCCTCAAGACTGTTCACGGGTAAGCTGTCTTTTACTCTGTCCGATTTAACTTTTCATCTTTGACTCTTCTGATTTTCATTATCTCTTAACTTTTCACAGTATGCCCAAGCCTAGCAAAAAGGCCAAATTGAGTAAACCGGCAGTCGATAACACCACCCCTGGACCGGCAGAAGATCCTGAGCTTGCTAACCCTTTAGAAGACAATGTTGAGACTCCACATGATGATCCTCCTCCTATGGATCAAGAAGATCTTGCTGCTCAGGGGAACGATCCCATGGAGCATACTGCTGAACCGGCCAGCCCTGCCCGGGCTAGTCCGGCTCCTGCTAGTCCTGCTCATGTTAATCCCGCTGCTGCTAATCCTTCTAAACCAACTGTTGCTTCAACTGATGATGTTGAGATCACTAGGACCGGTTTTACCACCCTAGGAGAGCCTGTCGCTTTGGCCAAACACACTGCCAAGGAAGAGTTTCTCCACAAGGACAAGGGCAAGTGGAATACTGACTTGTCCAGCTATGCCTAGCTCAGTGCTCAGGAGCTTCATTCCGGGTACCTAAACCAGCTACACACCAGCCGTGATTATGAAGCTGGCTTGGTGAACTTAATGAAGGAACGCTATGAGGTAACTTCTTTTCCTTTGTCTTTGTCTTTTATCTCTGCTTGTGCCTTGTAACTGTATCTTTAGTCCATTGTAGCCCCCAAGTGCCGGTTTAGCCTTTAAGGGTGAACCGGGACTTCAGTAGATCAACTAGATAGCTTTGATTTGCACGTGTAGCCCCCAAGGGCCGGTTTACTTCAGCGAGGGTGAACCGGGACTTCTCCTATTTTTATAACAATGTCACATTAGCCCCCAAGTGCCAAGTGTATAACTTGTTTATGTGCTTGGGACTTGTCTGGAAAAATTGCTTGCTGTTACTGCAAATATACATTAGCCCCCAAGTGTCAAGTGCATAACTGTTATGTGCTTGGGACTTTGATTGAAGTGCTCCATGAATATCTGATATACTTTCATTTTTGGCAGACTGACTTGAACCAGAGGGCTTCTGAAATAACTGAGCTCCGGGATAGCTTACAATTCCAAGAGACTGCTGTTGTTAAAGTGAAGGATGAACTTACACTTGCTTTAGCTAATATGGAGAAGCTAAAAAAGGATTATGAAGCAGAGCGGTCAGCTTGGGATGTTGAAAAGGCTGCTTTGGAGAAAAGAGCCAGTGATGCTGAGGCTGCTCTTAACCCGATGACAGAGGAGCTGTCCAGGTTGAGGCAGCAAATAAATGACATGACATCTGCCATCTTCGGTAAGTTCTCTTGACATAAGCTTATCCCTGCAATCATGTATTGTTCCGGTTTAACTCATAATTTTAATGCAGGGAGGCGCATCACTCATCTTGGCGATGATGTGCGAAAGAAACTGAAAGCTGCGTACACTTTGGTAGAGCAACTTTATTCCGGCGCTCAGAGGGCCATCAGTGCTATCTCACACAATAAACCGGCTCCTACCACCATCCAAGGTACCTTAGAAAAACTGTCAATTCTACCTGCCCGTCTTGTCGAAGTGAAGAAGTCATCCGCAAGAGCCGGCTCTCTGATGGCTTTAACCCGAGCGAAGGCGTGGGTTCCTGACTTTGATCCTACGGAGGCAATGAATGGCTATCCAAGCATGAAGGAAGACGGATCAGCCTTCTCCAGTGATGATCTTCGCGCCTTAACCAAGGATATGCGGCCTCTTGCCAGTAAACTTGCTGATGAAGCGGATTTATCAAGATATCATCCGGGCTATGATATGGAGAACGTATGGGTGGAACGTCCGTCCTATGATATCGAAAATCTTATTCCGCCCGTCCATAAGCATACCTTCGCCCTTGACATTGATCCGTCAGATCTTATAACTGACGAAGTTTATTTCCGAGCTCTGGCCAAGATTAACTGGACCACCACTGACTTCCAATAGCTGGAAGAAACCGCCGAAGACCCGGAACAAGCTGACCCTCAGCCTTCATGGCGAGCTGAAGCAGAATCGTAAACCAGCACCGGTTTAACTTTATGTCTTGAGTACGGTTGAGAAAAAACTGGTATTCTTTTGGGCCTTCCAGCGCCTTGTAATAGGATAGCTGAGATACTCTGTGTTTGTCCCATGCTATATTTGCGAGATTGCTTTGATTGGCAACTTCTTAAATATATCCTACTTTCAATGCTTTTGATGGTTTATTCTACCTGCTTTCTGCATAAAACAGTTTTCAAAGTGTCCTGGCGGTTTATCGCCTGATACGTCCAAAACGTATCTATAATTTCTGCTTGCTCCATGCCTCTTTTGGGTGATATTGCTATGATATTTATACACTTCCATACACTTTTGATCATATTTGGACTAACCTATTAACTCAGTGCACCCCAGTGCCAGTTTCTGTTTTCGGCTGTTTTTGTATTTCAGGTTTTCACATTACGAGAACTGCCAGGAAAAATCCAGAAAAAATATATAAAAAATCAGCGTTCCAGGAGCTACCGTGCGGCCAAAGTACAGCCGGGGGGGGACCCACAGGGGCTCCAGGCGGCCTGTCCACGCGCCCCCCCGGGCCGCGCCGGGGGGGCGCCTGGGCACCCCTGACCCCCTCTGACCACCCCCTTTGGCATATATTTAAGGTCCGTCGAGAAAACCCTGATTCCGGACCCCTTTTCTCCAGACGCGATTCCGATCTCCGCCGCCATCGCCATCAAGCTTCGGGGGACCAGAATTCCTGCGCCGGCACCCTGCCGGGACGGGGAAGTGCCCCCGGATTCATCTCCATCGACGTTGCTTCCTCCCTCCATGATGCGGGAGTAGTTCCTCCTCGGGGCTGAGGTTCTTACCAGTAGCTATGTGGTCAATTCTCTCTCCCATGATGTGATCTTCATTGTGATCATAGGCTATGTTAATCTAGGGTGATCCCATGATATTTCCCCTTCCTCTATGTATTGGATTGATGTACTCACTTGTCTTTATCTAGTATAATCCCCGAGACCAAGGTGACAGCGGTCTATTGGACATGGATTAGAAAAGTATTTTCATGAGTGATTTCCTCTCTTGTGTGTTGATTGAAGATTGAGAGTCTCTTGGTGCTTGTCTTTGACTATCCTTTAGATATGTTGTGGTGATTGTGGGACTCTCTTTGGATGGCCGCGGTGACATTGGGAAATCCTTAGATTGAGAACTACGAACTTTGAGGTGTGCTTTTGTAGCCCTACATAATTCTCGTCCTCTCTTGACCACGAAGGAACGACCTCCGAGTGTGTCCCCTTTGCATGTTTTATGGGAAATATCATGTGATTCGATTATGTTAATGTTGTCGGGAGTTGCCACTAGTGAAAGTATGAAGCCTAGGCCTTGTTTCCACCATTGCAATACCATTTGTGCTCACGTTTACCACTTGTTTGCTTGCTGCACTTTTTATTACAGAATTATATTACTTTGTTTTGCCATCCATATTACTTGCCATTTAACATCTCTTCGCCGAACTAGTGCACCTATACATCTAACAAGTGTATTAGGTGTGTTGGGGACACAAGAGACTTCTTGTATATTAGTTGCAGGGTTGCTTGAGAGAGACCATCTTGAACCTCTACTTCCCTGAGTTCGATAAACCTTAGGTCATCCACTTGAGGGAAATTGCTACTGTCCTACAAACCTCTGCGCTTGGAGGCCCAACATAGTCTACAAGAGTAGAAGCGTGTGTAGACATCAAGCTATTTCTGGCGCCGTTGCCGGGGAGGTGAGCGCTTGAAGGTATATCTTTAGATCTTGCAATTAAATCTTTTTGTTTCTTGTTTTTATTTCACTAGTTATGCTTATGGACAACCCTGTTATTGGATCGTTGCTTGCGGGAAGACGCCCCACACCGGTGGTGGTTGCTCCTCCCCCTACTGAAATTGTGCCCTATGAAATACCAGCTGGTATTATCGATCATGTTTTGGCTAATCGTTATGCAGGAGACAGACATCCCGGTGAACACTTGCTATATCTGTCACAACTATGTTCATTATTTAAGCTTGCAGGTGTATCAAGGGAGTTTGTCATGAGGAGATTGTTCGCCGTATCACTTATAGATAAAGCTTCAGATTGGTATAAGCTTCTCGATAACTCATACTTGCTTGATTGGCAAGAGCTTATGTCTCTCTTTTACTCCAAGTTTTGTCCTCTTCATGAAGTTCATGAGAATAGGAATTATGTTTATAATTTTATCCTCATGACGGAGAGAGCATAGCTCAAGCTTGGGGGAGACTGAAAACGTTAATGCTAAAATGTCCTAACCATGGGCTCCCCAAAGATATTATTATTACTAACTTCTATGCGAGGCTCTCTCGACAGGATAAAGATTTGCTCGATGCTTCCTCTACGGGTTCTTTCACAAACAAAAAGATTGATGCTAAATGGGAACTCCTTGAAAGAATTCAACGCAACACTGAAGATTGGGAGATCGACAAAGGTAAAGAGTCGGGTATAATTTATGAGTATGATTGCATTAAGTCCTTTGTGGAAACTACAAGTTTTAATAAGTTTAGTGCTAAGTTTGGGCTTGATTCTCAACTCCTTGTTGATTTCCTCAAAAATTTTGCTTCACATCTTAATATGCCTAAGGAGGATTGGATCAAGTATCATAAACCTTTTAAAGAGACTTGCAAAGAAAATGAAATTGTTCATGATGATTGCAACATGCATGATCCAATTCCTAAAAATGAAGTTTTATATAAGCATGTTAATTTTTGTGGAGTGGATAGACCTTGTGAAAGGCCTATGATTGAAGAAGAGAAGTATTGTAAGCAACATAAGCATGAAAGAACAATCACTTGGGTCAGAGATTTAAATGAAATTGCCAGAGAATTGTGTGACCTTTATCCTTTTACTTGTGAACTTTGCCGTATAGAGGGTCACTTTAATTTTCAATGCATGAACTTTCAAAACATAACTGTTAACCGGTTGTGTGATAACATGATCACCTCTGATCTTTATGATGAGCTTATGTTATTTTTGATGTGTGAAGAGTTATCAGAAAAGACTTCTTGGCTGGATGATAATGCCATAGGAATAAAAAATACTTTGCAAAATTGCCATCTCTATTGTGTTGTTAATTGCCATGAAAATGATTACATAAGTAAGATTAGAAAGGAGGGAACTTTACCAAAGTATAAAAATGTCTCTTATATTTCTGCTAATAAAAAGGAGAGTTCCTCCCAAGTTTCCCCCATTGTTTCTAATGATAAACCAGGATATGTGGAGAAGCTTCATTTCCAACCACTCCCTCCTAAGGTGAAGAAGAAGAAAAAGAAGAGGAGGAGGAAGAGGAGCAAGAAGGAAGAAGAATGGGTATCAACCTGGCCTGAGCATATTCCTCCCATCAACTTTTATCCTAACGATTGTAAGTTTAAAGAAGAAGGTGAAGTTTATTGCCTTAATTATCATCTTGATGATACGTCCGTAGGTACTATTGAAGATGATTTTGATTATGATATGCATGTTACTTATTATGATTGGGAAAATGATGATAATGCTACTTATGATCTTGAAAGTCTTTTTGGTACCAACTCTGAAAGTGATGATATGGGAAGCTCTAAGCTTGGGGATGATAGGATTGCAAGTCCTTTACCCACTAGTGATGTGATAATTGATAATTCTTTTGCTAGTAAGAATAAAGACAACATGTTTACAAATATAGTTGCTAGCAATGATAATGCTCTTCTCTACCATGATGATGTTATAACTCCAATCTATAGTGATTATAAAGGTACCTATGACATAAGGAGAAATTATCCTTATGAAACTTGTCATAATCATGGAGGGAATTACTCCCTTGTTGAACACCACCCTCCTAATATACAATTAATCTATAGTGTTCAAGTTGTTTATGATAGTCCTACTCCCACTATTACCAATGAGAAAGATTATGCTCATGTGGAGAGTAAGAGTACCTTTTTGCATGTGGATCATGGTAACAATGCTTTATGTGATGCTTATATTGTTGAGTTCATCCATGATGCCACTGAAATTTATAATGAGAGAGGGAGACTTGGGTCTAAATATCTTAATAATAAGAAGTTTCCTCTCTTTATGGTGAATACTTTGAAGTTATGCTTGTTTTGCCTTCCTATGCTAGTTGCTTTGTGCTTCAATGAATTATTCTATTGCAATATTCCTATGCATAGGAAGCATGTTAGGTTTAAATGTGTTTGGTATTTGCTTCTTGATGCTCTCTTTTGTTCTTCAACTCTTATTCCTACGAGAGCATCATTAAAGTCTTATGCCTAGCTTAAAGGCATAAAAGAAAGCGCTTTTGGGAGGCAGCCCATAATGAATAAAATTTTATTTTGCTTTTGTTGTGTCTTGATGTTGTTACTACAGTAGCATCATCATTGTATCTTTGATTTTCAATTTTGTGCCAAGTGTAGCCTCTGATTGCTAGAAAGTTCAAAAGTTGTGAGGTGCTGTCCAGGAAACAGATTCTATCCTTGGATAGAAAAATTCGTATAAAATCACCAGATCATCTTTTTGGTCTGAATTTTTTCGACAGCGTTCTCTATATAATTGTCTTTCGTGCGTCTGTTCTGAGTTTTTTTATTAGAGTTGCAGAAGTTCCCCGAACAAATCAATTACTACCTGCTGTTCTGTTTTTCACAGATTCTGTCCTGTTTTGCTTTTCCTTCATTTTTGCAAACCAAGAGCTGGCTTTTCCTTTGCAAAAACCTTTTGGCAATCTTGAGAAACAGTAGACCTTCAAGAATATCTTTATTTCCAGCAAGGTATAATCATTTTATTATGGGTACTAACCTCGCTAATCAGATTATGATGAGTTATGTATGAAGGGAGTTTTCAAGTGTACGAGGGAAGATGATAAAAAGATTCAGGAGTGTCAAGCGCTCAAGCTTGGGGATGCCCCCATGCACCCCCAAGAAATATTCAAGGAGACTCAAGCATCTAAGCTTGGGGATGCCCCCGTGCATCCCCTTCTCCATCAACATTATCAGTTCGTCTTTCGTTCCACTATATTTTTATCACTTCATGTGTTATGTGCTATGCTTGGAGCGTCTTGCTTTTAGTTTTCCTTTTTTTTAGTTTTCTTTAGCTTTTCATAATGAGTCGGAACTCAGCTTTCTTTATGTGGGAGAGAAACACGCTCCACTTCTACCTAGAACATAACATAGAATTTTCATGTCTATCCTTGCTGTGTGTGTTCTTTGTCTTTTAATAGCTACTATCATGTTCAGCTCTTAGCTTTCATGCTTATCTTTTCAAAGAGCTTTTGTTTAGTTGGTTGCTTGAACCCTCTTTAATTACCATGCTCACCTTATTAAGAGAGTTTGCTTCCGTTGCATTGGTTGGTATGTCTATGATAAAGATGCTACGTGCATAATGGCGCTTAGTAGTTAATGTTTTCTTATGGTTAGTCTCAAATAGCTGGGGGATTCCCAATGTGTTATTGGAGTACCAACATGATTTGTTTGCCTATGATGTGGTATGGTTTAGTAATATCTTCCTTCAAGAATTTATTTTGATTGACTTGGCGTATGCTCACGCATATTTAAGACTGTAAAGAAAGTCTGTCAAGCCTTGATGATCTTTTGTTTCTGAGTAGCGATATAACTACCATGCCTGATTCAATGTTGCTTTGTCGCTCTGCATGATTATGACTGTCATTGCTCTTTTAGTTGGTCGCTCCCAGTCTTTTGCTAACCTCCACCTGTATTAAGCGGACTGACTGCTTGTGCATCCACATTCTTTTAATCCAGTTATGCCATATGAGTCCACCATACCTACCTATATGTGGTATTTCACCGCCACTCCAAGTAAATTTACATGTGCTACCTTTAAAACCTTCATTTTTGCAATACATAGCTCATGGGAAAGTAGCTTAAAAACTATTGTGGTAAAGAATATGTCGCTTATGTATCTTATTTCTTATAAGTTGCTTGCTGAGCGGTATCCATGTTTCTGGGGACGCCATCAACTGTTACACTTTTGTTGAATATCATGTGAGTTGCTATGCATGTTCGTCTTGTCCGAAGTAAGGGTGATTTGCCATGAGTTGAATGGTTTGAGTATGCATATTGTTAGAGAAGAACATTGGGCCGCCAACCAAAGCCATGTATCATGGTGGAAGTTTTAGCTTGGACATTAATCGTCAACCTCTTATGAATGCTTAAGCATTAAAGAGGAGTCCATTATCTATTTTCTATGTTGTCCCGGTATGGATGTCCTCAAGTTGAGATCTATCAAAAACGAGAAATCAAATGCGATTTATCTCCTTGGACCTTTGTACAGGTGGCATAGAGGTACCCCTTTGTGACACTTGGTTGAAACATATGTAATGCAATGATAACCCATGGAAATCCGAGCTAATTAGGACAAGGTGCGAGCACTATTGGTATTCGATGCATGAGGCTTGCAACTTATAGGATGTCTTATGCATAACACATATGAAGTACTACTACCGTTGACAAAATTGTTTCTATGTTTTCAAAATAAAAAGCTCTAGCACATGAGTAATCCCTGCTTCCCTCTGCGAAGGGCCATTCTTTTACTTTTATGTCGAGTCTCCACCTTCTTTCTTCAAAGCACCAACTACTGAGAGCATGATTGTCATTCTGAGTGTAATGTGCATTGTCCCAAAGTAGCATTGTCTTTTGCATGATTGTGATATCGCTTATTTTGAAATCATTGTATCTAGTCATCACTTAAACCTTGAAGGTGCCCCTGCATTTATGTTTTGCTTCACTAAAGGGGGCAAGCTAGATATCACATTATCATATTTGCACACCATGTTCATTACAAATCTATTTGATGTTTCAATGTCATGTTGTAAAACTTTCAGTCCTTTGTGATTTTCTCATCAGGCAACTTAATTACTACAGATTCATTGTCTCAGTAAGCTTTTGTCATATGACTATGAAAAAGTCCTATATGGTTAATAGCATGTCACCACAGAAATTATTCTTGTTATCATTTACCTACTCGAGGACGAGCAGGAATTAAGCTTGGGGATGTTGATACGTCCAAAACGTATCTATAATTTCTGCTTGCTCCATGCCTCTTTTGGGTGATATTGCTATGATATTTATACACTTCCATACACTTTTGATCATATTAGGACTAACCTATTAACTCAGTGCACCCCAGTGCTAGTTTCTGTTTTCGGTTGTTTTTGTATTTCAGGTTTTCACATTACGAGAACTGCCAGGAAAAATCCAGAAAAAATATATAAAAAATCAGCGTTCCAGGAGCTACTGTGCGGCCAAAGTACAGCCGGGGGGGACCCACAGGGGCTCCAGGCGGCCTGCCCACGCGGCCCCCCCTGGGCCGCTCCGGGGGGGTGCCTGGGCACCCATGACCCCCTCTGATGACCCCCTTTGGCATATATTTAAGGTCCGTCGAGAAAACCCTGATTCCGGACCCCTTTTCTCCAGACGCGATTCCGATCTCCGCCGCCATCGCCATCAAGCTTCGGGGGACCAGAATTCCTGCGCCGGCACCCTGCCGGGACGGGGAAGTCCCCCCGGATTTATCTCCATCGACGTTGCTTCCTCCCTCCATGATGCGGGAGTAGTTCCTCCTCGGGGCTGAGGTTCTTACCAGTAGCTATGTGGTCAATTCTCTCTCCCATGATGTGATCTTCGTTGTGATCATAGGCTATGTTAATCTAGGGTGATCCCATGATATTTTCCCTTCCTCTATGTATTGGATTGATGTACTCACTTGTCTTTATCTAGTATAATCCCCGAGACCAAGGTGACAGCGGTCTATTGGACATGGATTAGAAAAGTATTTTCATGAGTGATTTCCTCTCTTGTGTGTTGATTGAAGATTGAGAGTCTCTTGGTGCTTGTCTTTGACTATCCTTTAGATATGTTGTGGTGATTGTGGGACTCTCTTTGGATGGCCGCAGTGACATTGGGAAATCCTTAGATTGAGAACTACGAACTTTGAGGTGTGCTTTTGTAGCCCTACATAATTCTCGTCCTCTCTTGACCACGAAGGAACGACCTCCGAGTGTGTCCCCTTTGCATGTTTTATGGGAAATATCATGTGATTCGATTATGTTAATGTTGTCGGGAGTTGCCACTAGTGAAAGTATGAAGCCTAGGCCTTGTTTCCACCATTGCAATACCATTTGTGCTCACGTTTACCACTTGTTTGCTTGCTGCACTTTTTATTACAGAATTATATTACTTTGTTTTGCCATCCATATTACTTGCCATTTAACATCTCTTCGCCGAACTATTGCACCTATACATCTAACAAGTGTATTAGGTGTGTTGGGGACACAAGAGACTTCTTGTATCTTAGTTGCAGGGTTGCTTGAGAGAGACCATCTTCAACCTCTACTTCCCTGAGTTCGATAAACCTTAGGTCATCCACTTGAGGGAAATTGCTACTGTCCTACAAACCTCTGCGCTTGGAGGCCCAACATAGTCTACAAGAGTAGAAGCGTGTGTAGACATCATCGCCGGACGGGTCATAATGCCCGAGCACATGATCTAAGTTGATAACTTGAACTATGCATAAAGTATAAGTATGTGTCATACATGTGATTAAGTGTATCACAATAAACCTTAATCCGGCAGGAAGAAATAATGCTTCAAGGTGTAAGTGCTGATGACTCCCTTGATCATTTTGTCGGCTCGTCATGAAAACCTAACCGGGTTATGATGAACTCCGGTTTAACTATAGTTAGTGCTGGTGTTTATAACCCAGACTAGAGCTATATAAGTACAGATGTAGTGGCAACTTATAGTCATCCACTCCCTGAATCGATGGACTTGGTTGAAAAACCAATGACCTTGGTGATAAATATTTGATAAAACATAAAAAATAAAAATAAAATTTTGGGCAAATAAGACCATGTAGTCGAGGCTTTTTACGAGCTACCAGGCTCCAAATTCAAGGCTTTTTATGAGCTGCCAGGCTACTGTCATTAACCATTTTGCAAAGCCTGTTAAGATGGTCCACAATCCTTAACCAAATCATCAATGTCAAATGCTACCAAGTTCAAAAAATCTCATAAAGATTTGACTTGTGTAATCACTTGATGATCGTCAATTTAACGTTACCAAGTTCAGGGTCCATAAGGATTAACTTGTGTGTACGTTCGACGGGTCGTACCAGGTTTACCTGGACGGCGTGACTTACTTGATGCAGGCAGGTTAATCCGGGGTTTTAGGTGTATACACCAAGCTTCCAACCCGTGTTTACTACAAGAGTTTTCAACTCGCTGATGTCTTGCATCAGGAGCCCCCAGGTAGCATTTGAGCATTGCTCGTCGGGGCCTATGTTTGAGTTGTGCTAAGCATCAAACTCTCTTTTGCCCCTCACCATCATGTGGAAATTGCCGAAGCAACCAGAGCTGTGCCCTTATGATGGCCTTGATGCGGTCGCCGGTCTAAGAGGCCATAGGAACTCCCTTGCCCACAGAAGCCCCCATGTGATACTCTTATGAAAAATGCGGCTGATACCCCGGTTTATCGGGGGCGCCGGTTTATTATATTGATCATAGTATATACAAAAGATATGTACATAAAGCGGATCCTATGGCTGAAGCATAGTAAGGTCGAAGAAGAGCGATGTTCCACGGCCGCTTGGACTCCTCATCTGCCGTACGTGAGTCCTTATGTTCTCGAAAATCGATGAGGTAGTATGATCCGTTGTGCAGGTTCTTGCTGACCACAAAGGGTCCCTCCCAAGGTGGGGATAGCTTGTGCATGTCTGTCTGGTCCTGGATGAGCCGGAGCACCAGATCTACTTCTTGAAACGTCCTGGTTTTAACCCGGCGACTGTGATACCGGCGTAGTTCTTGCTGATAAATCGCCGATCGAGCTGCTACCGTGTCCCTTTCTTCGTCCAGCCGGTCCAACGCGTCTTGCCCTGCTTTTTCATTATCCGCTTCAACGTAAGCCGCCACCCGCGGCGAGTCATGACGGATATCACTAGGGAGGGCCGCTTCAGCTCCATATACCATGAAGAAAGGTGTGTACCCTGTGGATCTGTTAGGTGTAGTATTGATGCTCCATAGTACAGAAGGTAATTCCTCCACCCAACAACCCGGTGTTCTTTGCAAAGGAACCATAAGCCGGGGTTTGATGCCTCGCAAGATCTCTTGATTGGTTCTTTCAGCTTGGCCATTAGACTAAGGGTGAGCTACTGATGATACATCAAGGCGGATGTGCTCTTGTTGACAGAACTCCTCCATAACCCCCTTGGATAGATTGGTGCCATTATCAGTGATAATGTTGTGTGGAAGGCCAAACCGAAAAATCACCTTTTTGATGAACTGAACCACCGTTGCCGCATCACACTTACTAACAGGCTCCGCTTCAACCCATTTGGTAAACTTGTCCACCGCCACCAAAAGGTGGGTCTTTTTATCTTGGGATCTCTTGAAGGGTCCAACCATATCAAGCCCCCAAGTCACAAATGGCCAAGTAATTGGAATCATCCTCAACTCCTGCACCGGTATATGAGCACGCCGTGAGAATTTCTGGCAAGCATCACATTTTCTGACCAAGTCCTCTGCGTCGGCATGAGCCGTCAACCAGTAGAACCCATGACGAAAAGCTTTAGCCACCAAAGATTTTGATCCGGCATGATGACCACAATCTCCTTCATGAATCTCTCTAAGAATGTCACAGCCCTCCTCTGGTGACACACATCGCTAGAACGCCCCAGAAACGCTGCGATGATGAAGTTCTCCATTGACAATAGTCATTGACTTGGACCGCCGGATTATCTGTCTAGCCAAAACTTCGTCCTCTGATAACTCACCTCGATTCATGTATGCTAGGTAGGGAAGCGTCCAATCCGGAATAACATGAAGTGCCGTGACCAATTGTGCCTCCGGATCAGGAACAGCCAAGTCCTCTTCTGAAGGTAACTGCACCGACGAATTGTGCAACTCATCCAAGAAGGTATTGGGTGGAACCGGTTTACACTGAGAACCCAGCCGGCTTAACGCGTCTGCCGCTTTATTCTTTCACCGGTCTATATGATCCACCTGATAACCCTTGAAGTGTCCAGCAACAGCGTCTACCTCTCGTCGATATGCTGCCATGAGTGGATCCTTGGAATCCCATTTGCCAGATACTTGCTGTGCCACCGGGTCTGAATCGCCAAAGCATTTAACCCAGCTTAAGTTCATCTCCTTGGCCATCCGCAGACCTTAGAGGAGAGCCTCATATTCAGCAGCATTGTTAGTGCAAGGGAACATTAAATGGAGGACATAACAGAAATTATCACCTGTGGGGAAGTTAACACGACTCCAGCCCCTGAGCCCTCCAATTGCCTTGAACCGTCAAAGTGAATAGTCCAATATGTGTGATCCGGCTTTTCCTCAGGTGCTTGCAACTCCGTCCAATCGTTGATGAAATCCACCAATGCCTGGGACTTTATCGCCGTACGGGGCACATACTTCAATCCGTGCGGGATAAGCTCAATGGCCCACTTTGCAACTCGACCAGTAGCCTCTCTGTTCTGGATTATATCCCCCAACGGAGTTGAACTAACAACAGTGATTGGATGGCCTTGAAAATAGTGATTTAGCTTCTGGTTTGCCATGAAGACTCCATACACCAGTTTCTGCCAATGCGGGTATCTCTGTTTTGATTCAATGAGCACCTCACCGATGTAGTAAACCGGGCGCTGAACCGGATATTCTTTGCCTGCCTCCTTGCGCTCCACCACAATGGCAACGCTTACTGCACGGGCATTAGCAGCCACGTATAACAACAGTGGATCATTGTCAACTGGGGCAGCAAGGACTGGTGGCTCTGCTAATTGCCTCTTGAGGTCCTCAAATGCAGCATGAGCAGCATCACTCCAGACGAAGCGATCCATCTTTTTCATCATCTGATAAAGCGGGATAGCCTTCTCCCCCAAACGGCTGATAAACCGGCTGAGCGCTGCAATACGGCCCGCCACGTGTTGGACATCTTTGATGCACGCCGGTTTAGCCAGGGATGTAATCGCCTTGATCTTCTCCGGATTAGCTTCGATTCCCCTATTCGACACTAAGAACCCCAGGAGCTTGCCTGTCGGAACACCAAAAACGCACTTCTCCGGATTAAGCATCATTTTATAGACCCGGAGATTGTCGAAGGTTTCTTTCAAATATGTTATCAGCGTCTCCTCCTTCCTGGATTTCACCACAATATCATCCACATATGCATGAACATTGCGCCCAATCTGTCCATGAAGGCAATTCTGTACACAACGCTGATAGGTCGCCTGGGCACTCTTAAGCCCGAACGGCATAGACACATAGCAGAAGGCTCCAAAGGGAGTTATAAAGGCCGTCTTCTCCTGATCCTTGACTGCCATCATCTGATGATAACCTGAATATGCATCCAAAAAACTTAGCCCCTCACATCCTGCCGTAGCATCAATGATCTGAACAATACGGGGGAGAGCAAAAGGATCAGTTGGGCAAGCCTTGTTCGGATCTGTATAATCAACACACATTCGCCAAGTACCGTTTTTCTTAAGTACTAGCACCGGATTAGCCAACCACTCTGGGTGAAACACCTCAACTATAAAGCCTGCCGCCAAGAGCCTAGCCACTTCTTCTCCAATAGCCTTGCGCCTCTCTTCATTGAAGCGACGCAGAAATTGCTTGACCGGTTTAAACTTAGGATCAATATTGAGATTGTGCTCAGCGAGTTCCCTCAGTACACCTGGCATATCAGAAGGCTTCCATGCAAAGATGTCCCAATTCTCACGGATGAACTCGATGAGCGCGCTTTCCTATTTCGGATCTAGGTTAGCACTGATAGTGAACTGCTTGGATGAATCGCCAGGAACGAAGTCAACCTGTTTGGTCTCTTTAGCTGATTTGAACTTCAAAGCCAGATCATGCTCTGTGGTTGGTTTCTTCAGCGGAGACATATCCGCCGGATCAACATTGTCCTTATAAAACTTCAACTCCTCCGTTGCACAAACCGCTTCAGCATAAGCTGCATCTCCTCCCTCACATTCCAAAGCAATATTGCGACTCCCATGGACCATAATGGTTCCCTTGTGTTCTGGCATCTTGAGTTGTAGATAAACATAACACGGCCTTGCCATAAACTTGGCGTAAACCGGCCGCCCAAACAAAGCGTGATACAGGATCTTGATCTTTACCACTTCAAAGGTCACGGTCTCCGACCTGGAGTCGCGTTCATCTCCAAAAGTAACCTCTAGATCGATCTTACCAACTGGATATGCCGATTTACCGGGCACCACCCCATGAAACACTGTATTGGACTGCCGAAGCTTCTTATCTGTCAGCCCCATATGCCGGAAAGTCTCATAATACAGAATGTTGATGTTGCTGCCTCTGTCCATAAGCACTTTGGTAAACTTGTAGCTACCTACCAGCGGTGCCACAACTAGAGCCAGCTGACCCGGATTATCAACCCGGGGCAGATGATCCTCTCTGCTCCACACAATGGGCTGCTCTGACCAACGCAGGAAACGCAACACTGCCGGTTCAACAGAATGTACTGCCCTCTTTAGAACCTTCTGATCGCGCTTGCATAAGCTCGTGGTGAAGACATGATACTGCCCACTACTCAGCTTCTTTGGATTATTCTGATATCCGGATTGCTACTGCTGCTGATGCTGTTGATTTCCCTGATTGTTATATCCGCCCTGGCCATGTTGCTGGTTATGCTGATTGTGCCCATTGTGGTTGCCGCTATTGCCTTGGTACCCTGAACCGGATCCACCACCTTGGTAACCCGGCCCTTGAAAACCGGGGCCTAACCCGCCGGATGGTCCGTGATCGTACTGAGACCGGCTCATGAATTCCTGCATAATAAAACAGTCTTTCCAGAGATGTGTAGCTGGCTTTTCTGGTGTACCGTGCTTCGGGCAAGGTACGTTCAACTGGCGTTCCAGATTAATAGGCGGCCTCCCATTACGTGGAGGCGGTCCACCCTTGCGGCGCTGTCCATCCTCCTGAGTATTGGTGTTGGCCACAAAATCCGAATTACCATCCGCTTTATGCTTAACGTTATATCCTTGATTCGTCGGGTTGGGCTGCGGTGCCTTACCATTCTTGCTTGCCTTCCCTGATTTGTCTCCATCAGCGTCTGGGTGTTTTGTGTTATCGGAGTCCCCATACTTCACTAAAGCGCCCATGAGTGTTCCCATGTCATTACAATCACGCTTAAGCCGTCCCAACTTTATCCACAAAGGTTCAAACCGGCAATTGCCTTCCAAGGTTACCACTGTTGTACTTGGGTTGATGCTATTGGAGGAATGCAAGATCTCTGACACTCGGCGCACCCAACTGCTTGTAGACTCATGCTTTCCTTGAATGTAGGCGGCTATATCGACGACAGACATGGGCTGCTTGCACGTGTCTTTGAAGTTATTGATAGACCGGCGCCGCAGCTCGGCCCATGATCCGACAGAATTAGGCGGTAAACCCTTCAGCCAAGTGCGAGCCGTGCCTTCGAGCATCATTGTAAAATACTTGGCACATGCTGCCTCATCCACATCCAACATCTCCATTGCCATCTCATAACTCTCAACCCATGCCTCCGGAGCCAGATCCGCCGTGTAATTGGGCACTTTGCGCGGTCCCTTAAAATCCTTGGCCAGTTTCATGTTTCGTAAAGCGGGGATAAGACAAGGCACTCCCAAGGAGCTAGACATAACCCCCGGCTCAACTATGGTAGTGGGACGAACCGGCGTCACCTGACGGGCTTCGTACTGTGCTGTTACTTCGGCCTCCCGGCGCTGCCTGCCCTGATCCACCACGTTCTGAGCGTTCGCGTCACCTCCTGCCGGATTATCCTGCCTCGGTGGATTATGTCTTCGCGCACTGCTTGACACGGCCGGTTCATCCAGACGCCTGGTGTAACTCCGGCTTGGGCGGGGTGTTGAATGAATCCTCTCATGGCTGTGAGAATAAGCTTGCTTCTGGGTTAGCGTCGTCTCCAAGAAATCCCTGGCCCGTCGCGCCTCCACTGCTATGGGGGACGTTCCTTCAATGGGAAGGGTGGCTAGTCGTGAAGCGGCGGCGACTATGTTATCCAACAGATTAGAATAATGACCAGGAGGGGTGTGCACATGCTGTGACGGTACGACCTGGCGGGTTGGCTCTGCGACCGGCGGCTGAACCGACGCTCCCGTGCCCGGTGCCCCTCCCCGGTTCACCTCCGACTGGTTACTGGTTCCTGCTCCTGGCGTGCTAAAGAGATTCCTTGCCTCATAAACCGGTGGCAAGCGAGATCGTTGCCTTCTCATCATTACCTCGTGTGAAGCGGTCTGATCCAACATGAGTCGATAGGCCTGAGCATCAAGCTTCGCCTGCCTTGTAGCCATCCTGGCTTTCTCAGCAGCTAGGTCCAACTTGGCTTGTTCAATCCGGCTCTTCTCCTGAGCGACCTCCGCATCATGCTGCTCCTTGTTGGCCTGGGCTACCTCCGCTGTTACTAGCGCTGTCAAAGTATCGACCAAAACGGATAAAGTTTCAGATGGTGACGGGGCAGGATCTCCAGCCCTAGCCCCATCATGTCTGATGTCAACGCCGCTGTTGTTGAGGACTGCTGCATAGGTTGTGATCCGGCCATAAAGACAGCAACCTGGTTTGGCGGATCGAGGGGGTCCGGAATACTGTCACCATCGGAACAGCCCTCGGATTCGCCATCTTGCAACATGTATAAAGATTATGTTTCTCCGGAAGAAGATTCATCGCCGGAATAGACAACAATCTCGCCGCCAGAGTCCGATCCGTCCTTGGCTTGCACCCCATGCACTGCTCCAACGAAAACGTGCTTCACGGCGGGCTGAATCCGGGCAGGTCTCGCACGCTGAGCCGGCTCGACGATGTTGGGGAAGATGTCCGGCTCAGGGCCCGGTTCGCCGATCTTGCCGATGAAGACGTGGATGCCACCGAAGGGGACCCAGTACCCATATTCGATTGAATCGGCCTCGGGGCCCCAGCCTGCATCGTCGATGTAGATCTTGCCGCGACGACTCTTAGTCATCCGGCCCACTGCGTAGCCCTTGAATCCTTCAAAGCTGCCCTTCAAGAACTCGAAACCATCGTGCGATGGCCCCACGGTGGGCGCCAACTGTCGTGGTTTTGTCACGGCAGATGTCCTAGCAAAAGGACTTAGTCGTGAGGCCATCGCCACGAGTTAGCTTAAAGGGGTTAAAGCGGACAAGGACACAGGGATTTTATACTAGTTCGGCCCCTTCGATGAAGGTAAAAGCCTACGTCTAGTTTGGTGTGTATTGCTAGGGTTTCGATGACCAGGGAGCGAATCCGCTTTGCCTGTGTCTCGATCTGTCGTTCTCTGTCCTGAACTGTCATCGGGTCGTCCCTTTATATAAGAGGTGACGCCCGGTCCGGTTTACAGAGTCCCGAGGCCGGCTCATAAACGTGTCCGCCTCGGTCTCTCTTCTTTCTATCTTACATCTCAAGTTACATAGTATGGCGGTTTACAAACCATGGGCCCTAACACTTGGGCTCTAAACCTCTTGGGCTAAAGTCTCTTGCTTTATGCTCTGCTGGGCTTCAAAATAATCTTGATAACATAAACCGGCCCCTCCTGGGCGGTTTATACCTGGTAGTAAATCCCTGACAAGAACCCTCTGCCAGGTTATAGAGGTGACCGCCTTCCCATAGATTGTGACCCATCAAGTCAGCTTCTTACAGAGGAACATGCTGAAGCGCTCTGGTATGTCTCCAGCGTATCTATAATTTATGAAGTATTCATGCCATGTGTATAATAATTTTATATGGTTTTGGTATGATTTTGATGGAACTAACCCGGACTGACGATGTTTTCAGCAGAACAACCATGGTGTGTGTTTTTTGTGCAGAAATCAAAGTTCTCCAAATGCAACGAAACTTTTTCATGAATTTTTGGACAAAAGAGGCACTAGAAGCGTCATGGGAGGGCCGGAAGAGCCACGAGGTGGGGACATCCCACCTGGGCATGCCAGCCCCCTGAGGCGAACCCTGATGGGTTGTGGTCACCTCGAGGCCCATCTTAGCGTGAGACCGACACAAAAAATCCTATAAATAGTGAAACCATAAAAAATAACCCTAGCGTGAGACCAGTGATGCTCGATGATGACAAGGTACTTGGTAGACCAGTTCGTCCTTCTATACAAGGACTACGTCTGGTTGGAGGGGTTGTGACTTAACACGGAAGATAAACTCTCTTCGCCATATTCTCCTCGACAATTGGTTCGTCAACCAATGTCGATCATTCGTGGTGGATACTTGAGGTGATCTCCGAACCTTTATAGACTTCTTCTTCGAGAACCACAATTACTCTTGGTCTGTGAAGAAACTGACACCTAACCATCTAGAGAGTTTGCAGCTCTCAAGATTAATAGGCGGAGCGTAATGGACTTAGATCCGAGTGATGCTGAACCACTATCTAATTTTTCGGCTCTAGGGTTTTCTCTCCGTGGGTTTTAAACTCAAATCACTCAGGAGAAGGGTTTGCTCAACAATCTTCTCAAAATCAAACGGAGCAGCCACCGGACAACGCCGGCGCTGGGTGGCTATTTATAGCCGTAGTCTTCCCTCGTGGGAAATGACCATTTTGGACACGCGGTCCAGCCAATGACCAACCGACATGTTCTCAACAGTCTTCTTAGTTTGTCCATTACTTGAGGAACAAGTAATGCTAATTCCTTGGTTGGAGACAAATCTCTCGCAGCGAGGAAGATCATAGTCTTTTACTGGAATGTATTTGCTTGGAACACAAAGAGATTTCTCTCGCAATTTTCATAGGATTTGGGTTTAGCATTAGAGAATCAAAGCTTCGAACGCTACACCCCTCTTAATGGTACGGTGGTCCTATGACTCAATAAAGAGAATAGAAAAAAAGAAATAAATGCTACGTCTTTACCTCATCTTTGGCCTTCTTGATCGCAGTCAATTCCTTCGGACGAAGACCGAGACAATTGCTTCACGTCAACAATCTTTGAGGAATCACTCTTGTTATCATAATCTTCGGTGATAATCTTCACTCCCACGCAGGATTACCTTCATCGTTTGCATCAAACTCGTCATGATTTCAGGGACCTGTTACTCTATGTGCACTAGCAAACACATAAGTCCCATGTTGTTTCTGTCAACAAACTCCAAAACAAAAAGGGTCAAACATTGCACCAACAACGCCCCAGGTGGGTATCTTACCCGAGATTTGCAGCACGAAAGCTAAAGCTGCTAGGCAATGCGACACGCTTACTTCTGTGCAAGTATAACATCACGACCATTAAAGAAACAAACAACAACGACAAAACTTAAAGAATAGCTCCCAAAAAATTGTGCGTGAGTAGGATCAAACACATGATCTAACGTGACTGAACCACGTCCCAACACACAGTGATACATAAATTTTGATGTCTACATATGGCAGCTGAGTTTATATAAACTATAGGCAGCGATAGATTTTTTTTAATATAATTTCTAACAAAGTTTTTCTTTTTCACAAAATTTAGTATTTTTTGAAAATCAAACAAAATTTGTAAAGACTCAAACATTTTCTTTGAAATCTCAAACATTTTTCGAAAAAGAAGGAATAAATTGAAAACGGGTACATTTTTTGAAACTAGAAATAACTTTTTGAAAATGCAAACATTTTCCTAAAAATAGGACAAAAAAGGGAAACCCAAATATTTTATGAAATTCCCCAAACATTTTTTTATTTGTGAAAAAATTATGAAAAGTTGAGCATTTTTGAATTTGAGAATAAATTTCAAAATATAAACATTTTCTCAAAGACACGAAATTTTTATGAATTTGCCCAACCATTTTTCAATTTCTGAAAAAATATTAAGCATAAATATTTTTGAATTTGTGAACAAATTCAAAAACATGAACATTTCTGTAATTCATGGACATTGTTTGAATTTGTGAACAAAGTATAAAAATGATTTCGTTGGAATATTTTATATTTATTTTAATTTTGGATATTTTTTTCAAAAAATTGAACATATCAGGATTACTAAACGTTTTAGAAATTTCTGAACAAAATATGAAATCATAAATTTTTTTGTTGGAAAAATGAACAATTTTTGAAAAGTGCAATTGCTTAAAAAAATTATGAGCAGTTCTGAAGAAGCAAGAATAAAAATAAGAAATGAAAGAAAATGAAAAGTAAAAAATAAACGAAAAAGGAGAGAAAAGAAGGAAAAAAACGAAAAAGATAGAGGAAAAACAAGGGGAAAACGGCTTGGGGACCTCCTACAAAGTTCTAAAACCAGAAAAAGCAATCTGCGAACCACATAAAAGTTTCCCACAACCGTAAATTGCTCAAACTTTTAACAGGCTGGCCCATCCCGAGTGAGCGGCAAATAGGGATTTCCGCTCTCTAAGGCGTTGAACTGGGGAGCACCTATATGACGCATTCTGCGTCAGGTTGCCAGCCTCCCGTACAGGGCAGCGCCCAACTGGGCAGGCCCACTAGAGCACAGGATCGTCGCCTTTTTTTTGCGGGCAAATGCACAGGATCGTCGCCTGTAGCGAGTGATCAAACTTAAAGAAAGCCTGTAGGGAGGCAGCAGGCACCGTAGCAACCCGGGCTACTACAGCAAGATGGTACTGTAGCGCTCTCGGTTTACTGTACCACCCTCTTTTTTTAAGTGGCCATTTTTTGAAAAAGAAACCGTCTAGCAACCTTCTAGAAATAAAAATAAAAAACGGTATAGGAACCTTCTAGAAGGTTCCCAAAACCAGAAAAAACTGACCGGGAACCGTCAGAAGGTTCCCAAAACCGGGACGTGAAAGATTTACGTGATGGGCCGGCCAAATTGCTCGCTCGGGTCGCTCGTACGTACGTTCGCTCGACAGTTTGACGCAGAGAGCGTCATATAGGAAATTCCATTGAACTACAGTTCCCCAGCGACCTCCTGTTTGACGCGTGTTAGCGTGAAACAGAGCGCCTTTCGTGGAGGGTTTGGTAAAGGTCGCGCAAACGGGCCGGCCCATTCACAGGCAACGAATGTAAACACTTCATGAAAATAAAAAGCTGCAGCGCGGACTCTAATTCCCTACCTCACGCTACAAAACGACGGATATTGGCCACCCAAGCTGGCAACTGCTGCATACTAAAATGCACCGCAAACTTTTAAGTACCCAGCCATGGTGGTAAATCTGTTTTTATTTTTTATTTTTCAACATTTCTTGGAAAAAATGCAAATATTATTTAAAAATGCGAACGATTTCAATATTTAGACAAAACCTTTAAAACGTGAATTTTTTTTGAAAAGTTGAACTAAATTTGAAAAACATGAACACATTTTGAACAGGTGAACAAGAATTGAAAATTTTGAAAAATTTTCATATAGGCTGAACAATTAATATACATTGAACATTTTTGTAATATACTCTGAACAATTTTTAAACACACATTACGTATTTTTGTGATATACAGCGAACAATTTTAAAATAAAGGTTAAACATTTTTGTGTTATACGCTGAACAGTTTTTAAATACTCCCTCCATCCGAAAATACTTGTCACAAAAGTGGATAGAAATGGATGTGTCTAGAACTAAAATACGTCTAGATACATCCATTTCTCCGACAAGTAATTCCGGACGGAGGGAGTACATAATAATGAACATTTTATTAATATACTGTTACATTTTCTTAAATATATGATGCACATTTTTTCAATACACATCGAACTTTTGTATAATACACAAAAGTGTGAACAAAATTTGAAAATGAGAACATTTTTTGGTGTTCCATACAGTATTTGAACTTTTAGAACAAATATTTGAAAACAGAAAATAAAAGTAAAAGGAAAACGAAGGAAAAATAGAAAAGAAAAAGAAAACAGAAAAAAATGCAACAGAAAAACGGTGACGCATACGTGGGCCGGCCCAACTGGTAGAGCCTAGCCAGCCGAGCTAGCGACCCACAACGATATAAATGCAGCGCCAGCCTTAAAGTATTAAATATAGCGTCAAATCATGTTTTTTTTATAAAATAAATAATTTTAGTATCATGTTGAGCAAATTTTAAAATACAGTTGATTTTTTGTGTGAAAACTCTGAAAATTCAAAAACACAAATGAACATTTTGTAGTATACGTTGAACATTTTTTCATATACGATGAACAAATTTGAAATACACAATGAACACTTTTTCATATACGTTGAACAATTTCATAATATACGAGGAATATTTTTATAATACAAGGTGAACTATTTCATAATATACGATGAACATTTTCTTCGATGAAGATTTTGTAATACATGGTGAACCTTTTATATAATACGCAATAAAGAGAAAATAAACTGAAAGAGAAAATAAAAAAAGGAAACTTTAAAGAAATAGGAACCAAAACAGGAAAATTAAAAAACCGGAACAAAACCACTGAAAAACAGACAAAGTGGAAGCAAAAACGATAGAAGAAAAACGAAACAACCCCCCCCCCCCCGGCGCAAGGAACAGAGAAGGAAGCAGCAGTGAATGAATCAAATGGCAAAGGTAAATCCCGTACATGGGCCGTACCAATTAGAGGCTCCCCTCAGCGAAAGCACAACATTCTGACGCTAACGAGCGTCAAATAGGGTTTGCCGCCTCGGGCTTCCGAAAAGTGAAAAAGAAGAGGTTCGGGCTTCTCTCTATGTAATCGGCCCACTAAGAGCGGCAATAGGCCCGGTCCATAAGGTGGGAGGGAGCTAGGTTCACGTCTTGCTTTCTTTTTTCCAACTTATAGCAAGAAT
>LR738713.1:560022604-560111965 GCA_902687465.1 Secale cereale | reverse complement strand
TGACATATGATCTCATGTTGATATTACCTCATTAAAAACCTTTATGAGAACCTGTAAAGTAAACTCATGAAGGAAAAAAGAGTATAATATGTTGCATTGAACAGGAACAATTCAGGAAGATACCCCCCTAATTCTTGCAAAATTCGAAGTCGTCACATACCAAAACATAGAAGTTGGTAGAGACCCGCTGAACAAATCAGTTGCATGATTTGATTTGCAAGATATGCAATACAGTGATATTGCTTATTATGTAACCTGTTTGCATCCGGGCAACACAAGAAACATTATCGTTGAGATAATCGTTGGTGGATGTAGCCATGAGGTCTGTTTCGAAGACTCTCCATGAGAGGGCTACCACACCTAGTGTAAGGGCATATTTCTCCCTAAGTAGTTTTGGTGATTGATGACAATGCATTTGCGGACTAATCGTGTGCTCTAAGCTCTTTCAGATATATCTCACCTAGGCACAAGACGATTGTGAGCCCCTCGGAATCTATGGAAGACGGTGTTTCCTTTTTACTTCTTTTTCGGTGGATTTGAGTAATAGGAAAGCCGTACTATTAAGAGGGGGTCCGCTTCGGAAAGGTTTGGGTGGAATCAACACGTACACATCTATACTCTCGCACCACCTTTCCTTTGCTTCTCTGGAGCTCCGGCCGTTCTCCTCGTAAGTACAAACCATGGCTTCCTACTAGTACAGCTGCCTGGCAGGCGGTAGTACCGCTCATGGTAAGTGGTAGTACCGCACAACCACACGGTAGTACCGCCTCAGGACGCGGTAGTACCGCACCAGCGGTAGTACCGCATCACGAGGATGGTAGTACCGTGTATCTGGCCCGGCACTGCTCCTAGTACGGTAGTAGGTGCGAAAGTAATTTTTTACTTCCGCATCCTACGCGGTAGTACCGCTTGAGACAAGCGGTAGTACCGTGCCGTGTTTTTGCTACTACCGTATTTCTGCGGATGTAGCTACGGATGTATTTTATTTCATCTGTACTTGTCCTCAGCCTGCCTATCTCTGCCTTGCGGTAGTACCGCTCATGCAATACTACCGCCCGTGTGCCTTCGCAACAGAGTGCATTCTAGGCTAGTACTGCTCCAGCGGTAGTACCGCACCCAGAGCGGTAGTACCGCTGGCCAAGCGGTAGTACTGCAACTTACGTGCGGTAGTACCGCGCTATGTGGGCAGAAATGTGGGATAACGGTTGGATTTGTTCTCCCACTATATATAGGGAGTCTTCTTCTCCAAGAAGACTCACTTCTTCCTCCCCAAAACTCCATTGTTGCTCAAAGCTCCATTTCCGACCGATCTCTCTCCCTAACCAATCAAACTTGTTGATTTCCTCGGGATTGCTTGAGAAGGCATCGATCTACACTTCCACCAAGAGATATTTGATTCCCCCCACTAATCCTTGCGGATCTTGTTACTCTTGGGTGTTTGAGCACCCTAGACGGTTGAGGTCACCTCGAAGCCATATTCCATTGTGGTGAAGCTTCGTGGTGTCGTTGGGAGCCTCCAATTCGGTTGTGGAGATAGCCCCAACCTTGTTTGTAAAGGTTCGGTTGCCGTCTTCAAGGGCACCACTAGTGGAATCACGGCACCTTGCATTGTGTGAGGGCGTGAGGAGAATACGGTGGCCCTAGTGGCTTCTTGGGGAGCATTGTGCCTCCATACCGCTCCAACGGAGACGAACTTCCCCGCAAAGGGAAGGAACTTCGGCAACACATCCTCGTCTTCACCGGTTCCACTTGTGGTTATTTCTTCCCTTTACTTGTGCAAGCTTTACTTGTTTATCTTATATAGCTTGCTTGTGAGGTTGTTATCTTTACTTCCTATAAGTTGTCATCTTAGTAGCTTATCTAGACAACTTACTTTGACGCTTAATTTAAAGTGATTAAGAAAAGTTAAAAATTGTTAGTTGCCTATTCACCTCCCTCTAGTCAACCATATCGATCCTTTCAATTGGTATCAGAGCCTCGTCTCTTTTTAGGGACTTTACCGTCCAAAGAGTATGGGTGACAACGTAGTCGAGACGGAGGAACATTCCGGTGGAACTCCGTCCTTGCCTACGTCCGATGGGGGAGCCTCGATCTCTCGTGAGGAGTTCAATGTGGCTATGAACACATTGAAAGAATCACTAGCGACCGAGGTCAAAGGCATGTTTAAAGATTTAATTGAGGGGCTTAAATTATCCACCACACCGTTGGAGGTGGTTCGTCCCGCCACCATCGTGTCGGAGGCTACTCCCGACAAGGGAGAAGCTAGTAGTGAACAAGCCCCGGTTAGTAAGAATGGGAATGGCATCTTTGCCCACTCCGCTCCTCCTACTCACTATGGAGGACCCGTTCCCACACCGCATTTAAATTCCGTTGGGCCTCCTCCTGAGTTTATAAAAAATTCTGATTTTGCTACTTGGATGTTTCGCTTTAAACGTCATTTAAATCATTGCTCTACTAATCTTTGTAGAATCATTGAGCAAGGTTTTTATCCACGTGATCCCGACAACATGAATCCGAGAGAAACTGCGGATCATCAATTCAACGAGTCCGTTCTTTGCATACTTCAAGATGCAATCCCTCCCGAAGACATTGCACATCTTCGACCCTTCACTATGGCCAAGGAAGCTTGGGAGCATGTTGGCACTATGTACAAGGGGAGCGCTAGCATTCAACGCTCAAACTATGAAGTTGTGCAAGATGAAGCCGATGAGTTTGTTATGATCGAAGAAGAAGATCCTTGTGAACTTTATCGGAGATTAACCACTCTTGTGGTTTCTCTCCGAGATCATGGGAGCAAGGACACGGATGACAATTGGATCAAGCGCAAGTTTCTCAAGGCCATGATGCCCTATCATAAGGCAATGTCCTCTGTCATCCGTCAAAGACCGGACTTCCACCACTTGTCATCAAATGAAGTGTTGGATGAGTTCGTTGCCATGAGGATCTTGGACAAGACCGTCGACAATGCGGTTTTAAGAGCTCAACGATCAAAGAAGCCTAACCTCGCCTTGAAGGCCAAGGCTTGTGTGGAAGAAGAGGAGGAGGAGGATGATGATGAGAGTTGCCCCGGGGACACCAAATATGCCTATCATGAGCACATGGCTCTTGCTTCACGGCAATTTTGGGGCAACAAGAAGAACACAAGACCCAACTTCAACAAGAACAACTCAAGTGGCAACAAGGGCAAGCAACGAGTGAGGACTTGCTTAAATTATGGGAATGTAAGCCACTTTGTTGTAGATTGCCCATATGAGAAAAGAGAAGACTTTGGAGGCAAGCTTATCCGGAAGGACAAGGCCAAGTCTTATCCCAACAAGAACAACTTCAACAAGAAGACCCCTCCTAAAGGGTTGGTGGCCCAAGAAGAATATGTTGAGGATGATGATAATGATGAAGATGATGAGGTGGTCACCATGGCCACAATTGCTATTGCTACTACTCCGCGCTCATCTCTCTTCGACTCGCCTAATGAGAACATCACCACCAAGTGTCTCATGGCCAAGGCCACCAACAAGGTAACCCCAAACATCAATACTACCATCCCTTCTAATCCTTCATTGACGGATTGTATTGATGAGAGTGAGGGAACTAAGGAGGGAGAGAATGAATTTGAGTTGTTCATGAGCAAACTTAAGGGCAAACCCAAGAAGCACTTTGTTGCTCTCTTGGAACAACTCGGTGAGGCCAATGACATGATCAAGGCTCATGAGGAGACCATTGCTAAAATGGAAGGACATAGTCGAGACTATGCCGATGAGATATCGGATCTCTCTAACGCCCTAGAGGAAGAGCGTGGTCTTCGTTTGGCTCTTGAGGAGTCACACAACGATGATCATGCTAAATTAAAGAAAGATCTCAATCATGCTTTAGTTGTCTCTCGTATGCTTAATTCCGAGAAGGCAAAACTTGAGGTTGACCATGCTAAACTCAAGGAGGAGTTTGTTATACTCGACAAGGCTCACAAGGCCTTGAAAGGTATGCATGCTTCTCTCAAGGAGTCTCATGATCAACTCCAAGTTTCGCTATCCAAGGAAAAGGCTATCTTTCCTCGCATGGTGTTAATTGATAATGCAAATGCTACTAACCCATGTTGAGAGCATGTGCATCTTGTTGAAGAAAATGCCAAGTTGAAGAAGCAACTTGAGAAAGGCCTTGTGACATGCATACAAGGTGAGAAGAACCTCAACAACCTTTTGAGCAATCAAAAGGAGGTTGTGGCAAAGGAAGGAATTGGGTTTGTTCCTAAGCCCAAGAAGAAGAAGAATGACAAGACCAAGCTACCTCCCCCTCTCCGACAAACTTTTGTGAAAGAGGGAGAGGGCGCCTCTAAGAAGAAGAAAACTGTGAAAGGTGGTGGTGTCAAGAAAAACCCCACCATACCATCAAACATGGCCGGCGACTTTAATCCTTCATATGTTTTATGTCATGCTAGTGATGGTCATGTGTTTGCTAAATTTGTTGGTTCTTCTTATGAGTACATTGAATGGTCTATTTGGGTTCCTAAGACCCTTGTTACTAACCTCAAAGGACCCATTACCAAATGGGTACCTAAATCCAAGCATTGATCTCTTGTAGGAGTTTGCTTCCGGTGGGGGATCATGGTTGCTCGATAGTGGAGCCACAAATCATATGACCGGAAGCAAAGACTTGGTGGTGGACGTGCATCTAGGTTCATCTATGGCCACCAACATCGAATGGGGTGATGCTTCATCTTCTAAGGTATTGGGGCTTGGCAAGGTTGTTGTCTCTCATGATCTCACGACCGAGAAAGTCATGCTTGTTGAGTCCCTTGCATATAACTTACTTTCTGTTCACCAACTTGCACTCATGGGTTTCGCTACATTCTTTGATATTGATACCGTGGCCCTCTTGTGGAGCAAGACTCTTAAAGTAGCCTATATTGGACATGTCAAGAACGGTCTTTATGTGGTTAACTTCTCAAAGCAACCCACTAAGATCGCGACATGCCTAATGGCTAAAGTTGATGTGGGATGGCTTTGGCATCGCCGTTTGGCCCATGTCAATATGAGATCTTTGCAAAGTCTTCTCAAGGGGGACCATGTCCGTGGACTAACAAATGTTAGCTTTGCCAAAGATCGTGCTTGCAGGGCTTGCATTGAAGGAAAGTTACATGAGACGGCTCACCCTCCCACGACTATCATCTATTCAAAAAGACCCCTAGAGCTCCTTCACATGGATCTTTTTGGGCCTCCGTCTTTTGATACTCTTGGGGGTAGAAAGTATTGCTTGGTGATTGTGGATGATTATTCAAGATACACCTGGGTATACTTCTTCAAGAAGAAGAGTGAGACCCAACAAACCGTCATCAACTTTGCAAATGAAGCTCAACGACAACATGAAGCAAAGATTTTGATGATCTGGAGTGACAACGGCACCGAGTTCAAGAACTACACGTTGGATGAGTTTCTTAGTGATGAGGGGATCAAACATCAATATGCAGCACCATATACCCCTCAACAAAACGGTGTAGCGGAGAGAAAGAGCCGGACACTGATGGATGCGGCAAGGACCATGATGGCGGAATTCAAATCTCCATACAACTTTTGGGCCGAAGCCATCAACACCGCGTGTCACGCATCCAATCGGCTCTATCTCCGCAAAGGCTTGAACAAAACTCCATATGAGATACTTACCGGTAACAAGCTCAATCTCAAGTACTTCCGGGTGTTCGGGTGTAAGTGTTTCATCCTCAAGAAAGGTGTTTGTTTGTCTAAATTTGAATCTAGAGCTCATGAGGGCATATTTGTTGGTTATGCTACAAACTCTCATGCTTACCGCGTCCTCAACAAGTCCAATGGACTCATTGAGGAGACGAGTAACGTAGAGTTTGATGAAAAATAACAGCTCCCATGTGGAGCAAAGTGGTACTTGTGATGTAGGTGATGAAATTCCTCCTCAAGCCATAAGAAGAATGGGTGTTGGATATATCCTACCCATTGAGGAACCCCTTGTGGCCGAAGGAGAAGGACAATGTTCCACTCAAGTGGAACCATCACCAACCCAAGACCCACACGCTTCCGAAGAACAAAGTGAAGGCCCTCAATCGGACGAACAAGGCCAAGTGCAAGATGAATCACAAGATGGCGGGGAGCCACCAAATGATGCACAAGGCCAAGTTCTATCCTCCGAGCAAGATCAAGATCAAGAGGAAGCTCAAGATCAAGATCTAGCTCCTGACGTCGCTCAAGATGATCAACTCAGTGCTCCTCAATTATCTCTTGAAGAGCAATTGGAGCATCGTGCTGCAAAAGTTGCCTCCAGGCTTGCTTCCAGAGAACATCACATGGAGAATATTCTAGGAAGCATCAAAAGGGGGGGGGGGGTAAGCACTCGTAGACAATTAGCAAACTATTGTGCTCATCAAGCTTTTGTCTCCTGTGTTGAACCTCAGAAGGTATATGAGGCGCTCGAAGACCCTGATTGGCTTAATGCCATGCATGAAGAACTCCATAACTTCGAGCGCAACAAAGTGTGGCGTCTGGTGCCGAGGCCAAAGGAGAACCATAATGTCATTGGAACCAAGTGGATCTTTAAGAACAAGCAAGATGCTCACGGCATTGTCATCCGTAACAAGGCACGTCTGGTGGCTCAAGGCTACTCCCAAGTCGAGGGTATCGACTACGGTGAAACCTTTGCCCCCGTTGCTCGCCTTGAATCTATTCGTTTGTTGCTTGCCTATGCTTCTCATCATAACTTTAAGCTACAACAAATGGATGTGAAAAATGCATTTCTTAATGGTCCTATTAATGAATTGGTGTATGTCAAACAACCCCCGGGGTTTGAGGATCCCAAGTTCCCCAATCACGTGTATCAACTCGATAAGGCTCTCTATGGCCTTAAACAAGCCCCATGTGCGTGGTATGCGCATCATACCGAGTTGTTACAAGATCGTGGGTTTGAAATTGGGAAAATCGACCCCACTCTTTTTACTAAGAAGGTCAAAGGGGAGTTGTTTGTCTGCCAACTATATGTTGATGATATTATCTTTGGTTCTCCTAACAAAGCTTTCAATGATGAGTTCGCCGCACTCATGACCACACATTTTGAGATGTCCATGATGGGAGAGTTGAAGTACTTCCTTGGGTTTGAGATCAAGCAAAGAAGAGAAGGAATCTTCATCAAACAAACCAAGTATACTCAAGACATGCTCAAGAGGTTCAATCTAAGTGATGTCAAGCCGACTACTACTCCAATGCCAACCAAGTGCCAACTTGACATTGATCCCAATGGTAAAGCGGTGGATCAAAAGGTATATCGTTCTATGATTGGATCCTTGCTTTACCTTTGTGCATCTAAACCGGATATTATGTTGAGTGTGGGAATCTGTGCACGGTTTCAAGCCTCACCTAAGGAAAGTCACTTTGTGGCAGTCAAACGAATCTTTCGATATTTGGCTCATACCCCAAACTTTGGCTTATGGTACCCAAGAGGAGCAAACTTCAACCTTGTAGGTTTCTTTGATTCGGACTGGGCGGGAGACAAAGTGGATAGGAAGTCCACTTCCGGAGGGTGCCAATTCCTTGGTTGCTCTCTCATTAGTTGGTCTTACAAAAAGCAAAGTTGTGTGTCTCTCTCGTCCACCGAAGCTGAGTATGTGGCAACTAGCAGTTGTTGTGCTCAACTCTTATGGATGAGGCAAACTTTAAAGGATTACAGTGTCACTTGTGACAAAATGCCTCTTTGGTGTGACAATGAAAGTGCCATCAAGATTTCTCTCAACCCGGTGCAACACTTCAAGACGAAGCATATAGAGATTCGGTATCACTTCATCCGGGATCATATACGGCAAGGAGAGATCGAGCTTCACTATGTCAACACTCATGATAACCTTGCAGATATCTTCACGAAGCCGTTGGATGAAGCAAGATTTCGCGAGTTAAGGCATGAGCTAAATATCATCGATTTGAGCAATGTGGCTTGAGACTTTGCACACACACCTCCCACTCAATATAGTAATCTTGTCTAGATGTAGGCATGGACATAGGGGGAGTATTGTTCTCTCAATGAGCTATTCCTCCCCCCATTATGCATAAATTGATCAAGTCTTTGTCATTTGCCACGATTAGATGGTATAAGTGCTTCAAGACGAGTATTGGTCATGGGCCCAAGGATAGTTCTTTGCGGTGCCATACCAAATAACTCAAACATAGGTGGCCTCGGCCACCGACCTCCTCCTTGAAGAAGTGTCTTGTGTGCTGTTTTCTTTGTGTGTGTTGTCTCTCTTCTCTTTTGCCTTGTGTGTGCGTTTTCCCTGCTAAAAGCCTCTTGTCGAAACGTGCAAATTCTCGGAGGGGCGGTACTACCGCAAAGAGACTACGGTACTACCGCAAGTCCAGCACGACAGTAATTTTTTACTTCCGCTGGTCGAGCGGTACTACTGCTCCGTGTGCGGTACTTCCGCCCGGGCAGTACTACCGCAATGACCGCGGTACTACCGCACTTATCCGAACGGGTGGGGGTTATAAGCGGGCAGGGGGAGTTCCAACTCCCCCATACCCATTCATCTCATATCCCCACGTCGTCTCTCTCTCCCTCTCAAGAACGCCGCCGGATCTCCTCCCCCGGCCACTCTCCTTGCATTCCGACCGGTGGGATCGTTCCCCACCTCGACCTCTTGCCATGGATGAAGGTTTCTCCCCAAATCCCCTCTTCTTTTTTCCTAGTTGTTGTTTTTAGGTTTTGGGGAGATGCATGTTGTTCTAGCGTTCTTCTTGTTCTTATCCATGGAAGATTAGGATGTAGGAGAGTGTTTTGCACTAGAAATGCTAGTAAGTATGATGCTACCAAGTTACTATGATCAGCCGTAGTACCGTTCGTTGTTCTACGCGTTCTAGTCTAGATCCGTTCTTTTTAGATCTGACCCGAGCGGTACTACCGTTGGCTAACCGTGGTACTACCGCTCTGTCGTGTAAACGGTACTACCGCTCTGCTGAGCGGTACTACCGTAACTATGCGGAAGTAAATTTTTACTACCGCATACTGTGCGGTACTACCACAACCCCCAAGCGGTACTACCGCTCCCTAAGCGGTACTAAATTTTTACTTCCGTGTTCGTCAAGCAATACTACCGCTTAGTTCATAGTTCCTTCCTAGCACTTACATATTATCCTTTCTACTCATTTCATGTGCTTTTTGTGGCTTTTGCATTGATTCTCTTTGTGTTTCCGTCGTGTTCTTGTGTTTGTGTCTTAGGTGGTGGCTCCGGTTCCGATGTTCGTCGCACCAATCCCGTCCATGACACCGGGTCCAAGCGTCTGCGCACCCCCAGTGATGTGCCAGAGGGCTCCAATCCCCAACGCAAGTTCAAGAACGCCTCCAACAAGCACAAGGAATCATCTATGACCATGGAAGAAATGCCAGCTAATGAGTTCATGGCAAGGAGGAAGCTCAATCCTTATGGAGAACCCCGGGCTAAGTTTCATGGAGATGAACTATTTTGGACCAAGCAGCAGTATCGCATCTACACAGAGGTACTCAAGAGTAAACACAACCTATATGTGGATGCTCATTGGGTTGACATGGCCCACATGCGGAGGGCTGATAACCTGGCCTACTTTGCCGAGGCTCTGGATCTGGTAGAGCAGTTTGGGATTGAGCACATCATGACTTTTCAGCATGATTTTGACCCTGAGATCATTGCTCAGTTCTATGCTTCGGTGCACTTCCATACCAAGGAAGACCGCACCATGACTTGGATGACAAATGGTCACAAGATGACTGCGACTTGGAAGGAATTCATGGATCTTATTCAGGTTGCCGACGAGGGACTCCACAACCCAATTGGAGCTCGGCCTCATGCCAACCCAGAAGCTGCCAACAAAGACCGTATGTTACCGTTTTATGTGGAGAAGACACTTGCGAGTGGCAAGAATACATGGGTGTTGAACCCCTTTTTGGACATCATGCATAGGATCTTCCGCAACACCTTGTTTCCTCGAGTTGGGGACAAGGACAAGATTCACTCATACCTCGTTGACATGTTGCTGATGTGTGAGGAGGCTCGCACAGCTCAGTCTCCACCACTTGACATATCCCATATCATGTGGTGTGAGCTTCGCTTTGCGATCTACACTCGCAAGGTGCCCATCTACGGTCCGTTCCTGTTTCTGCTCATCTCCAAGACTTGGGAGCACCTTTACCCTGATGAGGAGTTCAAGGCAGAGTGTATTCGTCATGACCCCATCCGTCTTCGCATCAAGACTCATTGGGCCAACACTGCTACTCGTGCACAAGCTGCTGCAGCACAGATGGGTACTGACGAGGAGCCTGTGGAGGAGGAGCCAGCTGAGGATAGTTCTGGAGGATATGCTCCTCCCTCGTCTGAGCCCTCTTGGGCTAAGAAGCTGAAGAAGAAGATGAAGGCCCTTTTCTATATGCAAGCTCAAGGTCAGTACACGGCACATGTCGCTCACAAGCAGTCTCGCCAGCGTGACAAGAAGATCATGAGGATCTTTGTCGAGCATGTGTCCAATGGATCCGAGGAGAACATCACCCCTGAGGCAGAATGGATGGCCCAACAGGGGTACAAGTGGTCTGAGTCTGACGAGGAGCAGCAGGAGGAGTCTGATGGAGAGCATGCCGACTGAGATCTTCTGCCAGAGCTACCACCTCTCTTAGTTGTCCTCTTTCCCTTTTGCGGTGTCTCGATGCCAAAGGGGGAGAGAGTGGGATTTGCGTCTTGTGCTGTTTTTTGCTATTTCGTTGGTCGTACTCTATTTGCTTGTTTGCTTTTGTGTCGTGTGCGTGAGACTATCGTATGGTGTAAGACATATGCTCTCCTCTACCGTTAAACTCGTTGTTATGTCTCTACTATATTATGTTGTGAGCAGTTAGTTTACTTCCCCTTTTATATGTGCTCACCTTATCCTCCTTACTATTGTGCATAGTCTCTTATTCATTATATGCAAGGAGTATATGTTTTTTAGAATATAGGGGGAGCATTGATCCTAGTATGTGTGTTGTGCAGTCCAAAGCACTCTCTTTTGTATGCACACATCTAGGGGGAGCTTGCCTATATTCTAGTGTTTATTAGGATTGCATACTTTCTTATATATCCTTGTGCAAATCCCGTATTATCATCAATCCACCAAAAAGGGGGAGATTGTAAGGGCATATTTGTCCCTAAGTAGTTTTGGTGATTGATGACAATGCATTTGCGGACTAATCGTGTGCTCTAAGCTCTTTCAGATATATCTCACCTAGGCACAAGACGATTGTGAGCCCCTCGGAATCTATGGAAGACGGTGTTTCCTTTTTACTTCTTTTTCGGTGGATTTGAGTAATAGGAAAGCCATACTATTAAGACGGGGCCCGCTTCAGAAAGTGTCAGGGATATTACTAGCAGGTATAAACCGGCCAGGAAGATCCGGATTACACTAGTCTGGTTGTATTATTACAAAGCCCAGTAGAATATGTACAAAGGTTACAACCCATAGAAGTTAGGCCCATGTGTAAGGCCCACGGTTTGTAAACCGTCATATCATGTAACTTGGGATGTAAGACAGGAAGAGTAGAGGCCAAGGCAGACACGTTTATGAGGCGGCCTCGGGACTCTGTAAACCGGACCGGGCGTCGCCTCCTATATAAAGGGACGACCCGACGACGGTTCAAGGACAAGAAACAACAAGTCGAGAGATAGGCAAGCAATCCGCTCCCTGTTCATCGATGCACAAGCAATACCACACCAAACTAGACGTAGGCTTTTACCTTCATCGAAGGGGCCGAACTAGTATAAACCTTCTATGTCCTTTGTGTGCTTTTAACCCCTTCAAGCTAACCCGCGCGATGGCCTCATACCTAAGTCCTCTAATCCGGACATCTGTCGTGCCAATTCCACGATAGTTGGCGCCCACCGTGGGGCTATCGCACGATGGTTTCAAGTTCTTGAAGGGCAGCTTTGAAGGACTCAAGGGTTACGCGGTTGGCCGGATGACCAAGAGTCACCGCGGCCGGATCTACATCGACGACGCAGGCTGGGGCCCCGAGGCCGATTCAATCGAATACGGGTACTGGGTCCCCTTCGGCGGCATCCACGTTTTCATCGGCAAGATTGGTGAACCGGGACCTGAGCCGGACATCTTCCCCAACATCATCGAGCCGGCTCAGCGTGCGAGATCAGCCCGGATTTAGCCCGCCGTGAAACATATCTTCGTTGGAGCAATACATGGAGTCCAAGCCGAGGACAGATCGGATTCTGGTGGCGAGACAGTTGTCTATTCTGATGATGAATCTTCATCCGAAGAGACCGAATCTTTGCATCTGTTGCAGGACGGTCGATCCGAGGGTATATCCGATGTTGACAATATCCCGGACCCCTTTGATTCGCCAAACCGGGTGGCTGTCTTCATGGCCGGATCACAGTCTATGCAGCAGCCCTCGGTGATCGGGGCGTTCACCTCAGAGGTAGCTGGTGCTGGGGCAAGCAGCCAAGCCCCGTCACCCTCTGACGTTCTATCCACCTTGGTCGAGGAGTTGACAGCACGCACAACAGCAGAAGTAGCTCCTGCCAACAAGGCGCAACATGATGCGGAGATCCTTCAGCTGAAGGGCCAGATTGAGCAGGCTAAACGGGATCTAGATGTAGAGAAAACCATGATAGCTACAAGGCAGGCAGAGCTAGACTCCCAAGCTTTCCGGCTCAGAGTAGATCAGGCCTCTGCACAGGGGGTAATTTATAGAAGGCAGCAAACTCGTCTATCGCCGGTTTATGAGGCGAGGAATCTCTTTGGCACACCAGGAGCGGGAGCCAGCAACAACCCAGAGGTAAACCGGGGAGGAGCCCCGGGGACTGGCGCGCCGGTTCAACCGCCGGCCGCAGAACGAAACCGCCAAGTTGTGACGACGCCGCACATCCCCACCCCGTCTGGCCATTATTCTAACCCGTTGGACAACATCGTCGCCGCCGCTTCACGACTGGCCGCTTTACCCATTGAGGGGACATCTCCCGTGGCGATGGAAGCACGCCGAGCTAAGGAGTTACTGGACACGGCGCTGACACAGCAGCAGGCATACTCTTATAGCAAGGAAAGAATTCATTCAACCCCACGCCAAAGCAGAAGTTATACTAGGCACTGGGATGAACCCGCCGTGTCTAGCAGCGAGCGGAGACGTCACCGTCACACACAGGATAATCCGGCGGAAGCAGGCACACGCCCAAGAGGCGGTAAACTGGGCCAGGCATGCTGCCCGCGAGGACACCCGTCAAGCAACGCCGGTGCACACAGCCACGACAGAAACGGGGGCCATGGCAAGTTGTTTTGGGGTACAGTGTCTCATCCCCACTTTACGGAGCGTGAAATTGCCCAAGGACTTCAAAGGCCCGCGCAAGGTACCCAACTACACAGCGGATCTGGCTCCCGAGGCGTGGGTTGAGATTTATGAGATGGCTATGGAGATGCTTGATGTGGATGAAGCAGCCTGCGCCAAGTACTTTACCATGATGCTTGAAGGTACGGCTCGGACATGGTTAAAGGGCTTACCACCTAACTCCATCGGATCATGGGGCGAGTTGCGCCGCCAGTTTATCAAAAAATTTAAGGACACGTGCAAGCAGCGAATGTCGGTGGTAGACTTAGCAGCATGTGTTCAAGGAGAGTAGGAACCCACAAGCAGCTGGGTACGACGGGTATCAGAAATCATGCACTCTTCCAATAGCATCAACCCTAGTACGGCGATAGTAACATTGGAGAATAATTGCCGCTTTGAGTCTATGAAACTGAAGTTAGGACGGCTCAAACACGATTGCAATGACATGGGCACGCTTATGAGCGCTCTGGTAAAATATGGCGATTCTGATAACACCAAGTACCCAGATGCAGACGGAGACAAATAAGGAAAGATGAATAAGGCTGGTAAACCGGCGCAAGCTAATCCGGTGGGAACAAGTTATAATGGTAAGCGAAAGGCAGAGGGTGGTTCTGATTTTGTGGCTAATACGAACGTTCAGGGAAACGGGCAGCGCCGCAAAGGTAGACCACCTCCTCGTGGTGAAGGGCAGTTCCCCAGCCTAGAACAACAGTTAGACGCGCCTTGCCCTAAACACAGCAAAGAGGGAAGCCCGTCTAAACATTCATGGAGGGAATGCCGGATCATGATAGAGGCCATGAAGCAAGCAAGAAATAACCACGGACCCCCGGGCGGCGGCTCGGGTTCAGGTTTTCAGGGTCCGGGTTACCAGGGTAATGGTTCCGGATCAGGATATCATGGCGGTAACGGTAACTACAACGAAGGCAACCAGCAGCACGGTCAGGGTGGTTACAACAACCAAGGCAACCAGCAGCATGGTCAGGGGGGTTACAACAACCAAGGCAACCAGCAGCGCCAGCAGCAGCAGCAATCCAGATATCAGAGTAATCCAAAGGAGCTAAGTAGTTGACAGTATCATGTCTTTACCACGAGTTTGTGCAAATGAGATCAAAAGATTCTGAAGCGGGCAGTACACGCAGTTGAACCGGCAACACCACGTTTCCTATGTTGGTCGGAACAACCTATTGTGTGGAGCAGAGAGGATCACCCGCCACGGGTCGATAATCCGGGCCAGTCGGCCTTAGTGGTCGCACCACAGGTGGGTGGCTACAAATTCACAAAGGTACTCATGGACAACGGCAACAGTATCAACATCTTATATTATAAGACTTTCCGGCGTATGGGGTTGACAGACAAGAAGTTGAGACAATCTAACACGGTGTTCCATGGAGTGGTGCCAGGGAAATCGGCTTACCCAGTTGGGATTGATCTAGAAGTTACTTTTGGGGATGAGCAGGATTCTAGGTCAGAGACAGTGACCTTTGAGGTCGTAAAGATCTGGAGCCCATATCATGCTCTGTTTGGGAGGTCGGTTTACGCCAAATTCATGGCTAGACCGTGCTATGTTTATCTGCAGCTAAAGATGCCGGGTCACAAGAGAACCATCACGGTTCATGGAAGTCGCAAGATTGCATTGGAATGCGAGTCAGGAGATGCAGCCTATGCGGAGGCAGTTTGCGCTACGGAGGAGTTGAAGTTCTACAAGGACAACGTCGATCCGGCAGATATGTCCTCGTTAAAAAAACCGACCACAGAGCATGATCCGGCGTTGAAGTTTAAATCGGCAGAGGAGACTAAGCAAGTTGATTTTGTGCCAGGCGATTCATCCAAGCAGTTCACAATCAGCGCTAACCTAGACCCCAAATAGGAAAGCGCGCTCATCGAGTTCATCCGTGAGAATCGGGATATCTTTGCATGGAAACCTTCTGACATGCCGGGTATACCGAGGGAACTCGCTGAGCACAGTCTTAACATTGATCCTAAGTTTAAACCGGTCAAGTAGTACCTGCGCCGCTTCAATGAGGAGAGGCGCAAGGCTATATGGGAGGAAGTGGCCAGGCTTTTGGCTGTAGGGTTCATAGTTGAGGTGTTCCATCCGGAGTGGTTGGCTAATCCGGTTATGGTATTAAAGAAAAATGGAAAGTGGAGGATGTGTGTGGATTACACAGACCTAAACAAGGCTTGCCCAACTGATCCTTTTTCTCTCCCCCGTATTGATCAGATTATTGATGCTACGGCCGGATGTGAGCGGCTAAGTTTTTTGGATGCATATTCAAGGTATCATCAAATCAAGATGGCAGTTAAGGACCAGGTGAAGACAGCCTTCATAACTCCCTTTGGAGCCTTCTGTTATGTATCTATGCCCTTTGGGCTCAAGAGTGCCCAAGCAACTTACCAGCGTTGTGTGCTGAACTGTCTCAAGGGGCAGATCGGAAAAAATGTCCATGCCTATGTTGATGACATTGTGGTGAAGTCAAGGAAGGAGGAGACGCTGATAGAAGACCTAAAGGAAACCTTTGACAACCTTCGGGTTTATAAGATGATGCTTAATCCGGAGAAGTGCGTTTTTGGTGTTCCGGCAGGCAAGCTCCTTGGATTCTTAGTATCAAACAGAGGAATAGAGGCCAATCCGGAGAAGATCAAGGCGATCACATCCTTGACTAAACCGGCGTGTATCAATGATGTCCAGCGCATAGCAGGCCGGATTACAACATTAAGCCGATTCATCAGCCGTTTGGGAGAGAAGGCAATTCCACTTTACCAGATGCTGAAAAAGATAGATCGGTTTATATGGAGCGATGCTGCAAACGCTGCGTTTGAGGACTTGAAGCGGCAATTAGCAGAACTGCCAGTTCTTGCTGCCCCTGTGGACAACGAGCCGCTGCTGTTATACGTGGCCGCCAATGCTCGTGCAGTTAGCGTGGCAATTGCGGTGGAACGCAAGGAAGCAGGCAAGGAATATCTGGTTCAGCGCCCGGTTTATTACGTGAGTGAGGTTTTAATTGAGTCAAAGCAGAGGTATCCGCACTGGCAGAAATTGGTGTACGGCGTGTTCACGGCAAACCGGAAGCTGAAGCACTACTTCCAGGGCCACCCAATCACCGTTGTTAGCTCAGCTCCGTTGGGGGATATAATCCAGAATAGAGAGGCCACTGGCAGAGTAGCAAAGTGGGCCATTAAGCTTAGCCCACACGGATTGAAGTATGTACCCCGTACTGCTATTAAATCCCAAGCATTGGTAGACTTCATCAATGATTGGACAGAATTGCAAGCACCCGAGGAGAAGCCGGATCATACATACTGGACTATCCACTTTGACGGTTCAAGGCAATTAGAAGGCTCGGGGGCTGACGTAGTGTTAACTTCCCCGCGAGGTGACAAGTTTTGTTATGTCTTCCGACTAATGTTCCCTTGCACTAACAATGCTGCTGAATATGAAGCATTGCTTCACGGCCTGCGGATGGCTAAGGAGATGAACTTGAGCCGGGTCAAGTGCTTTGGTGATTCAGATCTAGCGGCGCAACAAGTGTCTGGCAAGTGGGACTCTAAAGACCCTCTCATGGCAGCTTAGATGCGAGAAGTTGAAGCGGTGGCAGGATGTTTCAAAGGGTATCAGGTGGATCACATAGACCGGCGGAAAAATGAGGCGGCCGATGCTCTAAGCCGGCTGGGCTCTCAGCGTGTCACACCCTGCATTCTGTAACATGTTATTTGCATCAATGAAGCATGAAAATTTGGACCAACAATTTTTTTTGGCATCATTTGGCTTTTATTTGGAATTGAGTTTTTCTTCCTATGTTTTTCTTGTGCTCATTAAAGTCAACTATTACCTCTTGTAGAATTCATCTCCATATCCAAAACTTCTGCCCAATGATCATACCAAGTGTTATATAGCAGTATAGTATTTTCTTATAAAATTAATTTGGCCAAAATGTATTTTTAAAATTTAGTATTCCAAAAACCCCTGAATTGAGGTTTGCACTGCAAGTGCTTGATTTAGGGTGAGAAAATTATTTCAAAAAGTATATTTGAGACCTAGTAGTCATAGGACCCCCAGAAACCACAAAGGTATAATTTTAAAAGTTATTTTCCTATTTTATTTAAAAGCTTTTTCTTAAGGCCAGAAATGGTCTTTAATAGGGAAAAATTATTTAAGTATTTCTGAAATATTTGCCAAAATTCAGGGAGACTCATAGGACATATATTGTCCATATATAAGAGTTTCAACACTTGGTCATGTTCAAAATAATGGGCTAATCCCTCTAAAACCCTTTTTGGATATTTCAAGCTTTTGAAATATTTACAAAGGAAATATTCTCCAAAAATTCCAGGGAAATTCTATCATGTCATATATGACATATTTGATGATCTTGCCAAGTCCCATGCCTTGGGAAGCAGGATAACATCCTCAAAACCCTTCAAAACCATTCTGTCCATATCTGAAGTTTGAGCAACTCTACATTGCCAAACTTGTCCAAATGCTCTCAAACTTGGTGCACTTGCTAGAATGGCCTAATAAGGCATCTAGATCAAATGGCACAAGATTTGGAGTAGAGCAACTTGATCAGAATACCCCAAAACCCTTTCTGTTCAAATGCAAATTTGAACAACTTTACATTACCAACTTTTTATCTGGAGCTTCAAACTTTGTGGGCATGATCAATACCCCAAATGATGAAACTACACCAAGTGGTGCATCAAGGGGAGATGATTAGCTTGACTTAAACAAGATGAAGCCATTTTTGTTGTTTTCTAGGGTTCACCAATGTTACATTGGCTAGTTTCTTCAAATGAGCCCAAATTTGGTGAAACACCCTATTTCCATATGAAATTCAATACTGTTAAGTGCCATGGCAAGTGAGATCATTTGCTTGACCAAAACATGATCAAACACCTTCTGCTATTTTACCAAAAGTACCATCTTGACCCCTTTTACTATTTACTTTTGCCTCAACTTTCTACCACAGCTTCATCTAGTTACAATCTACCTCCAGTAACTCCCCCATGTCCACAGCTCCATGATTGAGGGGTGAAAATCCCAATTCATCTTGCTGGACAGCCAAGTTCTACCTAGTTACCAGCTTCATCCCTCTCTCACTGCACCTCCAGAGCATCCAAGGCCACACCGGAGTTGCTTACGTCGCCCTGGACCCCCCAGACACGGCGGACACGCCCAGGGAGCCAATGGCATGCCATGGCATGCAATTAGCACGCTCCAGAGCGCGCTACAGTGCGCACCCGCACTGTAGCTTCGCCCAATCCAGCGCAACCGACCACCTCGTGCTCCCCCCTCGCGCCAGTCGATGCACCTCGACGTCTGCGACCTCCCCCGACGCTGTCCCCCTCCTCCTCCTCCCTCCAGTGGCCGCCCTCGCACGCGCGCTGGCCGCCCGCAACCTCCACTCGTCGGCCTCACACGCGCACGCCTTCTGGAGCCTTCCCCGCTCCTCCTCTCCCCTCTACTAGGCGTGGACCTCGTCCATGATCCTCCCCGACTCGAATGCGAGCGCCTGCACGGCCTCTGGCCTCGCCCGTGAGCTCGCCGGTGCACAGGTCCACGGGACCTCGCCGCCCCCCTATAAATAGCACACCCCGAGCCTCCCCAACGGCACTCAGCTCCTCCCCACACTCCCAGTAGCCCTCCAGCACCAACCACTCGCCCTCGGAGAGCCTCAGTGCTCGGGATCGACCGGAGCTTCGCCGCGTCGGGCAACCGGAGATCTCGCAGTACAGGCCGCCCTAGCTCCTCCTTTTGCTCGATCTAGCACCGCAGCACTCCACTGATGCTTTCCCCTTTCTTCCCCCTCTCTGCAGCTGCCGAAATCGACCGGAGCAGCGACCTCCCTACGCTCCTCCGCCGTCCCACCTCACCGCCGGCGAACCAGGCCTCTCCGGCGGGGCGCACCACCACCACTGGAACGGCGACTCTCTGCTGAGCCCGTTCCAGCCCTCCGTTTTCCCCGCCGTGCCCGGAATCGCCGCCGGTGAGCTCGCCGTCGCTTTGGCCGTGAGGTTGAAGATGACAGGCGGGCCCCGCCTGTCATCCTCACCGCTCTCTCTCTCCCCTCGCAGCCACTGACCACCGGGCCCCGCCCGTCAGGTTTGAAAACCTGGCGCGCGCGCTGGCTCCCATGCGGCTAGGCTGTTCGCCCTGGGCCGTGCACTGTGGCCGTTGTGGCCCAGTGGCACAGGGCCTTTTCCTTTTATTCTTTCTGTGATTATTTCTATTAATTTCACAAAATTAAATATTTGTTCAAATGAATTAATTCCAACTCCTAAAATCTTGTAATATTCCAACCTATTTGATGGTGTCACTTTCACCCATGTCCATGAAACTTTTCTGTTCTGTTCAAATTTAAATTCAAATTTGAGCATTAAAACTCCTGTTCAAAAATCCTTAGATTCCATTCTGCAACTCCAAAACTCCAACTAAGAATTTTTGCCATCTTAGTTTTCCCTCTAGTATTTAACAAAAATAAGTTGACATTTTTCTGAGCACTTTGATTTTTCTGTTTTCATCGTGGTCTTATTTTCCCGTTGATATTTTGCGACGTATAGATACCGTATTTGACGAAGTTGCTGAGGAAGAAGGTGGAGAAGGATTTGAAGACTTTGAAGACCAAGCCAATCCAGGCAAGCAGCCCTTTGACCATGATACACTTATGTTCATCGGAACCCGTTTGTTCCGAATGCATGATGATGAGAGTTATGGTGGTGACCTAGTTTAAAATCACCACATGATGCATGCTTTACCCTTGATCTTGCTATGTGCTAGATGCAATGCATATGGTTAGTAGTGATGCTCCGAGATGCATGTGTGCCATGATACCTTCGTGGTTGCATTCTTTTTTAAAACCCCGTCGGGTGCCATTCATGCCCGAGGGAGATGATGAGATGGGTAACCACTTGATGACGAAGTGGTGTATCGAGACAAGTGTTTGTGATGTTTTTCAAACGGATTGGTTTAAGTTGCGACCGTTATTCCAACCATACATGTGCAACCACTCTACCCCTTATGGGACGGGGCTTTATTAATTACTTAGGCCGATACTAGCATGGTGCCCGCATTACTAGTGACGGGAAGACTTGAGGTCTTTTCCCGGGACGGGGTCGTGCTTGGATAGACGACCATGACTGTTTTCACAGGGCACCGGACACACCGTTGGTCGGTACGCATGACATTGAAATTAGGGCAAGTCCCGTGATCTATTGTTTGTACTCGAGGGCCGTGTACCAACGAGTGGATTCTATGTTAGTGTCGTCTAAGGAAAGATAATGACTAGATGCTTCCCCCGAGTACTTGAGGTACTGCGGGATCGTGGATGTCACGGAAGTTCCCCGGATCTAGTGGGTAAAGTGTGCAACCTCTGCAGAGTGTAAAACTATTCGAATAGTCGTGTCCACGGTCAAGGACAGTTGGGTAACCGCTCTTGGGCTACGTCCAATGTTTGCGAAACCTTGTGTGTGAGTATGATGAGTCAAGGTGGTGACTTGGCTCGCTGAGCTGAATCATGTTCAGGTTGATATCTGTAACCTGTCTTCGAGGTTACGAGAAATTATTGATGCATATTCTTGATGGTAGAATATTTATTCTAGCTCGTTGCTAGATTGCTCATTGTTGTTCTATTGCATTGTTACTGTAGGATCGAAAGTATGTCTAGAGGGGGGGTGATTAGACTACTTGTAAATATAAAAATTCTGCCTTTTGATCATGAACAATTTTTGGCAGTTTCACAATTATGATCAAGTCAAGTATCACCCTACACATGCAATTCTAGAGTATAAGCAGCGGAAAGTAAATTGCACATGTAGTAAAGAGAGGTGGAGAAGATCAAACGCAATTTGGAGACGCGGAGATTTTTCCTGTGGTTCCGATAGGTAGTGCTATCGTACATCCACGTTGATGGAGACTTCAACCCACGGAGGGTAACGGCTGCGCGAGTCCACGGAGGGCTCCACCCACGAAGGGTCCACGAAGAAGCAACCTTGTCTATTCCATCATGGCCTACGCCCACGGAGGACTAGCCTTACTCGGGGTAGATCTTCACGAAGTAGGCGATCTCCTTGCCCTTACAAACTTCTTGGTTCAACTCCACATCTCGATGACGGAGGCTCCCAAGCGACACCTAACCAATCTAGGAGGCACCACCCTCCAAAAGGTAATAGATGTTGTAGATGATGATGAACTCCTTGCTCTTGTGCTTCAAATGATAATCTCCCCAACACTCAACTCTCCTCACTGATTTGGCTTTGGTGGAAGAAAGGATTGAGTGGAAAGCAACTTGGGAAGGTTAGAAATCAAGTTTCATATGGTAGGAATGGAGCAACTTGATCTCAACACAAGGGTAGGTAGTTCTCTTCTCAGAAAGTGTAAGGTAGGAGTGGTAGTTCTTTCTGATGGCTCTCTTCACGAATGAAGAGGGGGTGGAGGGGTATATATAGCCTCCACACAAAATCCAACCGTTACACACATAATGGAGCAATCTCGGTGAGACCGAAGTGGAAACTCGGTCAGACCGAAAGTTCAAATATAGTGAACGTTGGGGTTTTCGGTGGGACCGAAAATACCATCTCGGTTTGTCCGATTTGAGTCAAAGACAGGAACTTGCCAGTTTCGGTGGGACCGAAATCATCAACTCGGATATTCCGATTTGAGGACAAACGGTTACAGAAGGTTGGCAGCCCATGTTTCGGTGAGACCGAACTCAAACTTGGAATGACCGATTTTTCTAGGGTTTGGCTTATGGCTGAGGTGGTTCATCTCGGTGGGACTGAGTTTGGAAAATCGGTTTGTCCGAGATTACTTATGAGTGTGTATAGTAGTGAAAGTTGCTGATAGTTGAAGGAGATATATCACTAAGCACTTGAGCAACCAGATCATCAACACAACCTCATCCCCTTTTAATAGTATTGGCTTTTCCTATGGACTCAATGTGATCTTTGATCACTAAACCAAAAATGGAGTCTTGAGCTTTTGCCAATGCTTGCCTTAGCATTTTGAGGGGTCCACTTCTTCAGTCATTTCCATACCCGCATCACTGAACTTCTCTGAAATGATTCTCAAGTAATTATTAGTTCAATGATATATATGTTGTTATTAATTGCCAAAACCACCCGGGGATTAGTTGCACTTTCAATCTACCCCTTTTTGGTAATTGATGACAACATATAGATCAAAGCTTCGACAAAAGATATAATCAATGAATAATATCGTCGCTTTGAGAAGTATGTGATAAACAAGAGCTCCCTCTAAATTTGTGCATTATTTAAAATTTGCATTTGAATGCAAATGCACAATCGATTAGGATTATGGGTCACTCTTCCATGTCACATACATCTTGGTGGAGCGCACAAAATGATAAGAATGAATAACATGCACCCAATCACCAAGACATGAGTAAATGATCATATAAGATAGGAAAAGCATATGATAAGCATTAAGCACACATTAAAGCATAGTATGACCAAGCACTCATTAAGGTAGCATCAAATGTAGTATCAAGCACACTGAAAGTTTCAAGAACCAAAAGAACCAAATGTATCTCAAGGAAACCGCAAAAGAACGAAAGAGCACTCTCTCTCTCGAAGCCCTATGATCTATACAATTTCTCCCCCTTTGGCAACAAGTTACCAAAAAGTTTGAAAAAGCATAGAGCTAAGCGTCACTGTGGGCTCTGCTGGCGGCTCCCGTCTGGGTAGATGTCGGAGTAGATATGACGGCATCGGCGAAGACTTCAGCTGATGTCTGCGCTGGAGGAGTGGATGCTGGAGCTGTGGCTGGAGGTGCTGAAGTGGTAGCCCTGGAGTCAGTCACTGGAATAGCAGCTGATCGGGATCCTCTGGGAACCGGAGCAGTCTGGCGATGAGAGTCCTGGACTAGGTCATCCTGCACGAGCTCTGCCCTGTCCTGCTTTGCTTCCTCCATGTCTGCCTCAAGCTTGTTGACGGTCACCTGAAGTTCAGTTAGCTTCACGTCCAGAGCGTGGACCTTCTCATCAACAATCCTTTCTAAGCTTTCCTGAGATTGTTCAATGCTGGCCAGGCGTTGTTCAATCCTCTGGGTAGCTTCAAGAATTTGCTCTCCGAAGCTCTTTGGTTTAGCTGCTGCTGCTGCTGCCTCTTTATCAGCTTTGGCTTTCTTAGCAGCTTCAATCTTGGCTTGACCTTCAACAGAAGTTGGATCCTCCTCATCCATCACAACAACGTTATCTTCATGCTCTGGCTGCAGTGGTAAGTGCTTCCTATCCAACAGGAATTTGCCCGTGCCAAACTTGGCATTGATAAGCATCTGAATCTGCGGGGCAAATCCACACGACCTCTTCTGGTCAGCTGCAGTCCTCTTAATGGTCTCTACCATTAAGTCCATCACCTTGAAAGGTGCCTTCTCATCAAGTATGTGCAGCATGTTGATAGAATAGCCTCGGATCATGCGATGGTCTCCAGACTTGGGCATCAAGGTATGCCTCAGAATAGTGTTAGTGGTAGGTAGACCTGCCTGGAGATAGTACACTGAGCCAAGCTTCCACACTTCCAAATCTGCTGCGGGGATCTCCTTGTACATGTTCTTCATGGAATCATGGTTCTTCTTAGGAATCCCATAGACATCAATGTCGTCCTCTCTTTGCACTGGAGCATTTAGAAGTTCTGCCCATTCTTCAACAGACGAAGAAAACCTTTGACCTTCAGTCATCCAGGTGATCTTCCCATCAGGATAGAAGTGGGCTGTGGCGTAGAACTGCATAATCATCTCATCGTTCCAATCTGTCAGTTTCTGACCCACAAACTCATCAACTCCACATGCAGTGAAGCTTTCATGCACATGGGGAAAGAAGTCTCGGTGCTCTTCACTGTCAATGTACTTCCAGTCAACGTATCTGGTATCTGCAACAATAGGCTTCTTATCCATCAGCACAGTCTCATAGAAGTCCTGCTGCTCTCTGGTGTGGAATCTGGGGTCCACAGCAGTCCTTCTCCTCACGGCATATCGATCAGACTGTCTCCATAGCCTGAGACCTCTATCCTTCCTTGCTTTCATATCCTCGGCTTGAGGATGAGCATCGTTGTGGAGTGGCAGTTTTGGACGGAGCTTCAGCAACACATGTTCTTCTTCATCAGACTCAGACGGTGGCACATCACCTTTGTTCTTCTCAGAGGCTGGGATGTTCCTGGTTGTCCTCTTGGGCTTGGCAGAAGGCTTTGCTGGAGCTGCCTTAGCTTGAGCAGGCTTCTTGGGCTTAGAAGTGGCTTGAGCCCTAATTGCATCACCCATGAGTTTCTGCTTCTGAGGAGCAGGCTGGGGTGCTTCTTCTTCTTCATCTTCCTCGGTGGCTGCATCTGCATGAGAATCAGCATACACTACCCTCTTCCTCTTGGAAGTTTTCTTCACTTTACTTGGGGCTGGCTCTCCCAAGTTCAGCTTCTTGGCAACAGCTGACTGCTTGACCTTGCTGGTGCCTTTCTTCGACTGCTGCCCTTGTTGCTCTTTGGCAACAACCTTTCTCTTGGGCTTGGAGGTTACTTCCTCAGCAATGAAGTCAGAGTCCTCATCATCAGAATTTCTCTGCTTTCTGGTTCTGGTGGCTGCAGGAGGCAAGCCACTAGGTGTACTCCTCTCACCATCATCAATAGGGCTACTAGCCTCAGGACTAGTATCTGCCTCAGGAATCTCTGCAAAAGGTGATTCTGACCTGTTCTGGCTGTCACTGGCATCTGACATGGCTGACAACCTATGAATAGATAAGGTATAGGCAGAGTAGAAGAGTTATCACAAACAGCAGAGGTTTTTGCAAACAAAATGAGTTCAAATCTTAGTTTTAAATTTTCACAGAATGCATTTCGGTCAGACCGATTTTCAGTTTCGGTGAATCCGAAGTGTATAACAGAAACTTACACACCACTTTCGGTTGGACCGAAATGGGTTTCGGTCCTGTCGATACTCTAGGGTTTCACTAAAACCATACTTCGGTCACACCGATTTGCACAACTCGGTTGGACCGAAAGTGCAGTGCAATGGCCAGAGGCCGAATCGGTCACACCGAGAATTTAAAATCGGTTTCACCGAGATGTGTTCCGTGGAAACCTAAACCTAATAATTTTACTCGAAACTAGAATGATCTGATGGAAAGGAATTTTTCAATCGTGGCCAGATGTAGGGCAAACCAATCGTGCAAAGAATCAGATGGGGAGCACGAGAGGGATCGAGACTCACCCTAACTTGGTGGAGTCCCTCTACGGCGGCAACGGCGCGGAGGAGAAAACCGTTGACGGCGGCGGAGACCTGCGGCGAGGGCGCACAGGCGACGACGGCGACGATCCGAAGATCAGGGCGACGGCAGCAGGGGACTTGGGGGCGAAAACATTTGAAGGAAAAATCGCGCGCTGCCCTCAGTATTTATATCCCTTTGCTGTCGGTGGGACCGAGTTGAAAAACTCGGTGACACCGAGATGGATAACTGCTATGCAGTTACGCATATCGGTCACGTCGAGATTTAGAACTCGGTTTCACCGAGATGAAACCTAGATCAGTCTAAGCGTTTCGGTTGGACCGAGTGGGAGAAGTTGGTCTGACCGAAATTGACTTAGAAGGTTTTGGAAGTCAGCCTTAGACGGATCGGTGGCTCCGAGTGCTCCTCACTCGGAGGGTCCGAAAATGACTTGTTCAAAGTTTGTGATATGAGCATGAATAGAATTTGAGACAAGAAAGCATAGATAGCTATGGAAGGTGCTTAGGCATTCTTGTCCATCCATTTGGCCAGAAAAATCAAAGCAATCAAAACAACAAATGGATGTCCTTGAATGGATAAAATCATGCATTCAACATGCTCACACAATAAGATAGCAAATGAAATATGTGTCAAACATGCACAACCAACACTCTAGCTACTAGCACACAATTTGTCGATGACTAGGTCATCTATATATGAGTATTTTGACTTAGGAGCCAAATGAGAACATTTGATCATAGGTCATACTCATCGTTTAAGCACAAGTGGGGTTACCACTTTTACATAAAGCATTGATGTGTTCACATCATTTGAAGATGCTTTAGCTCAATTTTTAGAGCAAAGCTCCCCCTAGATGTGAGAACCCCTTTTAAAGGGTCAAACTAACCTTGGGTTGTCGTAGAAGACTTCATGTAGATGTTGAAGATGTGGATGCTCAATGTTGATGTAGATCATCAAGAGTTGGGAGCTATCCTTTGGATTAGGGCACTTTCAATACCTACATGGGTTAGTCCCACAAGGAACAAACAAGGATATCCATGGACATAGATTGAAGTTCACAATAGATGATGTCCATGAAAGCAATGATTACCTTGTCCCTTGACTTACCAACAAGAGGGTTTGTGACTCCATGAAATAGTGCATGATGTAGAAGTTGTTTGCAGAAGTTGCCAAAATGAATGTGAGTGAAGTATGTTGGCGGAGTCACCCTCAAGAACCTTCTAGTTCTTCTTCTTTGGGATCCACATCATCTTGATGGGAATCCTTGGGGTTGTAGTTGAGCTTGACGAAGTAGAACTTGACGTGTCCTTGGGAACCCACTTGACCATGGCTTGAGGTGCTTCAATGAATGCATCAATCTCCTCTTGAAGCTTGTCCTTGGCCTTTAGCTTGTGGTCTTGTGGTGGAAGGTCATCTTGAGCTTGTTCCACATTGGAAGAAGTAGGATCATACTTCTCCTTTTGAGAAACAAACTGTGGAGTAGGGTATTGACCTTCTTCCCACTCAACACCTTCGGCGTTGAACTTTCGCTCAAAACCAATCCCTTGATTCTTCCGGTGCCTTCCTTGTTTGCGAACAATTTCCTCAAAGTTCTTGCTTCCGGCAAGACTCTTGTAGACACCTTTCTCTATGATTTCCTTCAATAAGCTATTTTCTTGCTCAAGTGTAACTTGGCTTGAAACATTGTTAGTGGAATCAAGAGAACTACTAGAAGAAACAATATTAGATTTAACATGGTTATTGTTACTACTAGAGGAAGAATTTTTCTTATGCTTGTCATGCTTAGTCTTAATAGGTGGCAAGAAATTAGACAAGAGAAGTCGTTTGGCAAGATATGAAGAACTCTTCTTTCGAAGATCGTCATTGATCGCTTTTAGAAACTCATGTTCTTGCTCTAGAGTGAGCTTCTCGAAGCGTAGCTTCTCATGAGATCTTAAGAGCTCTCTATGATCTTCTTGAGTTGTTTCATGAGCTAACTTAAGAGTGTTTAGTTCTTTAGTTAGACACTCAATCTCCTTCATAGCATTGTCATTCGACTCTTCTTGACTATAAAGACTACTAGCATTTTCATCGTTACTAAGCGCACTAGATTTATCATGCAAGAGCTCATCTTCACCAAGCAAGTCATCCTCATCACTATCAAAGTCAATGAATTCAGGGTGTGTTACCTTAGGGCCTTTAGCCATGAAGCATCTTCCAATTCCCTCATTGGGTGAATCAAATAAGTCGTAGGAGTTGGAGTTGGAGGATACGAGAGCAAGATCGGCAACACCTTCATCTTGACTGTAGTCGGAGTCGGAGTGATAGCTTCCATCGAATTGATTGTCGGAGTCGGAGCCGGAGACCCATTCACCTACATGAGCTTGATGTCTTCTTCTTGTGTAGCTCCTTGTTGACTTGTCTTTCCTCTCCGAATCCTTGCTTCTCCGAGAGGGTCTTCGTTCATAACGATCATCTCTACTCCTTCTCTCTCTCCGAGGTGACTCATCTCTTGATCTTCTTCTTGGAGATTCTTCTCTTCTCTTGTGGGGAGCCGTACACTCATTTGAGTAGTGTCCGGGTCTTCCACAATTGTAGCAGTTTCGATCACGACTAGAAGATCTCTTTTCATCATATGATCTAGACTTTGAGCTTCTTTCTTTGCCTCTATTCTTGTAGAACTTGTTGAAGTTCTTAACCATTAGGCTTATCTCTTCATTGGAAATTAACTTGTCACTTGAGGTTGTGGGAGCATCACTTGTAGCTTTGTAAGCACCGCTTGACTTGTTGTGAAGCTCTTCCTTATCCTTAAGTGTCATCTCATGAGCAACAATTCTTCCAATGACTTCAGTTGGCTTGAGAGTCTTGTAGTTTGGCATCATTTGGATCAAAGTGCACACGGTGTCATATTTTCCATCCAAAGCTCTGAGAATCTTCTTAATGATGAATCGGTCGGTCATTTATTCGCTTCCTAAGCCGGCAATCTCATTTGTGATGAGAGCAAGCCTAGAGTACATTTCAGCGACTCCTTCACCATCCTTCATCTTGAACTTGTCAAGTTGACCTTGAAGAATATCTAGCTTTGATTCCTTCACAGATTCAGTACCTTCGTGCATTTCAACCAAAGTATCCCAAATCTCTTTAGCATTCTCAAGACGGCTGATTTTGTTGAACTCCTCGGGACACAAGGCATTGAAGAGAATGTCACAAGCTTGAGCATTGTTTTGCAACATCCGCAACTCTTCCGGTGTAGCTTCGCGATCCGGAACTTTTCCTTCCTCGAAGAATTCACCTTGCATACCAACACAAATAATGCCCCATGCGGCTGGGTTATGACCAAGAATATGCATTTTAATTTTATGCTTCCAACTAGCAAAATTTGTACCATCAAAGTAAGGACCTCTACGATAATTACCCTCACTAGACGCCATACTCTCCTAGGTTGTGAAACCAAACTTATGGAGTCCAATGCAATGGAAACCAAAACAATGGAGACCAAAGCTCTGATACCACTTGTAGGATCGAAAGTATGTCTAGAGGGGGGGGGTGATTAGACTACTTGTAAATATAAAAATTCTGCCTTTTGATCATGAACAGTTTTTGGCAGTTTCACAATTATGATCAAGTCAAGTATCACCCTACACATGCAATTCTAGAGTATAAGCAGCGGAAAGTAAATTGCACATGTAGTAAAGAGAGGTGGAGAAGATCAAACGCAATTTGGAGACGCGGAGATTTTTCCCGTGGTTCCGATAGGTAGTGCTATCGTACATCCACGTTGATGGAGACTTCAACCCACGGAGGGTAACGGCTGCGCGAGTCCACGGAGGGCTCCACCCACGAAGGGTCCACGAAGAAGCAACCTTGTCTATTCCATCATGGCCTACGCCCACGGAGGACTAGCCTTACTCGGGGTAGATCTTCACGAAGTAGGCGATCTCCTTGCCCTTACAAACTTCTTGGTTCAACTCCACATCTCGATGACGGAGGCTCCCAAGCGACACCTAACCAATCTAGGAGGCATCACCCTCCAAAAGGTAATAGATGTTGTAGATGATGATGAACTCCTTGCTCTTGTGCTTCAAATGATAATCTCCCCAACACTCAACTCTCCTCACTGATTTGGCTTTGGTGGAAGAAAGGATTGAGTGGAAAGCAACTTGGGAAGGTTAGAAATCAAGTTTCATATGGTAGGAATGGAGCAACTTGATCTCAACACAAGGGTAGGTAGTTCTCTTCTCAGAAAGTGTAAGGTAGGAGTGGTAGTTCTTTCTGATGGCTCTCTTCACGAATGAAGAGGGGGTGGAGGGGTATATATAGCCTCCACACAAAATCCAACCGTTACACACATAATTGAGCAATCTCGGTGAGACCGAAGTGGAAACTCGGTCAGACCGAAAGTTCAAATATAGTGAACGTTGGGGTTTTCGGTGGGACCGAAAATACCATCTCGGTTTGTCCGATTTGAGTCAAAGACAGGAACTTGCCAGTTTCGGTGGGACCGAAATCATCAACTCGGATATTCCGATTTGAGGACAAACGGTTACAGAAGGTTGGCAGCCCATGTTTCGGTGAGACCGAACTCAAACTCGGAATGACCGATTTTTCTAGGGTTTGGCTTATGGCTGAGGTGGTTCATCTCGGTGGGACTGAGTTTGGAAAATCGGTTTGTCCGAGATTACTTATGAGTGTGTATAGTAGTGAAAGTTGCTGATAGTTGAAGGAGATATATCACTAAGCACTTGAGCAACCAGATCATCAACACAACCTCATCCCCTTTTAATAGTATTGGCTTTTCCTATGGACTCAATGTGATCTTTGATCACTAAACCAAAAATGGAGTCTTGAGCTTTTGCCAATGCTTTCCTTAGCATTTTGAGGGGTCCACTTCTTCAGTCATTTCCATACCCGCATCACTGAACTTCTCTGAAATGATTCTCAAGTAATTATTAGTTCAATGATATATATGTTGTTATTAATTGCCAAAACCACCCGGGGATTAGTTGCACTTTCAGTTACTTTGAACCAAATCATGGGTTGCTTGCGAGTACATTCAAAGTACTCATTGGCTTGCCACTGGTTATTTAATTGGCCAGGCATGGAGGAACAAGAATATGAAGAAGAGTTCTATGGAGACGAACATGCGAACTAGGACGCTATCCCAGTCAGAATGCATGTAGGGTTAAGGCAGATGGCATGGGTTCTACTTATCATCGAAGACTTCCGCTATTTGAGTTATTTGCTATTCAGCCCGTGAGACTTTATCTATGTAAGACTTGGCCATAATGGCCATAATTTGTGTAAGACGGTATGTATGGATGTAAGACTCTTGTTATTCAGCTTCTGTGTGTTCAGTGAGCATTGATCTCTAGGATCACTATACACGTGCATTCGGTGATCTCAACTCCTAAGTCGGGGTCCCCACAGAGCTGGTATCAAAGCCATCCTGACTGTAGGAAGCCTTAGTTAGCATGGGCGTTGGTTAGATGAGACCCTTTTTCAAAAACCTTCTGATCCTCTCTTCTTTTCTAAACCTTACCAACCTGAGATTTCATCAGCTTATTAACCTCTCCTATTCAACCTTTGTAGATGGCCGCTGTACCTGAAGAGCACCTGACCACTGGGTTTCCCTTGCTTCTCGAGGATAGCCTCCAGGAGTGCCAGTTCCACCGAGCGCCCATCCTCACCTACCTTGAGCATTGGGTTAGCGACACTGAGGTGGAGTACCATGTGGAAGTGATCGTGAAGGCAAACGATCCTCCCACAAGTTGGTTCTTTGAGGGACCCCAGATGGCAACACTACCTCTCGCTGTCGAGGCTGCTGCACTCAAGGCACTAACCCGTCTCCGCGAACTTCTTCCGGAGATGGCGGCCAAGATGACAACCCGCTTCTTACCTTACCGGAAGGAAGGTGAAGACGAAAGTAGCGCACTAGCCCCTCCACTGAAGGAAGGACTCTCGCTTCAATTCCAGACCTACTTCAGTCTATGTGCCGACAGCTTGGCACAAGATTTGGCCGAGGAATCAATGAAGCTCCGAGAAGAACTTCACAAGACCAAGGCACTTCTTCGTCGAGCTCAGGAGAAGACAAATAGGATCAAGAAAGAAGGAGCACCTTTCGGACAATCCGCTATCGCATACCGAGGCGGAAGGCCCTCAGGAGATGTGTCTTCCAAGGATGAAGAACCACCTCGGCGACGCCGTATGACGGCAAGGGAATATCGCAAGCTTTTCCCTGCACCACCGACGAAGCACCGTCGTATCCAACTCATCCACTCCCCCACACCCTCAAGTGACAAGGGGGCCCAGACAGATGAAGACAAGGAGGAAGACCCAGAAGAGCCGGAATACGCGACCGAGCATTCCGCCACTTAGGCATTATTCGCTACTCGGATATGCCAGTTCGTGACCTCTACGGTAGGATAGGTCGTGTAACCCCTATGCGCGGTCGAGTCCTTGTATGGTTCATATGAAACCATCTAGTGTTTGCTTTTGTTGTGTTTGGATGTATGTCGTATTCTTCCTTCGGGAATATGTAAACGACTGCATCACCCATTTGGATTTCAATGAATGTGTTTGGCCCTTTCGGCCCTTGCATGATTTAATTAGTGTCACACCCACCCCCTTACTAGGCACCCATCTATCTTGCTTTCCCTCTTCCCAGTCATGAGACCTTTTACCGCTCCAACATGATGCCTGTTGTAACTCGTACTGGTACCTCTACCCAGCAGCCTGAAGCCGGAGCATCCGCTCAGTCAGAGGCCGGCCACGACCAAACCAACGACCAAGCTCCACCACCACCACCTCCTCCAAACATGGACATGGCTCAGCTTCTCCAAGCTTTTCGAGAGGAACGCCAAGCCAACACTGCAGCCCTTCAGTTGATTGCTCAAGCTGTCACCAACAACCGCCAGCCGGCGGGGAATGGCAATGGACGTTCCACGTTGGCAGAGTTCAAGAAGCATGCACCGCCAACTTTCATCGAGACTGCTGAACCCCTGGGTGCAGACGACTGGGTCCACACCATTGAGGACTTGCTGGAACTAGTCGGATGCACCGAAGACCGCGAGAAGGTGGCTTATGCAGTCCACTGCCTCGGGGGGACTGCTAGAGTTTGGTGGGATGGATTCAAGGTCATGCATGCTGAACAAGACATCACTTGGGTCAACTTCAAGGCAGAATTCCGCAAGGCCCACATTCCTTCCGGAATCATGGCTATCAAAAAGCGTGAATTCCGAGCCCTGAAGCAAGGAAGTGGCACTGTCAAGGAGTACATGCAGAAGTTCAGTGTTCTGTCGAGGTATGCCCCTGAAGATGTCAGCACTGATTCTGCAAAAAGGGAGCGCTTCATGGAAGGCCTCAATCAGACTCTGCAATATTCGCTCGTCGTGTGCGACTGCCCGACCTTCCTTGACCTGGTGAACAAAGCACTCATGCTTGAAGACAAGCGGCGTGCTCTGGAAGACACTCGCAAGCGCAAGATGGTCAGCAAGGGAAGTTCCAGCAACCAGAAGCCTCGTCCGTGGCAGTCAGCCCCGGCCAAGCCAACCTTTCAGCAACCAAGAGCTCCTGCACCTCGCACCAATTATCAGCCTCAGCAGTATGCCAACCCAAGGCCAGCTTTCAACCCCAATAACAGTGGTGGCAACAAGATCAACAATCCAAACCAAGTCACTTGCTTTGGATGTGGTCAGTCAGGACACATCTCAAGGGTGTGCCCCAACAAGAAGCCTGATGCCCCGCGCCCCAATGCGCAGAACCCAGGACAAGGCCGCGGGATGCCACCAAGGAACCCAGCTCCTCGCAACCCGCCTAACCATGGGAAGAGGCGTGTGAATCACGTCACTACTGAAGAAGCCCAGGAAGACCCGGACGTCGTGCTGGGTACGTTCCTTGTCAACTCAGCACCTCCAACTGTCTTGTTTGATTCTGGAGCCACGCATTCATTTGTCACTCAAAGATTTGCATTAAGAAGTGGCATGACTCCTACACCCCTGAATAACCCCATGGTGGTACAAACCCCCGGAGCGGAGATGAGAGCCAAGATAGGCTGTAAAGGAGTCAGTATTACCATTAACGGTGTAGACTTCTGATACGTCCAAAATGCATCACTATTTTATGTCGTAACTCATCTTTATTCATTGATATATTTCACATTATGATGATGTTCTTATGTTGTTTTGGCCTATTTTACACAGTTTGCAACTTTCCGGTGCTGAAGCAGCAGATGCAGGATTCAGCGGTAAAAAGTGGACGCTGAGTTGCTGAAGAAGAATACCTCCAAATTACCTGAAAATCGACGGAGGGTATTTTCCAGAAGGATCACGAAGATACGCAAAAGAGCAACCAGAGGGGGGCCACAGGGTGCCCAGGCGGCCACCTGGCGCGGCCCCCACCCTGGCCGTGCCGGGAGGGCGCTTGGAGCCCCTGTCCCACTCCAGGCTCCCCCTTCTGGCCTATATACTCCTCGTCATCCAGAAACCCTAAAAAGGGGAGAGTTTACGGAGTTCCGCCGCTGCTCCGTGGCGGAAACCTACAGAGAAGAAAAGCCATCTCCGGCGGGCAGATTCCGCCGGGGAGATCACCTCCCGAAAGGGGAGATCATCGCCATCGTCATCACCATCGTCACGGGCATCATCGAGATCATCATCAACATCATCCCCAACATCGGCACCATCTCCATATTCATCCAATCTCATCTCACAATTGCAACTAGTGTTGTAATCCGTACTATCTATCCTCTCTACTCTATCGGTGTTGATTACTACTTTGTGGTGAATGCTATTGAGTTTTGTTGGAGAAATATCATTGTGTCCAGATTGTTTATCATCCATCTATCTCCACTGATCATGATCTCTTTTATGTCTTGTGATTAGTTACTTTAGTTCTTGAGGACATGGGAGAAGTCTTGTTGTTAGTAGTCATATGATGTTGAAGTAATATGTGTTGTTTGATACTTAAGTTGTGTTGTTATTTTCCTAGTGGTGTTGTGTGAGTCGAACACTCAACATTTCACCTTATTAAGGACCTAGGGGAATACATTATGTACAAAGAATGCTTACGGTGGGTTGCCGGAGTGACAGAAACATGAACCCCAGTTCGCACGCTTTTGCACAAGGGAACAATGGATCATCGATCGTATTGCTATGGTTAGGCTTTTTCCTTAAATACTATCTTGTATTTGCGGATGCTTGCAAGGTGTTTAATCATAAGAGTGCACTCATCTTAGTCTAGAGGGTGTACTGGCATAGATCCACCCACTCAACACTTATCAACACATCACATAGTACCGATACGGAATATGGCGAAAGCACATGACTACCTCTCCCGTGTGTCCTCAAGAACACTTTAGCCTTTATAAGTTCAGTTGCTAGGCCTCTCCTTTGCTCAGAAAGGATTGGGCCACTTGTTACTCTCCAGTGCCTTTTACTTTGCTCGCTTTTACTTTCCTGTTGCTTATATCAAGAAAACCCCTAAAAAGTTATCTTTCAGTGCTTGCAGTTATTCCTTTCTCAGAATCACTTATCAATACCATCTGCTCCTCGTTGGGTTCGACACTCTTACTTATCGAAAACGCTGCAATAGATCCCTTACGGTTGTGGGTCATCAAGTACCGTTTTCTGGCGCCGTTGCCGGGGAGTGTAGCGCTATTGGTAAGTGAAGCTGGTAAGGAAGTTTTTATATTTCTGTTTTTATTTTGCTGTTGCTGCTCTTTGTCCTTATGGACAACCTTGCTATTGGATCGTTGCTTGTGGGAAGATGCCCCAGATCTGTGGTGGTTTCTCCTCCCCCTACTGAAATTGTGCCCTATAAAATACCAGCCGGTATTATCGATTATGTTTTGGCTAATCGTTATGCAGGAGACAGACATCCCGGTGAACACTTGCTATATCTGTCACAACTATGTTCATTATTTAAGCTTGCAGGTGTATCAATGGAGTTTGTCATGAGGAAATTGTTCTCCGTATCGCTTATAGGTAAAGCTTCAGATTGGTATAAGCTTCTCGATAACTCACACTTGCTTGATTGGCAAGAGCTTATGTCTCTCTTTTATACCAAGTTTTATCCTCTTCATGAAATTCATCGAGACAGGAACTATATCTATAACTTTAGGTCTCGTGACAGAGAAAGCATTGCTCAAGCTTGGGGGAGATTGAAGTCCCTAATGCTCAAATGTCCTATTCATGAGCTCCCCAAGAAAATTATACTTACAAATTTTTATGCCAGGCTTTCTCGTCAGGATAAGGAGATGCTGGATGCCTCCTCTAGTGGGGTATTTCAGACAAAGAGCGTTGAAGAAAGGTGGGATCTCATTGAAAGGATCCAGAGGAATACCAAGATTGGGAAATCGATAAAGGTATTGAACCCGCTATAAATTATGAGCAAATTGAAAGATCGTGGATGTCGCCTAGAGGGGGGGGGGTGAATAGGCGCTTTAAAATAATTACGGTTTAGGCTTGAACAAATGCGGAATAAACCTAGCGGTTAATTTGTCAAGCACAAAACCTACAACAACTAGGCTCACCTATGTGCACCAACAACTTATGCTAAGCAAGATAAATAACTAGGTGATAGCAAGATATATGACAAGAAACAATATATCTATCACAAAGTATAATGCATAAGTAAAGGGCTCGGGTAAGAGATAACCGAGGCACGCGGAGACGACGATGTATCCCAAAGTTCACACCCTTGAGGATGCTAATCTCCGTTTGGAGCGGTGTGGAGGCACAATGCTCCCCAAGAAGCCACTAGGGCCACCGTAATCTCCTCACGCCCTCGCACAATGCAAGATGCCGTGATTCCACTAAGGGACCCTTGAGGGCGGTCACCGAACCCGTACAAATGGCAACCCTTGGGGGAGGTCACCGAACCCGTACACTTTGGCAACCCTTGGGGGCGGTCACCGAAACCCGTCAAATTGCTCGGGGCGATCTCCACAACCTAATTGGAGACCCCGACGCTTGCCCGGAGCTTTACACCACAATGATTGAGCTCCGAACACCAAGGTTGGGGCTATCTCCCCAACAACACCACGAAGCTTCACCACAATGGAATATGGCTCCGAGGTGACCACAACCGTCTAGGGCGCCCAAGCACCCAAGAGGAACAAGCTCAAGGGTACCAAGCACCCAAGAGTAATAAGCTTCTCAACTTCACTTCCACGTATCACCGTGGAGAACTCAAACCGATGCACCAAATGCAATGGCAAGGGCACACGGAGTGCCCAAGTCCTTCTCTCCCAAATCCCACCAAAGCAACTAATGCTAGGGAGGGAAATGAGAGGAAGAACAATAAGGAGAACACCAAGAACTCCAAGATCAAGATCCAAGGGGTTCCCCTCACTTAGAGGAGAAAGTGATTGGTGGAAATGTGGATCTAGATCTCCTCTCTCTTTTCCCCCAAAAACTAGCAAGAATCAATGGAGGGATTGAGAGATAGCAAGCTCGAAGAAGGTCAACAATGGGGGAAGAACACGAGCTCAAAGGATTAGGTTCATTGGGGAAGAAGACCCCCTTTTATAGGTGGGGGAAAAATCCAACCGTTATGCTCACAGCCCGCACAGAGCGGTACTACCGCTCCAGGAGCGGTACTACCGCTAGGGCAGTAGAACCCCTTTGAAAAACAACAGCGAGGAGGCAAAAAGGCTAGAAAAACCGTCGGAGCGGTAGTACTGCTTGACCTCACGGTACTACCGCTAGGGGTAGCGGTAGTACTGCTAAGGGTAGCGGTACTACTGCTTGCGAGCGGTACTAAAAAATTACATCCGTGCCTACCACCGCTGGACTTGTGACGAGTTTTTGGTCCCGAGCGGAAGTAGCCACGGAAGTAGCCGCGGTAGTACTGCTCCAAGTGGTAGTACCGCTCCCGAAAGCGGTAGTACCGCTCCCGAAAGCGGTAGTAAAAAATTACTTCCGCTCCTACCCGCGGTAGTACCGCTGCAGCCTTTTCAGTACACCAAAACGACAATAACTTTTGCATACGGACTCCGAATTCGATGAAACCAAGTTTGTTGGAAAGCTAGCGACAAGGGCTAACACAATCTTGATAGAAATATCAATAAGAAGCAAGTTAGAAAAGGCCCATAAGAAAATGGTGAGAACCCTTCCTCAGATAAGACCGGTAAAACACCCAACACCGAAAACATCATAGAAGACACATGTGAACTCCGTTTTCGATGAACTCAAGCTTGCCATCAAGATGACCATAAGCTCTAAGACTCACAAAGAGAACCAGACAAGAACCAAGAAACATGATGCAAGGATGCAATGGTTTGAGCTCTCTACTAACGATACGATCAAGCTACCAACTTGAGAGCCCCCCTTGATAGTACGGCAAACGATCCTATAACCCGGTCTCCCAACTACCACCACGAGACCGGTAAAATAGAAATCCTATCAAGGGCAAACCTTTGCTTTGCACAAAGTCCACTTGAGCTAGATGTAGACGATCTTGACTTCCTCAAGTTGGACCACCTTTCTTGATTGCGTTGTCTCGATGAAGACTAGTAGATTGCTCCCCCATACTCCACTATGGGTGAGCCACTCTCCGGCATATCTTCACAAGTCCATTGTCACCACAATGGACGGCAAGCTTCAAGCACTTGATCTCTTCGTGATGCTCCACTTGAACTTGCACACCGCAACCTAACCCCACAAAGAACTCTCACGAAGACCATGGGTTAGTACACAAAGCGTGATTGACAATGCTTACCATACCATGGGATTGCTTGATCCCTCTCGGTACATCTTCTACACTTTGTGTGTTGATCAACTTGATTCATTCTTTGACTTAGTCTTGATCAACCTTGAATCTTTCCAACTCTCTTCATTTGGATGATGTCTTGAAGGTAAACATGAATGATCACAAACTCTTCTTCTTCAAGACATGCTTGCGATAGGCTCAACACCCACAAGACCAATCTTTGGATAATTCCATAATAGCATCTTGGTCATCACAAACTCTCCTTGAAACCAACAAATGAACTCCAAGAAAAGCCTATGGACAAACCCTTCAAATATAACTCAAGGCAACCATTAGTCCATAGAGATTGTCATCAATTACCAAAACCAAACATGGGGGCACCACATGTTCTTTCAATGATTATATTGAGAGCTATGTGAAAACTGATTACTTCAATACCTTTTGCTCTAAGATTGGTCTTGATTCCCATCTAATGATTGATTTCTGTAAGGATTTTGCCTCTCACGTTGATTCTTTTAAAAAGAAGAGAGATCAGCATCATGAACCTTTCAAAGAGTTACCTGTTGATATTCATGTTGCTGACCCTATTTCGCCTGCAGCTATATATGAAAAGCCTCCTTTTCCCGAAAGGATAAGGGAGCACTCTCTTGTGACAGTCATAATAAATAAAAGTGAGAGAAGAATTGATGAGCCTGAGGACCAGATCAAGGTCGATCCTCAAGTTGCATTGGTTAAAGACATTGTTACTAATGATGTTTTGGATTCCAATGTAAATTTTTGTGCTGTTTCCACTAACCTTGTCACAGCCAAGAATAAAGGCCCAATTTCTGGTACTCCAGTAGTATCTGTTAAAATAGGAGATCACAATTATTATGGGCTATGCGATTTGGGATCGAGTGCTAGTGCTATCCCCTATTCACTTTATCAAGAGATCATCGGTGAGATTTCACCTTGTGAACTTGAAGAAGTTGATGTTACCATTCATCTTGCAAACAGAGCCACTATCTCTCCTATCGGAATTATGAGAGACGTTGAAGTCCTATGTGGAAAGGTAAAATACCCTACCGACTTTCTAGTACTTGGTTCAGTGAGGGACAATTTTTGTCCTATTATTTCTGGTAGACCTTTTCTCAAAACTTGTGGAGCTATAATAGATTGCAAGAAAGGTAAAGTTTCTATTGAATTCAATGGTGAGCCATATGAATTTAACTTTTAAGTTCTCTAAGCAGCCTCGTGGTACCGATTTACCTAGTGATGATAAAATTATTGAAAGTATTGCTTCTATTGCTATTCCCCCTAATGATGCTTTGCATCAATATATGGAGGACCACGAGAATGATTTGCATATGCGGGAAAGAAATGAACTAGATGAAATATTCTTGAGACAACCTGCTATCCTGAAGCACAACCTTCCGGTTGAACCTTTGGGAATTTTATCAAAACCAAAAGAAGACCCGGTGTTCGATCTTAAACCTCTTCCCGATACGCTCAAGTATGCTTATTTAGATGAAAAGAAAGTATATCCTGTTATTATCAACTCTAACCTTTCAGGATATGAAGAAGAGCGACTATTGGAAGTACTTCGTAAACACCGAGGTGCAATTGGCTATACCCTTGATGACCTTAAGGGGATTAGTCCATCTATCTGTCAACATACTATCAACCTTGAGCCCGATGCTAAACCAGTTGTTGATCATCAACGACGGTTGAACCCGAAGATGATGGATGTTGTAAGAACTGAGATTCTCAAGCTTCTAGCCGCAGGTATTATCTACCCTATAGCTGATAGTAAGTGGGTAAGCCCGGTACATTGTGTTCCTAAGAAAGGAGGTACAACTGTGGTTCCTAATGATAAGAATGAACTAATACCTTAGAGAATTATTATTGGATATAGAATGTGTATTGATTACAGGAAGCTGAACAAGGCAACCAGGAAGGATCACTACCCGTTGCCGTTCATCGACCGAATGCTTGAAAGGTTATCCAAAAATACCCACTTTTGTTACCTCGATGGTTATTCTGGCTTCTCTCAAATTCATGTTAACACTGCTGATCAAGAGAAGACCACTTTTACTTGTCCCTATGGTACTTATGCTTACAGGCGTATGCCTTTTGGTTTATGTAATGCCCCTGCTACTTTTCAAAGGTGTATGTCTGCTATCTTTCATGGTTTCTGTGAGGAGATTGTGGAAGTCTTCATGGACGATTTCTCCGTCTATGGAACTTCCTTTGACCATTGTCTCCACAACCTTAATAAAGTTTTGCAGAGATGTGAGGAGACAAATCTGGTACTCAACTGGGAGAAGTGCCACTTCATGGTTAACGAAGGAATTGTTCTTGGTCACAAGATTTCCGAAAGGGGAATTGAGGTGGACAAGGCCAAGATCGAAGCAATTGAGAGGATGCCCTATCCAAGGGACATCAAAGGTATTCACATTTTTCTCGGTCATGCTGGTTTCTATAGAAGATTTATTAAAGACTTTTCTAAGACTTCGAGACCCCTCACTAATCTTCTCTAGAAGGACGTTCCTTTTGTATTTGATGAAGATTGTAAGGAGGCTTTTGAAGTTCTTAAGAAAGCTTTAATAACCGCTCCTATAGTACAACCACCTGATTGGAATTTACCTTTTGAGATTATGTGTGATGCTAGTGATTTTGCTGTTGGAGCTGTTTTAGGGCAAAGGGTTGATAAGAAATTGAATGGTATACATTATGCTAGTAAAACCCTTGATAGTGCTCAAAAGAATTATGCTACTACCGAGAAGGAATTCTTAGCTGTAGTGTTTGCTTGTGATAAGTTTAGGCAGTATATTGTTGATTCCAAAGTTATTATTCATACTAACCATGCTGCCATTAAGTACCTTATGACAAAGAAGGATGCCAAGCCAAGACTTATCAGATGGGTACTCCTTCTTCAAGAATTTGATTTGCAGAATGTTGATAGGAAAGGAGAAGACAACCCGGTGGCGAACAATCTTTCAAGGATGGAAGATATACCGCATGATCCCATCCCAGTCAACGACAGTTTTCCAGACGAGCAACTTGCCGTTGTAAAAGTACAATCTCTTTCCGATCCTTGGTTTGCAGATTATGCTAATTTTATCGTTGCGAAGTATTTGCCTCCAGGTTTAACATTTCAGCAAAGGAAGAAGTTCTTTCATGATTTGAGGCACTACTTTTGGGATGACCCACATCTTTTCAAAGAAGGTCCAGACGGGATCGTGAGAAGATGCATACCGGAACATGAGCAGAAGGACATTCTCAGACAATGTCATGATAGTTCCTATGGAGGACATCATGCCGGTGAGAGGACCGCACATAAGGTTCTTCAATCAGGTTTTTATTGGCCTACTCTCTTTAAGGATGCTAGAAATTATGTTTTAGCCTGTGATAAATGTCAGAGAGTTGGTAACATCAGTAGAAGGAATGAGATGCCTATGAATTACTCACTAGTGATTGAACCTTTTGATTGCTGGGGTTTTGATTTTATGGGTCCTTTTCCTTCTTCGCACAAGTACACTCACATTTTAGTAGCTGTTGATTATGTGACCAAGTGGGTTGAAGCAATCCCCACTGAAAGTGCTGATCACAAGACATCTTTGAAAATGCTCAATGATGTGATTTTCCCTAGGTTTGGTGTACCTAGGTATCTCATGACTGATGGATGATCACACTTCACGCATGGAGCTTTTAGAAAAGCTTTAGCCAAGTACGATGTCAATCATAGAATTGCTTCACCGTACCATCCTCAAACTAGTGGGCAAGTTGAGCTCACCAATAGAGAGATCAAGTTGATCTTATAGAAGACAGTAAACATAAATAGAAAGGACTGGTCAAATAAGTTAGGAGATGCTTTGTGGGCGTATAGAACTACTTACAAAAACCCCATGGGCATGTCCCCCTATAAGATGGTTTATGGCAAGGCTTGCCATTTGCCATTAGAATTAGAGCACAAAGCTTTCTGGGCTGTTAGAGAGCTTAATGCTGACCCAAAGTTAGCTGGTGAGAAGCGTCTCATGAACTTGACTTCTCTAGATGAGTGGAGAAGTGAAGCTTACGAGAGCGCTAAAATGTTCAAGGAAAAGGTAAAGAGGTGGCATGATAGGAGGATTCTGAAACGTGAATTTAATGTTGGTGATAAAGTTTTGTTGTTTAGATCCCGTTTCAGGTTTTCTCCAGGCAAACTACTTTCCAGGTGGGAAGGGCCATTTCATATTGAAGAAGTCTATCAGTCTGGTGCAATCAAGATTAACAATTTTGAAGGCACCAAACCTCAAGTTGTGAATGGGCAAAGACTTAAGCATTACATAGCAGGAGACCCTGTCAATGTTGATGTGAATATGATATACACAACAACTCACGAAGAACATGTTGCAACCCTGTTTCAGACACCAGCAGAAGCAAAATAAGAAAAGGTATGTATTACGGTAAGGAAACATCGCGAACCGCCATAAAAGTTCCATATTATGAGTTTTTGCAAAATTAGGAAAATTCTAAGCCTAAGTGGAGCCGGAGACAAGCTCCGGGGGGCCCAGGCGCGGCCTACCTCCTGGCCGCGCCGGGAGGCCGCCTGGGCACCCAGGAGTCCGTCTCCGACCCCACTTTAGCTTGTTACCTTCCTTTCTGTGCATAAATTTTTGCTATATATTTGCCCGGATTGTTCCGGCAATGTATCTCGCGATTTCGTGTGTTTTCTTTTCGATCTGTTTCTGCCAGGGTAAAAAGTTATTGTTAGAGATGTCTTCTTGTGGCTCGAGCGGAGAGGACTTCTTGGGATGGCGTCTACGTCAAGTCCAGAAGGATCTTAATCAAGGGAAGCACGTTGACTGGGCTACCGAAGAAGAGATTGCCGCAAGACAAGCGGAGATGGAGCGCTCCGTGAGGGAGGAAGTCAAGACTATCACTGCCCAACAACAAGGAGGCCCAAGCAATCCCATCATGGTGGGATCTGTCCAACCTCATTATGATCTTTCTCTTAACCTTTCAGGGCCCTCTACTTCACTTGAAGATCAACGTACGCTCTCCACCATCTCCGAGGCTTATCGCATCACCAATCAGCTGTGCAAAGATTTCCGTGTACTAAAGGTACAAGTGGAGATCTTGGAGAAGGAAAACCAAACCCTTCGCCGTGTCATAAGAGATTTGAAGAATCAACGTCAACAAGAATGAGGAGTGAAATCTCCTTGGGTAATGGCATCCCCTTGGCTTGTTCCAAGCTTGGGGGAGTGCCCGGTATCTTTATCTTTATCTTTTGTCTTTTAGAGTCAAGTAGAGTCGTATCATGTCTAGGGAGGTTATTATATGAAATAGGTGTGTGCATTGAGGTCTATCACTCCTTCTATGGAGAGATTGTATCCGTGAGTGTGGAGTCGTCTATGATGGAATATTAATGAGAAGTCTATTGGTTCCTTTGCTGCACTCGGTATTCTCTTCACGCAATCGACCTTATATGATGATTCTTATGGGGAGTATTGACCTTATATCAGGTATGGCTTTGCAAACTTTATTTAATCTTGGCAAACACAGCTTTGGTCATAACAACAAGCATGATTTTCTTAAAGTAGCGGCATAGCCAAAACCTTTATGTTATTATGCTTGAAGTGTTATGCTGACAAGGAAGACAACTTGATGTGTTATGCTTATTTTAATGTTTATGCTTTATATTGCTTTGCATCTTAGTCATCATCAATTGTCTGTTCTCTCAAAGCCTTTGGTAGCCTAAACTCTGTACTAAGCGGAATTCTGCTTGTGCATCCATACCCTTAAACCAATGCCTTCCTTATGAGTCCACCATACCTTCCTATTCGTGGTATTCCACTACCACCTCCTAAAGTATAGAATTTATGTGTTATCCTTAAATGTTCAAAATCTTCTATTTTGTGCCCCTGTTTTAGCTCATGAGGAAGTAGTAGTTAATTCATGATCTTTTTAAGTTGGACAAGTTTTACCCCGGGATTGCATGTCTAATATGCAAACCCCTAATACGAGGAGGAACTGGCATGAGTGCGCCCGGCTCATAAAAGATAATACAACAAACAAACCCTCCTTCACACTTTGTTCATGAGAAATCAGAAAATTTTGGCAGTGATAAACAAAGGAGATTAAGGGGATGTGATCGTCCCCGTGCGGGAGCCGTTCCTCGAAACTTGTCCAGTTTGAGAAGTAATTGAGTTATCTATTAGCATTCGTTGACAAATCATGCACCTCTCAAAACTTGTTTTCATTCTGTTTGATTTAAGGATAGCACATGAGTTTTCCCTACTTCCCTAAAGCAGGGCCTATCTCTTAGTTTTAGGTTGAGTCAGTTATTCCTACTTCCTTCTATTCTTAAAGAGAGCAGACATTTGACGTTGACGAGGATTCATTCATATAAAGTTGCATTAAGATTTGTCATATCATATCCTTGTTGACATTATCATTTCATAAGTAAGTTGTTTGTCAAGCCCAGCTAAAGCAAACATCTTCCTTTGTGTTAACACTTTCACTTCTTGCCTAATAACATGTTCTTTCAAAAGCTTAAATTAATCTCATCAAAACATAAAGAGAAAGAGCAAAAGTAAAAGCTATTAGTTGTTCTTTGACCAAAGGACATGTTTGCCATGATTTGATGAGTTTCCTTAGCCCTACTTTCGATTATAGGTGTTACCACTCTTTTATAAGGGCCTTATGAGTTGAAGATTGCTGTTGAGGATATTTGAGTTTGGTGAAGAAACTGTGATGCTTCTTGTCCGTATTCTATTTATCGACACTTCACTCTCTAAACTTGTGGACAGGTTTACCGAGCTCAGTATTCGCTTGGGGACAAGCGAGGTCTAAGCTTGGGGGTGTTGATACGTCCAAAATGCATCACTATTTTATATCGTAATTCATCTTTATTCATTGATATATTTCACATTACGATGATGTTCTTATGTTGTTTTGGCCTATTTTACACAGTTTGCAACTTTCCGGTGCCGAAGCAGTAGACGCAGGATTCAGCGGTAAAAAGTGGACGCTGAGTTACTGAAGAAGAATACCTCCAAATTACCTGAAAATCGACGGAGGGTATTTTCCAGAAGGATCACGAAGATACGCAAAAGAGCAACCAGAGGGGGGGCCACAGGGTGCCCAGGCGGCCACCTGGCGCGGCCCCCACCCTGGCCGCGCCGGGAGGGCGCCTGGAGCCCCTGGCCCACTCCAGGCTCCCCCCTCTGGCCTATATACTCCTCGTCATCCAGAAACCCTAAAAAGGGGAGAGTTTACGGAGTTCCGCTGCCGCTCCGTGGCGGAAACCTACAGAGAAGAAAAGCCATCTCCGGCGGGCAGATTCCGCCGGGGAGATCACCTCCCGGAAGGGGAGATCATCGCCATCGTCATCACCATCGTCACGGGCATCATCGAGATCATCATCAACATCACCCCAACATCAGCACCATCTCCATCTTCATCCAATCTCATCTCACAATTGCAACTTGTGTTGTAATCCATACTATCTATCCTCTCTACTCTATCGGTGTTGATTACTATTTTGTGGTGAATGCTATTGAGTTTTGTTGGAGAAATATCATTGTGTCCAGATTGTTTATCATCCATCTATCTCCACTGATCATGATCTCTTTTATGTCTTGTGAGTAGTTACTTTAGTTCTTGAGGACATGGGAGAAGTCTTGTTGTTAGTAGTCATATGATGTTGAAGTAATATGTGTTGTTTGATACTTAAGTTGTGTTGTTATTTTCCTAGTGGTGTTGTGTGAGTCGAACACTCAACATTTCGCCTTATTAAGGACCTAGGGGAATACATTGTGTACAAAGAATGCTTACGGTGGGTTGCCGGAGTGACAAAAACCTGAACCCCAGTTCGCACGCTTTTGCACAAGGGAACAATGGATCATCGATCGTATTGCTATGGTTAGGCTTTTGCCTTAAATACTATCTTGTATTTGCGGATGCTTGCAAGGTTTTTAATCATAAGAGTGCACTCATCTTAGTCTAGAGGGTGTACTGGCATAGATCCACCCACTCAACACTTATCAACACATCACATAGTACCGATACGGAATATGGCGAAAGCACATGACTACCTCTCCCGTGTGTCCTCAAGAACACTTTAGCCTTTATAAGTTCAGTTGCTAGGCCTCTCCTTTGCTCAGAAAGGATTGGGCCACTTGTTACTCTCCAGTGCCTTTTACTTTGCTCGCTTTTACTTTCCTGTTGCTTATATCAAGAAAACCCCTAAAAAGTTATCTTTCAGTGCTTGCAGTTATTCCTTGCTCAGAATCACTTATCAATACCTTCTGCTCCTCGTTGGGTTCGACACTCTTACTTATCGAAAACGCTACAATAGATCCCTTACGGTTGTGGGTCATCAACTTCCTTGCAGACCTCATCATCCTAAGATCGCAAGGCTTGGATGTGATCCTAGGAATGGATTGGCTCAGTAAGCACCAAGGCTTGTTAGACTGTGCCAATCGGACTGTCACTGTGACCAATGACCAAGGAGTCGAAGTTAAGTTTGCTCCCAATTCCTCTTCCGCTCGAGCCGTTCAAGTCAACTGTCTATCTGAAGTTGGGCTTGAGCAAGTACCGGTGGTATGGGAGTATCCTGACGTCTTTCCGGATGAACTACCGGGAATGCCCCCTGACCGTGACATTGAATTCATCATCGAGCTCGTGCCCGGAGCAGGACCCATATATAAGAAGCCTTATAGAATGGGGACGGAAGAATTAGCCGAGTTAGAAGCAGCTGGAAGAGCAGCTGAGGAAGGGATTTATCCGCCCAAGTGCCTCCCCTTGGGGATCACCAGTTCTGTTTGTGGCAAAGAGGGACGGTACCATCCGCTTATGCATTGACTACCGTTCCCTTAATGAGGTTACAATCAAGAACAAGTATCCACTTCCCAAGATCGAAGATCTGTTTGATCAGCTCAGCGGAGCCAAGGTGTTCTCCAAGATCGACCTCAGATCTGGGTACTACCAACTGAAGATCAGACCCCAAGACATTCCAAAGACGGCATTCGTAACCAGATATGGCCTGTATGAGTGCACGGTCATGTCCTTTGGGTTAACCAATGCCCCAGCTTACTTCATGTATCTCATGAATAAAGTCTTCATGGAATATTTGGACAAGTTCGTTGTTGTCTTCATCGATGACATTCTTGTCTTCTCGAAGACGGATGAAGAACACGAGCAACATTTGAGGATGGTCCTAGACAAGCTTCGGGAGCACCAACTATATGCCAAATTCAGCAAGTGTGAGTTCTGGCTGCATAAAGTTGGATTCTTAGGTCATGTCTTGACCGAAGAAGGATTGTCAGTTGATCCCGCGAAGATCGAAGCTGTGACCCAATGGCAATCTCCAATGACCGTCAAGGAAGTCAGAAGCTTCCTCGGACTTGCGGGCTATTACCGCAAATTCGTGGAAGGATTCTCTAGCATTGCACGGCCGATGACTCAGCTCCTCAAAAAGGACAAGAAGTTCGAGTGGACACCAAAATGCGAAGAAAGCTTCCAAGAGCTCAAGAAGAGGTTGACCACCGCTCCAGTTCTGGCAACACCTGATATTCACAAGGATTTCGTGATATATTGTAATGCCTCTCGAACCGGACTGGGAAGCGTTCTGATGCAAGAAGGCCGAGTCGTAGCATACCTCTCCAGGCAACTACGACCTCATGAAGAGAACTACGCTACTCACGATCTTGAGTTAGCGGCAGTGGTTCATGCTTTGAAGACATGGCGGCATTACCTCCTAGGGAAACGGTGTGAGATATACACAGACCACAAAAGTCTGAAGTACATTTTCACCCAAAAGGAATTGAACATGAGGCAGCGAAGATGGTTGGAACTCATCAAAGACTATGACCTCAGTGTTCAATATCACCCCGGGAAGGCTAACGTGGTGGCCGATGCCTTAAGCAGGAAGGCTTGCTCTTTGAATGCCATTATTCAAGAGAGGCAGCCAGCCTTGCTTAAGGAACTCGAACAATTCAGTTTGGAATTGGTCACCCCTGGATTTCTGGATCATTTGGAAGTCAGACCGACCCTGATGGATGAAGTCAAGAAGGCGCAAGGTGGACATGCAAGCATTGAAGGCATCAAGAAGAAGAAGAAGCTAGGAAAGGCCCCAGGATTCTCTGTAGACGAGCACGGGATTGTTTGGTACAAAGGCCGCATCTGCGTACCAAACAAGATGGAGATGAAGAACCTGATCCTGCAAGAAGCCCACGACACTCCGTATTCCATTCACCCTGGAGGAACCAAGATGTATCAAGACTTGAAGGAAAGATTCTGGTGGCACGGGATGAAAAGAGAGATTGCAACCTATGTTGCAAAGTGTGATGTGTGCCAAAGGGTCAAGGCTGAATATCAGTGACCCGCTAGATTGCTCCAACCACTCAAGGTTCCCGAGTGGAAGTGGGATAAAGTCGGAATGGACTTCATCACTGGATTACCACGGTCGAATAGAGGACATGACTCCATCTGGGTCATAGTCGACCATTTGACCAAGGTGGCCCATTTCATTCCTGTCAAGACTACCTATTCAGGCAACCAGTTGGCAACTCTCTATATCAACCAAATCGTGAGCCTCCATGGTGTTCCACAAGAAATTGTGTCAGATCGAGGCACCCAGTTCACTTCAAGGTTTTGGAGAAGATTCCAAGAAGCCTTGGGAACCAAGTTGTCTTTCAGCACAGCTTTCCACCCACAGATCGGAGGTCAGACGGAACGAGTAAATCAAATTCTCGAAGACATGCTCCGAGCCTGTGTCTTGGCGTATGGAGCCAAGTGGGAAGATTGTCTCCCTTTTGCCGAGTTCTCCTATAACAATAGTTACCAGTCGAGCCTTCAGATGGCACCATTTGAGGTGTTGTATGGACGCAGATGTCGCACACCCCTCAACTTGTCAGAGACTGGAGAAGGGCTAGTCTTTGGACCGGATATTCTCCGCGAAGCAGAAGAGCAAGTCAACTAGTCAGAGAACGTTTGAAGGCAGCCAAGTCAAGGCCGAAGAGTTATGCTGACACTCGCCGCCGAGACATGAGTTTCCGTGTCGGAGATCATGTGTACCTACGAGTAACCCCTCTAAAGGGAACCAAGCGTTTCCATGTTAAGGGGAAACTTGCACTAAGATTTATTGGCCATTTCAAGATCATCGACCGACGAGGAGAAGTGGCTTACCAGTTGGAACTACCACCTGAGCTATCCGATGTGCACAACGTATTCCATGTGTCACAACTCCGGAAATGTCTCCAAGTTCCGGACAAGCCTAATCTCTACAAGGATGTTGATCACCAAGCCATTGATCTCCAGCCTGATTTGACCTACCGCGAGAAGCCCATTCGCATTCTGGATGAAGCAGAAAGACGGACGCAAAGCCGCACCATCAAGTACTTCAAGGTCCAGTGGAGCAACCACACGGAAGCAGAAGCAACCTGGGAACGTGAAGACTATCTTAGATCTGAGTTTCCCGATCTCTTTTAAGACCTAGTTTAGGAATCTCGGGGACGAGATTCTTGTAAGGGGGGTAGGTCTGTCACACCCTGCATTCTGTAACATGTTATTTGCATCAATGAAGCATGAAAATTTGGACCAACAATTTTTTTTGGCATCATTTGGCTTTTATTTGGAATTGAGTTTTTCTTCCTATGTTTTTCTTGTGCTCATTAAAGTCAACTATTACCTCTTGTAGAATTCATCTCCATATCCAAAACTTCTGCCCAATGATCATACCAAGTGTTATATAGCAGTATAGTATTTTCTTATAAAATTAATTTGGCCAAAATGTATTTTTAAAATTTAGTATTCCAAAAACCCCTGAATTGAGGTTTGCACTGCAAGTGCTTGATTTAGGGTGAGAAAATTATTTCAAAAAGTATATTTGAGACCTAGTAGTCATAGGACCCCCAGAAACCACAAAGGTATAATTTTAAAAGTTATTTTCCTATTTTATTTAAAAGCTTTTTCTTAAGGCTAGAAATGGTATTTAATAGGGAAAAATTATTTAAGTATTTCTAAAATATTTGCCACAATTTAGGGAGACTCATAGGACATATATTGTCCATATATAAGAGTTTCAACACTTGGTCATGTTCAAAATAATGGGCTAATCCCTCTAAAACCCTTTCTGGATATTTCAAGCTTTTGAAATATTTACAAAGGAAATATTCCCCAAAAATTCCAGGGAAATTCTATCATGTTATATATGACATATTTGATGATCTTGCCAAGTCCCATGCCTTGGGAAGCAAGATAACATCCTCAAAACCCTTCAAAACCATTTTGTCCATATTTGAAGTTTGAGCAACACTACATTGCCAAACTTCTCCAAATGCTCTCAAACTTGGTGCACATGCTAGAATGACCTAATAAGGCATCTAGACCAAATGGCACAAGATTTGGAGTAGAGCAACTTGATCAGAATACCCCAAAACCCTTTCTGTTCAAATGCAAATTTGAACAACTTTACATTACCAACTTTTTATCTAGAGCTTCAAACTTTGTGGGCAGGATCAATACCCCAAATGATGAAACTACACCAAGTGGTGCATCAAGGGGAGATGATTAGCTTGACTTAAACAAGATGAAGCCATTTCTGTTGTTTTCTAGGGTTCACCAAAGTTACATTGGCTAGTTTCTTCAAATGAGCCCAAATTTTGTGAAACACCCTATTTCCATATGACGTTCAATCCTGTTAAGTGCCATGGCAAGTAGAGATCATTTGCTTGACCAAAACATGATCAAACACCTTCTGCTATTTTACCAAAACTACCATCTTGACACCTTTTACTATTTACTTTTGCCTCAACTTTCTACCACATCTTCATCTAGTTACAATCTACCTCCAGTAACTCCCCCATGTCCACAGCTCCATGATTGAGGGGTGAAAACCCCAATTCACCTTGCTGGACAACCAAGTTCTACCTAGTTACCAGCTTCATCCCTCTCTCACTGCACCTCCAGAGCATCCAAGGCCACACCGGAGTTGCTTACGTCGCCCTGGACCCCCCAGACACGGCGGACACGCCCAGGGAGCCAATGGCAAGCCATGGCATGCAATTAGCACGCTCCAGAGCGCGCTACAGTGCGCACCCGCACTGTAGCTTCGCCCAATCCAGCGCAGCCGACCACCTCGTGCTCCCCCCTCGCGCTAGTCGATGCACCTCGACGTCTGCGACCTCCCCCGGCGCTGTCCCCATCCTCCTCCTCCCTCCAGTGGCCGCCCTCGCACGCGCGCTGGCCGCCCACAACCTCCACTCATCAGCCTCACACGCGCACGCCTTCTAGAGCCTTCCTCGCTCCTCCTCTCCCCTCTACTAGGCGTGGACCTCGTCCATGATCCTCCTCGACTCGAATGCGAGCGCCTGCACGGCCTCTGGCCTCGCCCGTGAGCTCGCCGGCACACAGATCCACGGGACCTCGCCGCTCCCCTATAAATAGCACACCCCGAGCCTCCCCAACGACACTCAGCTCCTCCCCATACTCCCAGTAGCCCTCCAACACCAACCATTCGCCCTCGGAGAGCCTCAGTGCTCGGGATCGACCGGAGCTCCACCGCGTCGGGCAACCGGAGATCTCGCAGTACAGGCCCCCCTAGCTCCTCCTTTTGCTCGATCTAGCACCGCAGCACTCCACTGATGCTTTCCCCTCTCTTTCCCCTCTCTGCAACTGCCGAAATCGACCGGAGCAGCGACGTCCCGACGCTCCTCCGCCGTCCCACCTCGCCGCCAGCAAACCAGGCCTCTCCGGCGGGTCGCACCACCACCACTGGAACGGCGACTCGCTGCTGAGCCCGTTCCTGCCCTCCATTTGCCCCGCCGTGCCCGGAATCGCCGCCGGTGAGCTCGTCGTCGCTTTAGCCGTGAGGTTGAAGATGACAGGCGGGCCCCGCCTGTCATCCTCACCGCTCTCTCTCTCCCCTCGCAGCCACTGACCGCCGGGCCCCGTCCGTCAGGTTTGAAAACCTGGCGCGCACGCGCTGGCTCCCGTGCGGCTGGGTTGTTCGCCCTGGGCCGTGCACTGTGGCCGTTCTGGCCTAGTGGCACAGGGCCTTTTCCTTTTATTCTTTCTGTAATTATTTCTATTAATTTCACAGAATTAAATATTTGTCCAAATGAATTAATTCCAACTCCTAAAATCTTGTAATATTCCAACCTATTTAATGGTGTCACTTTCACCCATGTCCATGAAACTTTTCTGTTCTATTCAAATTTAAATTCAAATTTGAGCATTAAAACTCCTGTTCAAAAATCCTTAGATTCCATTCTGCAACTCCAAAACTCCAACTAATAATTTTTGCCATCTTAGTTTTCCCTCTAGTATTTAACAAAAATAAGTTGACATTTTTCTGAGCACTTTGATTTTTCTGTTTTCATCGTGGTCTTATTTTCCCGTTGATATTTTGCGACGTATAGATACCGTATTTGACGAAGTTGCTGAGGAAGAAGGTGGAGAAGGATTTGAAGACTTTGAAGACCAAGCCAATCCAGGCAAGCAGCCCTTTGACCATGATACACTTATGTTCATCGGAACCCGTTTGTTCCGAATGCATGATGATGAGAGTTATGGTGGTGACCTAGTTTAAAATCACCACATGATGCATGCTTTACCATTGATCTTGCTATGTACTAGATGCAATGCATATGGTTAGTAGTGATGCTCCGAGATGCATGTGTGCCATGATACCTTCGTGGTTGCATTCTTTTTGAAAACCCCGTCGGGTGCCATTCATGCCCGAGGGAGATAATGAGATGGGTAACCACTTGATGACGAAGTGTTGTACCGAGACAAGTGTGTGTGATGTTTTTCAAACGGATTGGTTTAAGTTGCGACCGTTATTCCAACCATACATGTGCAACCACTCTACCCCTTATGGGACAGGGCTTTATTAATTACTTAGGCCGATACTAGCATTGTGCCCGCATTACTAGTGACAGGAAGACTTGAGGTCTTTTCCCGGGACAGGGTCGTGCTTGGATAGACGACCATGACTGTTTTCACAGGGCACCGGACACACCGTTGGTCCCTTCAGGTACGCGTGACATTGAAATTAGGGCAAGTCCCGTGATCTATTGTTTGTACTCGAGGGCCGTGTACCAACGAGTGGACTCTATGTTAGTGTCGTCTAAGGAAAGATAATGACCGGATGCTTCCCCCGAGTACTTGAGGTACTGCGGGATCGTGGATGTCACGGAAGTTCCCCGGATCTAGTGGGTAAAGTGTGCAACCTCTGTAGAGTGTAAAACTATTCGAATAGCCGTGTCCACGGTCAAGGACAGTTGGGTAACCGCTCTTGGGCTACGTCCAATGTTTGCGAAACCTTGTGTGTGAGTATGATGAGTCAAGGTGGTGACTTGGCTCGCTGAGCTGAATCATGTTCAGGTTGATATCTGTAACCTGTCTTCGAGGTTACGAGAAATTATTGATGCATATTCTTGATGGTAGAATATTTATTCTAGCTCGTTGCTAGATTGCTCATTGTTGTTCTATTGCATTGTTACTTTGAACCAAATCATGGGTTGCTTGCGAGTACATTCAAAGTACTCCTTGGCTTGCCACTGGTTATTTAATTGGCCAGGCATGGAGGAACAGGAATATGAAGAAGAGTTCTATGGAGACGAACATGCGAAATAGGACGCTATCCCAGTCAGAATGCCTGTAGGGTTAAGGCAGATGGCATGGGTTCTACTTATCATCGAAGACTTCCGCTATTTGAGTTATTTGCTATTCAGCCCGTGAGGCTTTATCTATGTAAGACTTGGCCATAATGGCCATAATTTGTGTAAGACAGTATGTATGGATGTAAGACTCTTGTTATTCAGCTTCTGTGTGTTCAGTGAGCATTGATCTCTGGGATCACTGTACATGTGCATTCGGTGATCTCGACTCCTAAGTCGGGGTCCCCACACAGCGTAAACCGGTTCCACCAAATACTTTCTTGGATGAATTGCACAGTCCATCAGTTCAGGTACTATCGGAGGAGGATTTGGCCGTTCCTGATCTGGAGGCACAGCTGGTGGCAGCGCTTCATGTTATTCCAGATTGGACACTTCCTTACTTGGCGTACCTGAGCCGAGGAGAGTTGCCAGACGATGAGGTTGAAGCTAGGCAGATAATCCGGCGATCCATATTCTATGACCATCGTTAACGGAGAACTTCATCACCACAACATTTCTGGGGCATTTCAGTGCCGTGTATCATTGGAAGAAGGCAGTGATATTCTTCGAGAGATACACGAAGGAGATTGTGGTCATCACGCCGGTTCAAAATCACTGGTAGCCAAGGCTTTTCGTCACGGGTTTTATTGGTTAACGGCCCATGCTGATGCGGAGGATCTAGTCCGGCGATGCGACGCTTGTCAGAAATTTTCACGGCGTGCTCTTGTTCCGGCACAGGAGTTACGGATGATTCCAATTACTTGGCCGTTTGCGACTTGGGGGCTTGATATGGTTGGACCTTTTAAAAGATCCCAAGATCAGAAAACCCACCTGTTGGTGGCAGTGGACAAGTTTACAAAGTGGATTGAGGCAGAGCCTGTCAGTAAGTGTGATGCGGCAACAACGGTTAAATTCATCAAGAAGGTAATTTTCCGGTTTGGCTTTCCACGCAACATTATTACTGATAATGGCACCAATCTATCTAAAGGAGAGATGGAAGAGTTTTGCCAAAGGGAACATATTCGCCTGGATGTGTCTTCAGTAGCTCACCCTCAATCCAATGGTCAAGATGAAAGGGCCAACCAAGAGATCTTGCGAGGCATCAAGCCCCGGCTTATGACTCCTTTGCAAAGAACACCAGGGTGTTGGGTTGAGGAGTTACCTTCTGTCCTTTGGAGCATCAACACTACGCCTAACAGGTCTACATGCTATACGCCCTTCTTCATGGTATATGGTGCTGAAGTGGTTCTCCCTAGTGATATCCGACACGACTCACCATGGGTGGCGGCTTATGTTGAAGCGGCCAATGAGCAAGCAAGACATGACAACTTAGACCGGCTGGATGAGGAGCGTGACATAGCAGCAGCACGATCCGCAATTTATCAGCAAGACCTGCATAGATATCACAGCCGCCGGGTTAAGACCAGGACGTTCCAGGAAGGGGACCTGGTGCTCCGGCTCATCCAAGACTAGACAGATATGCACAAATTATCCCCACCTTGGGAAGGACCCTTTGTGGTCAGCAAGAACCTACACAATGGTTCATACTACCTGGTGGACGTTCGAGAGCATAAAGACTCACGGACAGCAGAGGAAGAGACAAAGAGGCCGTGGAACATTGCTCTTCTGCGGCCTTACTACACTTGAGCCATGGGCTCCGCTTCATGTATCCTGTATATATTATGATTAATAAATAAACCGGCATCCCCGGTAAACCAGTGATCAGCCTTTTTCTTCAAATATAAGTGTCTTATGGGAGTTCACTCAGGTGATATCCATCTAAAGTTTATTTCTCTTGATATATACCATTTTCATCAAGAAAACAAGATGCTTTGATCAGTCTATTTTGATATGCAGGACAATTCTATAAGGGACCAAACAGGGCTTGCCATACAAGCGCAATTTTCCTACAGGTACCCTGCCTCTACGGTCACTAGGGGGCTACGTGATCGCATTCGAATCCTAGTTTAACCCCTTTTGGTCCGGTATATATGATCGCATTCTAATCATAGCTTAAAACCCCGTTTGGGTCCGCCTTGGATCGCATTCGAATCCACTGATCGGCAAAATCTCAAAGCCACTGGGGGCTACATGATCGCATTCGAATCCTAGCTTAACCCCTTTGGTCCAGTATATATGATCGCATTCGAATCATAGCTTAAACCCCGTTTGGGTCCGCTTTGGATCGCATTCGAATCCACTGATCGGCAAAATCTTAAGGCTACTGGGGGCTACGTGATCGCATTCGAATCCTAGCTTAACACCTTTGGTCCGGTTTACTGATCGCATTCGAATCAGAAACCTCGATTTCGAGCCTGGTAGCTCATAAAAATCCTCGATTTGGAGCCTGGCAGCTCGTAAAAAGCCTCGACTACATGGTCTTATTTGCCAAAAAATGCTTTGCTTCTGTGATTTTACAAATTGTTGTGGTTAACCAAGTTTATTGATCCGGAATTGGGCAACTTCAAAGTTGACCACATATATACAAAGTTAAAAGTCTGGGTCATGAATACCAGCATGATTTTAAAGTCTGGGTCATAAATACTAGCGTGATTTAAACCGGTGTTTATCATAACCCGGAACAGTCATCAGTCAAACGCCAAGAGGGCCAAGAGCCTCATCAGAATCTACACATTCAATTATGCCTACCGGATTAAGGACGTCGGGCACACTAAATCAAAGGTATGAGGTATTTTTGGTAGGAAACAGATGCCTTTTTCAATACATATATCTATGGGAGCAATGTAATAGCTCCGGCGGTAAACCGCTAGGACATCTTTTTAGCATTGTTTATGCAGATGCAAATAACATAGACGGATCAACCATAGCAGACAAGGGATTAAAATTGGCAGACGCCAAGTCAAGCTATGACATCGGACAAAGACAATGTTTCGAACTATCCTATTACAAGGCACTTGCAGGCCCGAACAGATTAATGTTTTTTGCAAAAATGTTCGGCAGCTATGAATTAAACCGGACGGTTTATGATTCCGCTTCACACTGTGAAGGCTGAGGGTTGGCTTGTTCTGGATCTTCTTCATCTTCAGGAAGTGGCTGGAAGTCAGGAACGTGCCAATCAATCTTGGAGAGTGCACGGAAGTACATTTCCTCAGTAATAAGATCGGACGAATCAATATCTGGAGCGAAAGTATGGCCACGCACTGGCGGGATCATATTCTCGGTGTCATAAACCGGCCGCTCCACCCGTTCATTTTGTAAATCATAGGCTGGATGATACCTGGTCAGATCCGCTTCATCGGCAAGTTTGCTGGCGAGTGGACACATCTCTTTTGTTAAGGCACGGAGATCTTCGGCAGAAAAGGTGGATCCATCCTCTTTATTACTAGGATATCCGTTCATAGCCTCCTCCGGATCAAAGTCTGGAACCCATGCCTTGGCCCGGGTCAGTGCTATCAGAGAGCCAGCCCGCGCAGCAGATTTCTTCACTTCCACCAAGCGCACAGGTAGGACAGGTAGCTTCTCCAAAGTACCTTGGATGGTAGTTGGGGCCAGTTTCTGATGGGACATTGCACTTATAACCCTTTGAGCACCGGAATACAGCTGCTCCACTAGGGTATAAGAGGCCTTGAGCTTCTTCCGGACATCATCTCCAAGATGATTTATGCGCTACCCTAAATATGTTTGTCAAAGTTAAACCGGAGCAGAACAAGGATTGCAAAGATGAAAATCATATACAGTTGAGTGCTCACCAAAGATAGCAGAGGTCATAAGTTCTATTTGCTGTCTTAAACCGGTCAACTCCTGTGTAACCGGATTAAGGGCAGCCTCATCATCCTTTGCTCTTTTCTCAAGAGCGTTCCTCTGCACCTCCCAGGAGGACCGCTCTGCTTCAAAGTCCTTCTTCAATTTTTCCATGTTGGTTAGGTTCAGCGCAAGCTCTTCCTTGGCTTTGGCAGAAGTAGTTCAGTAACAACCAATCTATCCCGGAGTTCAGTTACCTCGACAGCCCTCCGGGTCAAGTCGGCCTACAAGGAAATCAAACGGATTAGAAAAGCAAGTTAATCAAGTCTCAAGCATATAAAAAAGTTATCCACTTGACACTTGGGGGCTAATGTGCAGTTGAAGTACCACAAGAGAATTTCAGACAAGTCTCAAGCATATAAACAAGTTATCCACTTGAAACTTGGGGGCTAATGTGCAGTTGAAGTACTGAAAGAAAATTTCAGACAAGTCCCAAGCGCATAAAACAAGTTATACCCATGGTACTTGGGGGCTAATGTAAGTTCATTATCCATATACTGGAAGTCCCGGTTCATCTACAACGAAGCTAAACCGGCACTTGGGGGCTACTACGGCCTGAAGACAGGATTACAAAGAACACAAAGCAAATATAAGTAAAGGAAATGAAATTACCTCGTACTTATCCTTCATCATGTTAACCAATCCGGATTCATAATCGCGGCTGGTAAAAAGCCGATTCAAATACCCGGAATGAAGTTCCTGGGCACTCAACTGGGCGTAGCTGGATAAGTCTGTGCTCCACTTGCCTTTTTCTTGTTGAAGTTTCTCCTCTTTGGCAGTGTGCTTGGCCAAGATGACAGGCTCAGCAGGAGCGGTAAAGCCTAATCCGGTTATCTCACAATCCGCGGATGAAGCAACAGTCGGTTGGATAGGAGCAGCAGTAGGCGTCGGGTTAGTAGGAGCCGGGCTAGCTTGAGGAGAGCTAACCCGGACAGGGCTCGCCGGTTCAACTACATTTTCCGTGTTAACATCCTCCGGAGCAGCAATGTCGTCACAATCCATGGGAATAGGGTCATCAAACTGAGATGCAGGATCATCTTCTGGAGGGATAACTTCTTCCGGATCAGCGGCCGGTTCAACAGTAGCAGTTTCGGCAGCCGGTTTGGTTGCTTTCGCCCTCTTGCTAGGCTTCGGCTTGCTGGAAAAATCAAAGGAACAATGAGAATTGTAAAGGTACAAATACAAGATAAACCGGATGTTGAAAAGGACTTACCCAGGCACGGTCTTCAGCACAGGGACCTGTGTAGCAGTCGACTCGTCGGAAGAGCACAAAGGAGCCTCCTGATAGTTAGGATCAGACGGTTTAAGCGGTTTACGTATGAGCCCGGCTTTTGGATGAAGAAGAGTTGGAGAAAGTAAAACCTCGGAGCGGCGCCTGCGAGCCGGAGTAAGGGGTATTCCGGATGATTCCACCACGTGGCCACTATGGCGCGTGGTCCGGCGTGCTTCATGCTGCTGCTTCTTCAAAAGAAATTTGGGGTCCAATTGAGCGTAAGGATGAGAAAAAGGGTATTTCCGGGACACCCGGCGGATTTTGGGGGGCAGCGGTTCTGAGTCTGAAGAGAGAGAAATTACCTCAACTTCCGCCGCTTTACTGCCTTCAGCCAGATCTTGTGGAAAGGCACTGTTAACATAAATTTGGATAAAGGGAGATTAAAACATATCAGGTTTAACTCGTACCTTGGAATCCGGATCATCTTCCTCAGGATGTGAACCGGAGGCAGCCACGGCCTTCTTCTTCTTAATGGCATACGTTTTCCGGCGTGGTTGTTTGGCCGACTTGTCTTGAGGTTTACTTTTCCAGAAGGGGTCGTTGGCTTGTGCAAAAGATAGGAAATAAATGGAAGACAATTGATATGGCCGGATCAGAACAAACAGAAAAGATCAGGAAAAAACTTACTGCTGGCGGTTTATTGTTTTCGCAGAACAGAGCTAAACCGGTCCGGCTGCACTCCTCCAAAGTGATGTTCAACATTTTCTTTGCGGACTCGGCAACTTCTTTTTCAGGAAGTATTATGTCAATATGGTGCAGTGGATCATCCGGTTTACTAGTGTATTCGCACATCAGGCCTGAGCGCCGGCTCAGCGGAAGTATACTCTAGGAAAGCCAACATCGAACGAAGTCTACTCCAGTTAAGCCGTTGGCCATAAAAGCCCTAAGCTTAGAAAGTTGAGGGGCAAACCGGGCCCGGTCTGGGGCGCTGAGGCGCTGTGGCAAGGGATGATCCTCAGGTAGACGGTATGCGCGGTAACCCGGCAGTGGGTTTTCTCCTTCAGGCGAAGTATCTATACAATAGAACCACGATTGGTTCCATTCCTTGGGGTGCGTGTGAAGGGCAGCGTGAGGGAAGCTCACATCCTTTCTTTTTTGAATGCTGACACCCCCCAATTCTTGATGTGGTCCGTCAAAAAACTCAGGCCGCCAGTTTAAATGGAAAAAGTCTCTGAATAGATCCACTTAAGGTTCTTCCTGAAGATATGCTTCTGAGAAGACTTGAAAATTGCAGACATTTGATATAGAATTCGGACCTACGTCCTGAGGATGGAGCTGAAAAGCGGCTAAGACATCCCAGAAGAATTTTGAACCGGGAGGGCTAAAGCCCCGGGCCAAGTGATCAAAGAAAACAATGACCTCTCCTTCTTTAGGAGTAGGGGGACATTCATCTCCCGGGGCCCGCCAGTGCAGAACCTCTTTAGGACCCAGAATACCGATTGAAGCGGCGTTTGTTAGGTCATCCTCAGTGATGCGGGAACGAGCCCAGTTGCAAGCGACAAACTGCTTGGCCATTGTTCGGAATAAGGAAATGCTGAAAAGTACAATACAGAATCCGGTTTACCAATTGCTAAAATTAAGCCGGAGCATTATATGAGATTGTGGATCTAAATTGCCGGTTTACACAAGGGGCTAATGGTATTACTAGTCCGGGAGCATATAAGAGTCAGACAGCTACCGGATTATGATGATAGAGAAGGCAGACGCTAAACCGTCAATTACAAGGTACAGGATTACGTCTAGACCGTCGAAGAGAGCATATGATTGATTAAACTAGTGAGTGAGCTACAGATCTACAATACGAAGAAACAGTTTCCACAAAAGGCTGAAGTAAAAATGGATCTGAGGCATAAGGAAAAGATGAAATATATGCAAGTCATATGCAGGAAGAACCACAGAGGTTTTCTACAGATCTAACTTAGCTGATAAACTAGAGGAAACTAAAGCACTTAACCGCGGAGCAGGAGCGCATTCAGAATGAATCTAATGAGGGTTCGAATCTATCGCAAGGTCAACCCACAGGGATGAACATCGAAGCTTCAAGGTTTCATGGCGGAAGCTATGGAAGGAACCCTAGATTGAGATCTACAGTGAAGAAGAAGGAATACGTGATGAAGAAGCGGACGGCGGTGAGTTGCTCTGGACACGATTCAGGGTGATGCAGCGGCCTGGCTCGACGACGGTGACGGGCTCGAAGAGCGGCGGCGGAGCTTCGAGTGATGGAGGAAGACGAAGGCAGAAGGGGGAAAAGAAGGCAGACCCCGGCAGTATTTATAAGCCGAAGAGGTGAAATGGTAAGCGCGGGAATCGAGGAGGTCAGAGATTGGATAAAGATTGCGTTGTCGCCTCGATTTTCGGGATGGCATTTAACAAAGGTAACAGACAGAGGTGAGCAAGAAATGCGGAGGTGATGTCACAACGGATTAAGGCGATTCCCGGAGATGACGTCATGGCCGGTTTATGAAACAGATAAATTACAAAGAAGAGATTTATGCAAGACTTAGAAGACTGACATGAACAAGTTCAAATCAATTTGGGGCCTAATGTCAGGGATATTACTAGCAGGTATAAACCGGCCAGGAAGATCCGGATTACACTAGTCTGGTTGTATTATTACAAAGCCCAGTAGAATATGTACAAATGTTACATCCCATAGAAGTTAGGCCCATGTGTAAGGCCCATGGTTTGTAAACCATCATATCATGTAACTTGGGATGTAAGACAGGAAGAGTAGAGACCAAGGCGGACACGTTTATGAGCCGGCCTCGGGACTCTATAAACTGGACCGGGCGTCGCCTCCTATATAAAGGGACGACCCGGCGACGGTTCAAGGACAAGAAACAACAAGTCGAGAGACAGGCAAGCAATCCGCTCCCTGTTCATCGACGCACAAGCAATACCACACCAAACTAGACGTAGGCTTTTACCTTCATCGAAGGGGTCGAACTAGTATAAACCTTCTGTGTCCTTTTTGTGCTTTTAACCCCTTCTAGCTAACCCGCGCGATGGCCTAATACCTAAGTCCTCTAATCCGGACATCTGCCGTGCCAATTCCACGATAGAAAGGTTTGGGTGGAATCAACACGTACACATCTATACTCTCGCACCACCTTTCCTTTGCTTCTCTGGAGCTCCGGCCGTTCTCCTCGTAAGTACAAACCATGGCTTCCTACTAGTACGACTTCCTGGCAGGCGGTAGTACCGCTCATGGTAAGCGGTAGTACCGCACAACCAGACGGTAGTACCGCCTCAGGACGCGGTAGTACCGCACCAGCGGTAGTACCGCATCACGAGGACGGTAGTACCGTGTATCTGTCCCGGCATTGCTCCTAGTACGGTAGTAGGTGCGGAAGTAATTTTTTGCTTCCGCATCCTACGCGGTAGTACCGCTTGAGACAAGCGGTAGTACCGTGCCGTGTTTTTGCTACTACCGTATTTCTACGGATGTATTTTATTTCATCCGTGCTTGTCCTCAGCCTGCCTATCTCTGCCTTGCGGTAGTACCGCAGGGACGAGCGGTAGTATCGCTCAGGCAATACTACCGCCCGTGTGCCTTCGCAACAGAGTGCATTCTAGGCTAGTACTGCTCCAACGGTAGTACCGCACCCAGAGCGGTAGTACCGCTGGCCAAGCGGTAGTACCGCAACTTACGTGCGGTAGTACCGCGCTCTGCGGGCAGAAATGTGGGATAACGGTTGGATTTGTTCTCCCACTATATATAGGGAGTCTTCTTCTCCAAGAAGACTCACCTCTTCCTCCCCAAAGCTCCATTGTTGCTCAAAGCTCCATTTCCGCCCGATCTCTCTCCCTAGCCAATCAAACTTGTTGATTTCCTCGGGATTGCTTGAGAAGGCATCGATCTACATTTCCACCAAGAGATATTTGATTCCCCCCACTAATCCGTGCGGATCTTGTTACTCTTGGGTGTTTGAGCACCCTAGACAGTTGAGGTCACCTCGAAGCCATATTCCATTGTGGTGAAGCTTCAAGGTGTCGTTTTGAGCCTCCAATTCGGTTATGGAGATAGCCCCAACCTTGTTTGTAAAGGTTCGGTTGCCGCCTTCAAGGGCACCACTAGTGGAATCACGGCACCTTGCATCGTGTGAGGGCGTGAGGAGAATACGGTGGCCCTAGTGGCTTCTTGAGGAGCATTGTGCCTCCACACCGCTCCAACGGAGACGAACTTCCCCTCAAAGGGAAGGAATTTCGGCAACACATCCTCGTCTTCACCGGTTTCACTTGTGGTTATTTCTTCCCTTTACTTGTACAAGCTTTACTTGTTTATCTTATATAGCTTGCTTGTGAGGTTGTTATCTTTACTTCCTATAAGTTGTCATCTTAGTAGCTTATCTAGACAACTTACTTTGACGCTTAATTTAAAGTGGTTAAGAAAAGTTAAAAATTGTTAGTTGCCTATTCACCCCCCTCTAGTCAACCACATCGATCCTTTCACCTAGTAGGAACACTAAGCTTGTCAACGATCTGACATAGTGGGGATCTAATCGATGTACCCAATGATATCGGTGTTCACATTTCTGTGAGACTGGAAAACCAGGACATGATGTTTGATGCCTTGGAGATATTGAAAGATATTCTTGAGTACCAACCAATTGTGTTTGGGGTATCCAATGGCATTATGGAACGCTGAGTCCCAATATTTCATTTCCATCATCACTTGGTCTAAATAGATCTTTCTCTATGTCTAGAGAATGAACTATCATGAGAGTTATTGATGGATAAGATTTGTGCACAATGAATTTCTTTAATATATTATGGATATAGACAACATAGTATACCATAATGTATGAATGAAGGTGCTCAATTTGTAGTACCGAGCGGTATTTTGGTTTACCCTAATCCTTCATTTTAAACCCCGTCATTTAGATGATTACATGTGTCGTCATTGCACACACACAAACATGGATAATCATCATTGTAGGAGTAATCCTTGTGAATAAGGAACTCACTACATCGGTTGTACCAAATGTACGGACAATAATAATAAGTCATATGGTGACTTATTGATTTTACACAATGTATGTTGCGTATTGCATTTTGATTCAGAAGTGAGATTCCATCGGGAATCAACCATATATGTCTGAATCTAGTGATCCACATGGATATGTGATCACTACATCTATCAACTACAGAGATAGATGATTTTGTACTGCCAATGATATAAGTAATCGGAAAGAGATTCCACCTCTGGAGAATAGTTGGGTACCTGCGTGAACCCTTATGCTACAATACTTGCTCTTTGTTTCACCACCTCGTTTTTCTCAATTCTGTTTCCAGAAGAAAAACTGGTGTAGGTATTACTTATGAATACCTTCCCATTATTGAGCAAGATCATTTCTACCTAGATTATACCATATGCTTGAGTTCAGTCTGAGTGTTGTTCACACTTTGCCATGGCCATGGTCTTTGGATCTGAATCATTTGAAAGGTTTTTGTAATCTAGTTGAGAAATGTATGTCGACAATTGTAGACTTCTGGTTATATGATTTTCCAGAATCTATATATCAATATATAGTTGATGGAAATGTCGTTACCCATGTTGATTGCTCGCGATTTCCCAATGCGATTGAGTCGGGTATTCCGATGTCCCGGTCATTGTGTGCACTATGACCTGGGTTGATTGAGGTTTCCCGTCCACTAGGTGTATAATAGCCATTAGGTGTCTGTCAACGTGAAGTTGACTTGCATTTACTGATTCATAGGCCTTGATATCCTTGCTTGCGAGAAGCTGAATCCTGATGTACTATTGCCGTACTTCTCCCCCTGTTGCTTTGAACGAGGAGTTGAGTGGTTTTATTTGGCACCTCCACTCTTTCCGACATATTTTTCAGAATTGTAGGATTGTATGACACCATTATAGTCAGTAAATGAATCTGGCAAGTTATTTGCAATGTGTTGCAAATCTTATGAACGCATGGTTCAGATCTTTGAGTACGTGGATTTGAGGCAGAAATGTGTTGAACATTCCACTAATTTCCTGGCATTCTTCATGGTACTTGAATTCTCTCCCTAATGCCTGGAAATATTCCTCATTGAATCAGCATACTGGCCTTGAATAACTCCTCATGCGAGAGGCTTGAGGTATTGACGAAAATACAGTTATTCCTCACATAGATCCCAACTATATGTTGAGGGGCCAATTATGTATGCCGGGTGGTGATATCGGTATGCAACCGAATTACCGCAGATAGGAAATACTTGGTAGATATCCACATATCAAAGATAGAGGGGAATCATATTATGCAGTTATGTCATGAGCGTGTAAAACTGCATGACTCCAACGTAAAGTTGATAAGTTGCAATTCCAAAGTAAAGATAATGCAATGAGCTTAACACTTTGGATGGTATTCTACCAAACCATTTGAGTCTAGACATTAGGAAAAATTGCTAAACTTCAATCCGAGGGCCATAGAGAAGGCACTCAAGGAGAATTCTGCAATGTTATCCATTCGATTTGCTTGAAATCAATGTCGGGATAATGAGCCAATGGTTTTGTGTGAATAAAGCACACACTTCAGACCATCATGTAGATATGTCTTAGGGAACCATGGAATACCTGAATAGTCTACTCAATGGTTGGGAAGAGCCACTTACCTCGACTTGATGCATTCAAGGAGTCTGAGTGGTTCAGCATACACTTTAAGGTGTGCGAGCCTTAAAATTTGCCTCCTTGTGTTACATGTTGTGCACACAAAATCCAAATATTGTTAGAATTTAGCATCATAATAATCATAAACCATTGGAATTGCTGATAGTTTTGGTTTCAACCCAATGTCAATGATGACCAAAGCAGGAATGCCAAGGTTTTCATGCAAAAGGCACTCTGGAAAACTATCTCGTACGCAACATGTGCTACGGGTTTTGTAGTATGTGTAGTACAACCCAGATGATACATAGAGAATGTGCTTGCCATATCAGTTGCATATGGTAAAGAGAAGTTATTTCTCTTTGCTGTCATCATAAGTTTCGGTAGAGAAACTATTTTGACAGATACATCTATAGTTTAGTAGGGTACGAGTTAAACCGGAAAGCAATAAAGCATCCTTAAGTTACCCGAGTACCCACATGGATAGTAAATATGACTCGAGTTGAGCCAACAAATACCTCATCACGTCTAGCGATTTAAAAATATCTCCTTTTCTCCCAACGAGAGTGGAAACATTTCACTTTCCTGAGTATAGAGTTTGTGGTGCATATGTCCACAAGGCACAAATCATCTTTCATCAGATTGACCCCCGTAGAAATCTATATATAGACATGAAGATTCTCAAGAAAATCATTGTCAGATATATAGAATACATACAAATGTATTTGTACCAAAGTGCTGATACAATATATTGTGATATACAATATATGATGACAAGAATACTTATGTTGTTGTTACAACATCGTAAATGGACATTAGTTATATTGACCACTCAGGAGATTGGAACACTATTCATAGTCTCCAAACATATTAGTTGAGGCATATTCAACCATCACATTCTCCGTGCCCATAGGGTCCCGTCATAGCTGGTGATGTCGGATTGAAGGTTGAAGTAAGATTCAAACCTTTGCCCTTGAGGTTCATTGTATCCCAGGAATTGCTGATACAGAATAACCAGATACTGAGATCTGAATCTAATGCCTTATGATATATAAGACATCATTTTTCTGTTAGCGGTGTGATCCTGACGAGAGGTGAATCCAGGATTGCACACATTATCCCACGAGACACAAGAGCGATCATGATGTCCATGACCCAGATAGGCCAGTGATGGCCATTGAGGGCGAATGCCTCAAACTCTATAGCCATATGTTACCTGTATGGGTAAACCAGAGATAATTAATTTACAACCAGTAAATTAAAGACCATCATGGTTGATGTTGTAATGAACTTAGAAAAATCAATGGGTATTTCAAGAACTTATCTTGAAACCATTAGTGTAAACTTCAAATTGCAAAGTATGACATCTGGAAGATAATCTCCGAAAGGGAGTAGATCTCGTAGCACTAGGGAGTATAATCGGATGAGATCAGTAGAGACTCACTCCTAATGTCTTATGTCATGACTTAGTAAAATGCATGGGAGATCACAATGTTGTGCAATCATAATGTCAAATATGACAAAATATAGGCTTAAACAGTAGTGGTGATAATCTGCAAAGCAGTGGATTTACACACTACCTTGGGAACTGATACGTCCAGAACGTATCTATAATTTCTGCTTGCTCCATGCCTCTTTTGTGTGATATTGCTATGATATTTATGCACTTCCATACACTTTTGATCATATTTGGACTAACCTATTAACTCAGTGCACCCCAGTGCCAGTTCCTGTTTTCTGCTGTTTTTTTATTTCAGGTTTCCCCCATATTAAAAGTACCCTAAAAATTCCGGGAAATATATAGGAAAAATCAGCGTATCGGGAGTTTTCGGAAAAACCAAGGCAAGGCCAGAGGGGAGCCAGGGGCAGCCCATGCGGCCCCCCTCCTGGCCGCGCCGGGGGGCTCCTGGGCCCCCCTCTCCACCTCTAGTGCCCCCCTTTGGCATATATTTACCACATGTCCCGAAACCCTCGAGGACGGAACCCCTTTTCGCGATCTCATCTCTGTTCCGCCGCCGCCGCGCTTCCAAGATCGGCAGCACCAGGAGAACTCTTCCCGGCACCCTGCCGGAGGGGAGGATCACCACCGAGAGCTTCTCCACCACCATGGATGCCTCCCGGATGAGTTGTGAGTAGTCTCCCTTGGACCATGGGTCCATGACCAGTAGCTATGTGATGTTCTCCTCCCCTCTTTGTTCTTCATGGATTAGACCTCGTGAGCTGCCCTACATGATCAAGGCACATATGTAATCTTTATGTTGTTGCTAAGTTGAGTTTGCTGGGATCCGATGGATTATGAGATTATGTTCAGATTGTGTGTGAGTAATATATTTGATTCACCTCTTTTATATTTATGTTCTTGAGTAATTCTTTCATGTTCTCCGTTGCTGTTTATTGCTTTGGCCAAGTAGTAGGTAGTAACTCCAAGAGGGAACGTTATGCTTGATTGTGGGTTCATGCCCCTCGATGACTAGTTTGAGTGACAGAAACATGAGTCTAGGGGATGTGCTGTTGCCACAAGGGGGAAAACGACGGTGCTTGTACTTGCGGGTGCAAGGATTGTTTACTTTACGCAAAGTTCTTTTAATGCAGTTGTCTGTTGCTTTGAGTTTACACTATGGGTGGGACTCGCAACTTAATATCGGCAAGATGTTCTGGATAGATATCTCAAGGTGGATGATTAGTAGTAGATGCAGATGGATTTCGGTCTACTTGCCTTGGCGTACCGCCCATGCTTTTGAGCCTCTACCTTTCTGTACAGCATAGTTAGCATTGGTTTGTGCACATAATCCTTTCAATTGCCCAGCTGTAATTTGTTTACCTCGCTTAGCTGTTTTATCGTCTTTTGGGAGAGAGACATCACTAGTGAACATCATGGGACCCCGGTCCATATTACCATCACTGATCACACCCGCTATTTACTTCCTGTTCTTATTTATTAGTTGCAGTCATACCTATCACTATTATCTCTTGCGTTTGATCCGTTGTAAACGACAAGGGCGGAGGGATTGACAATCTCTCTATACTCGTTGGGAGTAAAGTTATTTGTATCTGTGTGCAGGTCCTGTCAAGCAGAAGTTTCTGACGCTATTGACACCTTCTTGTCGACCCTCGGAGTCTCACGAGATTGGATCCTTGGTATCTTTGCCAAGGGAAATTTGCCGCTACGCTACATCTCAAACCTTCCACTTGGGGTAAGAAGCCATCAAGCAAGTTTCTGGCGCCGTTGCCGGGGACTCCACTCTTCAAGATATGGGAGTTGCACGCTATCTTTTACCTTTGCTTTTTAGTCTTGTTAGTTTACCTTTCAGTTTTTGTTTTTGTGTCCTTTATCAAAAATCACAAAAATAGTTATCTTGCATGCTGCTATGGGTTCCACCGAGAACACCAAGTTGTGTGACTTCACTAGTCATAACAACGATGACTTTATCTGCACGCCTATTACTACACCTGCCACTTCAGCACCCTCTTATGAAATTAAACCTGCTTTACTGAACCTAGTTATGAAAGATCAATTCTCCGGTGCTGGAGATGATGCTGCTTTGCACTTAAATAATTTTGTTGGGCTCTGTGATATGCAAAAGTACAAAGAAGTAGATAGTGATATTGTTAAGCTTAAGCTTTTTCCTTTCTCCTTGAGAGGAGGAGCTAAAATTTGGTTTCAATCCTTGCCTAGAAATAGCATAGATTCTTGGGACAAGTGCAAGGATGCCTTTATTGGGAAGTACTATCCCCCTGCTAAAATTATCCAACTTAGGAGTAACATAATGAATTTTAAACAATTGGATAATGAACACGTTGCCCAAGCTTGGGAACGCATGAAATCTCTTGTCAAGAACTGCCCTACTCATGGTTTGACTACTTGGATGGTTATCCAAACTTTTTATGCAGGCTTGAACTTTACCTCGAAGAACTTGTTAGATTCGGCCGCGGGAGGAACCTTTATGTCAACTACACTTGGTGCTGCCACGAGGCTTCTCGATGAGATGATGACCAACTATTCCCAATGGCACACCGAACGCGCTCCAACAGGTAGGAAGGTAAACTCTGTCGAGGATATTTCCTCCCTAAATGAAAAAGTTGACTTGATCATGTCTCTACTTTCCAAGCAATCTTCTATTGATCCTCATGATGTTCCTTTAAATTCTTTGATTGCTCAAGATCAAGTAGATGTGAACTTTATCTCTAGAAACAATTTCAATAACAATGCTTATAGGAGTAATTTTGGTAGCAACCCTAGACCGTTCCCTTCTAATTCCTATGGGAACAACAATGCTTATCCTAACATCAGGAACTCCACTTCTGAACTAGAGATTATGCTTAAAGACTTCATCACTACCCAAGAAGCCTTCAATAAGAGTGTAGAAGAAAAACTAAACAAACTAGATAATCTCTCTTCGAAGGTAGACAATTTAGCCCATGAGGTAGAATTGCTTAAAATTAGAACTTCCCCTCTTGAGGAGAGGAAGACCACTCCTATGAATGCTATTCAAGTGCAAATTAATGAAAACATTAGGATGATGGCTAAACTTAAAGAGAGATGGGCTACAGAAAAGGAGGAAGAAGATAGAATTAAGAGCCTTCCTACCCACCACACTGTTGCTACTATCCAAGTTGTTGAGGATATCCAAACTCTTAGCACCCAATGCACTCCTGGTCCCATTGGACCTATTAATGGTGATGCTATGACCTCAACCGTAGAAACTCCTGTGACCATAGAAGCTACCAAACAAGTGAACCTAAAGGACACCACTACCACTTTACTTGATAGTAGTGACCTTGATTTTGATAATTGCACCCTTTCTGAAGTTATTGATTTTCTTCACAAGATGTCTAGAGATCCCCATACTAGCATGCTTAATCTTGCCTTCACAGAGCATATCACTAATGCTCTTATCAAAGCTAGGGAGGAAAAGCTTAGGGTAGAAGCCTCCATACCTAGGAAGCTAGAGGATGGTTGGGATCCTATGATTAAAATTAAGTTGAATAACTTCTCTTGCTATGCTTTATGTGATGTTGGAGCTAGTACCTCCGTTATGCCCAAAAGAATATATGATATGCTTAAATTGAAATCTTTTGATCCTTGTCCTTTTGGTGTTCGTCTTGTTGATTCTTACATAAAGAAACCTTTGGGGAGGATCGACGATGTTCTTATCATTGTCAATGACAATTATGTTCCCGTTGATTTTACTATTATGGATATTGAATGTGAACCTTCATGTCCAATTATTTTGGGACGTCCTTTTCTTCGCACCGTTGGTGCTATCATTGACATGAAAGAGGGGAATATAAAATTCCAATTTCCTCTCAAGAAAGGGATGGAACACTTCCCTAGAAAGAAGATTAAGTTACCTTTTGAGTCCGTTATACGGGCTAGCTATTCTTTTACTCTTGATAAAACTTGATCCTCTCTTTTTGCATCATGCCTAGCTTAAAGGCATAAAAGAAAGCGCTTTTGGGAGGCAGCCCACAATGAATAAAGTTTTATTTTGTTTTTGTTGTGTGTTGATGTTTTTTACTACAGTAGCATCATCATTGTATCTTTTCTTTTCAGCTTTGTGCCAAGTTTAGCCTCCGATTGCAAGAAAGTTCAAAAGTTGTCACGTGCAGTCCAGAAAACAGATTCTGTCCTTGGACAGAAAAATTCGTATAAAATCATCATATCATCTTTTTGGTCTGAATTTTTTTGACAGCGTGATCTATACAATTGGCTTTCGGGCGTCTATTCTGAGTTTTTTGATTTGAGTTGCAGAAGTGCCCCGAAAAAATTATTTACTACCTGCTAGTCTGTTTTTCACAGATTCTGTCCTGTTTTGCCTTTTTCTTCGTTTTGCAAACCTTGAGCTTGTTTTTTCTTTGCAAAAACCTTTTGGAAATCTTGAGAAACAGTAGCTCTTCAAGATTATCTTTATTTCCATCAAGTAAAAATTATTTTATTATGGGTACTAACCTCGCTAATCAGATTATGATGAGTTATGTATGAAGGGAGTTTTCAAGTGTGCGAGGGAAGATGATAAAAAGATTCAGGAGGGTCAAACGCTCAAGCTTGGGGATGCCCCCGTGCACCCCCAAGAAATATTCAAGAAGACTCAAGCGTCTAAGCTTGGGGATGCCCCCGTGCATCCCCTTCTCCATCAACAATTATCAGTTCGTCTTTCGTTCCACTATATTTTAATCACTTCATGCGTTATGTATTATGCTTGGAGCGTCTTGCTTTTAGTTTCCCTTTTTAGTTTTCTTTAGCTTTGCTTGCTATTCATAACGAGTTAGAACCCAGCTTTCTTTGTGTGGGAGAGAAACACGCTCCACTTCAACCTAGAACACAACATAGGATTTTCATGCTTATCTTTGTTGTGTGTGTTCTTTGTCTTTCCATAGCTACTGTCATGTTTAGCTCTTAGTTTTCATGCCTTTCTTTTTAAAGAGCTTTTGTTTAATTGGTTGTTGAACTCTCCTGAGTTTTCTTGTTTATCTTGTTAAGAGAGTTTGTTTGTTGCACTGAGTTGTGTGTCTTAACTTAAAGTAGGTAATTGAGGTTGCTATTTAATTTTAGTAGTAACTTGCAATAGTTTTGAGGTATTGCCATGAGTAATGACTGAACTTTTGGTGTCAAGAGCTTTAGCCTATTAGTGATAGATGTCGTATTTTGGGAAATCCGTGTTTATTTTCGAAAACCTACAAAATAGTTGAGAACTTTAACTACTAAATGGATCACTAATCTTTGGAGGGATCGAATATTAGAGTACACTCACGTATCATGAGTCGAGGATGCGCAAGGATAACCAAATCCCCATACACTCCTCCTCGGGGTACTTTTCTCTTTGTGAACCTCCTAATTAGATTGAGAGTTACCGATAATAAGTGCATGAGTTCTTCGGACTAATGTGAGTATTCGAAGGTTGACACTTCCACCTAACCATATTTTTCTAGCCTCTTCGGTACCGTGCATTGCCCTTTCTCACCTCGAGAGTTGGCGCATACTTCGCCGGTGCATCCAAATCCTTGGCACGATATGCTCTGTCATCATAAGCCTCATTATATCCTTCCTCAAAACAGCCACCATACCTACCTATTAAGGCATATTCATAGCCTTTCCGAGATACATTGCCATGCAACATCCATCTTCTCATGACTTGATCTTCATGTCATACATGCTTTTTGCTTGATCGATGAGCCGCATGCTAGTTGGGCCTTGCCCTAATCATTGCTACATGACGCGCTAGTATCATTGCATATCCTGCTACACTGGCAAAGGCATACATTTGCATACATCATGATAGTTCCATTTTCTTTATGTTGAGTACTTTTGTAAAGTGTGAAAGATCTTCTATACTTCTCGTAATACATAGAGTGTTGCCCCTAAAGTGAGGAAAAGATCCCAAAGAGGACAAATCAAAAGATCCCAAAGAGGACAAAATCAAAAGATCCCAAAGAGGACAAATGAGAGATAAATAGAAAGAGCCATTGAGGCCACAGAAAAAATAGAAAAAAGAGAAAAAGAAATAAAAAGAGAGAAGGGGGCACACTACTATTTCTTTTGAGAGATCCACACTCGTACTCCATCTTATACCTTGTGCTCCATAGAGATTATCATTCATGCATATAGCTATGTGGGGACCTTTACACTATAGAACTTGGCTTGTATATTCCAATGATGAGCCTCCTCAAAAGAGCTCCAGGTCTTCTTGAGCAAGCAAGTTGGATGCACCCCCACTAGTTCCATTGGAGAGCTTACCTTAGCTCATATGTGCATCCGTTGCATGGCAATCCCTACTCCTCACATCATATCTATCATTTGGCTTTCTCTCGCCGATGATTGTCCTCATTGATGTGAGCCTTTCACACCTTTTTTGTCTTCCCCCTCTATCATTTTTCTCTTTTTGCCATCCTAAGTGTCGATTTTCTTGCTTACGCTCATCCATTGCATGAGTGCTCAAAATATCGAAAGGGAGTGGACCATTTTGACTTGTACCTGACTGACGGTCTGGGGATGAGTCAAGATAAGATTCCAAAGAAGACCAAGTGTGAAACTTTAGTAGATTAAGTTCTCAACAATACAAAAACTATGTTTTACTCTCTCATATATCCCTATCCCCTTTCTTGCACGCAAACACCATTTGGAGACATTCGAGTCACGGACAGCGAGAGCTCTTGCACCTTTATGTTCTTGTGTTACTTGTTACAATGCTAATATAGACTCTTGCTTGTTATGACTTGAATTGAATTACATGCCTTGATTGCTTTACTTAAAAGTTCTTATATGGTTAATAGCATGTCACCATAGAAATTATGCTTGTTATCATTTACCTACTCGAGGACGAGCAGGAATTAAGCTTGGGGATGTTGATACGTCCAAAACATATCTATAATTTCTGCTTGCACCATGCCTGTTTTGTGTGATATTGCTATGATATTTATGCACTTCCATACACTTTTGATCATATTTGGACTAACCTATTAACTCAGTGCACCCCAGTGCCAGTTCCTGTTTTCTGCTGTTTTTCTATTTCAGGTTTCCCCCATATTAAAAGTACCCTAAAAATTCCGGGAAAAATATAGGAAAAATCAGCATATCGGGAGCTTCCGGAAAAACCAAGGCAGGGCCAGAGGGGAGCCAGGGGCAGCCCAGACGGCCTGCCCATGCGGCCCCCCTCCTGGCCGCGCCGGGGGGCGCCTGGGCCCCCCTCTCCACCTCTGGTGCCCCCCTTTGGCATATATTTACCACGCGTCCCGAAACCCTCGAGGACGGAACCCTTTTTCGCGATCTCATCTCTGTTCCGCCGCCGCCGCGCTTCCAAGATCGGGAGCACCAGGAGAACTCTTCCCGGCACCAGGCCGGAGGGGAGGATCACCACCGGGAGCTTCTCCACCACCATGGACGCCTCCCGGATGAGTTGTGAGTAGTCTCCCTTGGACCATGGGTCCATGACCAGTAGCTATGTGATGTTCTCCTCCCCTCTTTGTTCTTCATGGATTACACCTCGTGAACTGCCCTACATGATCGAGGCACATATGTAATCTTTATGCTGTTGCTATGTTGAGTTTGCTGGGATCCGATGGATTATGAGATTATGTTCAGATTGTGTGTGAGTAATATATTTGATTCACCTCTTTTATATTTATGTTCTTGAGTAATTCTTGCATGTTCTCTGTTTCTGTTTATTGCTTTGGCCAAGTAGTAGGTAGTAACTCCAAGAGGGAACGTTATGCTTGATTGTGGGTTCATGCCCCTCGATGACTAGTTTGAGTGACAGAAACATGAGTCTAGGGGATGTGCTGTTGCCACAAGGGGGAAAACGGCGGTGCTTGTACTTGCGGGTGTAAGGATTGTTTACTTTACGCAAAGTTCTTTTAATGCAGTTGTCTGTTGCTTTGAGTTTACACTATGGGTGGGACTTGCAACTTAATACCAGCGAGATGTTCTGGATAGATATCTCAAGGTGGATGATTAGTAGTAGATGCAGATGGATTTCGGTCTACTTGCCTTGGCGTACCTCCCATGCTTTTGAGCCTCTACCTTTCTGTACAACATAGTTAGCATTGGTTTGCGCACATAATCCTGTCAATTGCCCAGCTGTAATTTGTTTACCTCGCTTAGCTATTTTATCGTCTTTTGGGAGAGAGACATCACTAGTGAACATCATGGGACCCCGGTCCATATTACCATCACTGATCACACCCACTATTTACTTCATGTTCTTATTTACTAGTTGCAGTCATACCTATCACTATTATCTCTTGCGTTTGATCCGTTGTAAACGACAAGGCCGGAGGGATTGATAACCTCTCTGTACTCATTGGGAGCAAAGTTATTTGTATCTGTGTGCAGGTCCTGTCAAGCAGAAGTTTCTGACGCTATTGACACCTTCTTATCGACCCTCAGAGTCTCACGGGATTCGATCCTTGGTATCTTTGCCAAGGGAAATTTGCCGCTACGCTACATCTCAAACCTTCCACTTGGGGTAACCAACGAGGGGCGAGAAGCCATCAGGATCCTGATACATCAATTTTAAGAAATCACTAAGAATTTTGCATCTGTATTTGCAAGAAATTGAAAATCTCAATTGCAAATAGATGTATTAATCTTGACATGTGTTTAATATGGAAATAAATACATCATAGATATATTCCGGAATACATCGTACTCAACGGAGAAATAGTACTGTAGAGGTACTGAATTTATCTAGATGGGAAATCTCAATTTTAAATGAACATAATTAATCTCAACACGTGATAAACGTGGAAATATATTACATCAACTTAAGATCTGGAATACATCTCGGTACTCAACAGATATACACTACTATTGTAATGAATAGTAATGATGTTGCAAACTTGATGTTCAAGTGAAAAACTTGAATTGTATAAACCTCAAGATAAAATGAGATGATATTGTATCAAGTTGCAAGATAATTCAGCAGGGTGAATTAATATTTTACGAGAGAAAATTAATCTCAGCCGCAATGAGATTGTTTTGCGAGAGATATATATTTCTCAATCGCAAATCAATATTGTTGTGTGAGAAAACTTAATCTCAATCGAAAAACAATGTTGTTGTATAGGGAATTGCAATAGCAATCACATTTCAACATACACACATTTATGAAGTTTTAAAACTCAACAGAAAATGGGTTAAATGCATATCTATACATACATGATCTAAAGATGACAAATGCTAATGAATAGCACTAGTAGTTTGACCATGTCGAATTATCCTGGAACGTACAGGAATTAGTCGCAACTCGCAAGATGTATGCACACGAGCCTATTATGGAAATAGGTAAAACCGCAAGGGCTAAAGTGCATAACTCGCGAAGAGATAAGGCTCCATGGCCTTTTCTTGTGCGGCCATGAATTCCCAGTGGGGAATTTTTCTACGCCACAACCATTCGAGTTAGACTCGTCGACCGGAGGTGGCATTGTTTCCGCCGAGGGAGGGCCGCCGTTGTGGGCGCGCTGGTGTCTCTACTGCGGGGAGCCACGCCGGAGGGCGCCTTGCGACGATCTCGGGTCTGACCGAGCGTCGGGTAAAAGGCTGCTTGCTGCCGGCCGGAGGGAGAACCCGCGCCATCTCCGTCATGGTCGGCCGCACCTGGAGGGGTAGGGGCCGAGTGCCACTGCGCGCCGCATGGCGATAGTGCCGAGGCAGGGGACCTTGCACCTCCACGTGCTGGATGACGCGATAGCGCCGCAGGTGCTCATACTTGAGCATGGGGCCTCCACTGCTGCGTGATGCGGCTGCGCTGCAGAGAGACGGGCCAAGGGCCGCTCAGAGGAGCGGCGTGCCGTGGCTGTGGTCTCCATCGCGCCGGGGCGGATTGATGCTACCGCATGCCTCTTCCTCGAGGATGTTGTTGCTGTAGTGACGGCTAGGCGACGAGCAGCAACGGCCAATAGTACCAGCGCAAGGGAAATTAGAAAATGACATGGTACCTTCTTCTCCCCTTTGCATGACTGGTTGCGTTCTCGATTGAAGCTTTCTCTTCTTCGAACCATGATTTTCTTTCCGTTGATGCTTCAGCAATCCTTTCATCTCATCATGCCCACATGCTCAGATGAAGCAATTCTCGTAAGATCAAAGACGTTCAGGAAAAAGCAATCAATGATTGCATCATTGATTAATCACAAGCAGAGAAGATCAAATAAGCAATCTATTGACAAATTCCCTTCTCTATGCAGAACAAGGCAGTGGCCGGTTGACTCAGCGCTTAGTGCTAATTAGCCCAACTCTGAGCGTTTAGCAACGCCGTCCGCTCGGAAGCCACGCCATCGGGGCAAGCCATGGCCGCTCGCCGTTGTTGTTCGAGGGCTGTGGTCGGGGAGGCACCGGGTTCCCCAGGCGGGCGTTTCAGGCGTACATAACCGCTGCCTCGGGTGGCCTATTTCTCTCGTTGGAGAGCAAAGGGCTGATAACGTGTTTTGACTAGGGCACGAGAGAGACAATAGACAGAAAGTAAAAGTGAATAGTTGTTCTCATTGATGATGAGATTACACATACATATAGCCCCCGAAGGGGTCCGTCCGAAGGGACACGAGACAACCGCCTCGATTAGGAAAAGCAGAGATTAATAGGATTAATTAAATCCTAACACATACAATGCACCGTTAGTCACCATACCAACTAGAGCCATCCGAGAATTAACGTTCCCTGTGTGTTTCTACACTGATGTTGCTTCTCGAATTGGTAGATGTTAAGCATAGGCTTCTGCATCAGTGGAGCTTTCCTAGATCTTTCTTTGCAGAACATCTATTGCTGGTCTTCAATCTGTCATGCACAATGCACAAATTTTTGTGTAGAGATACTATTTGCAGCACGAACATGATACTTCAGCTTTGATTACTTGTTCCTTGTAAAATTTATGTTTTACATTTTGTGCAACTATCGGTTTTCTCAACTGTTTGAAAAAGGCATGTAAAAAAATATACCTTCAACATGTTTTTACCATTTCACTATTTTAGTCAAGTTCTTGGTCGATGGTGCTTGTCATTAATAATGAGGTAAAAGCACCGGGGGTCCTTAGAACTTTGTCCGAAATGTGACGATTTAGTCCTACAACTTGCAAAATGGACCTACCCAGTCCTACAACTTGCAGTCAATGTGCAAGTTTGGTCCTGGACCAATCACAGATCGACAAGTGGACAGCCGGCCCGAGCTGGTCAGCGCACACGTTTTTGGCAAAAAAAACTCCCTTTTCTTTTAATCAAACCGGAGGACAACCTCGAGAGTGACATGACAGTACCTGAATTAATTATGTTGGGAAACTCCTGTAGCTTATCCATTTGCCCCCCGTCTCCATTCTTCTTCCTGTCGGTGTGGGGGACGCACGGTTGTTGCTGCCGTCAACAACCATGGCTGCGTCGTCGGAGCTCTTCGGCGGTCGGCAGCCGCCTCCCTCCGCCCACCTAGTTCGGCCGCTGACTTTCTTCCCTTTGGACTATGGTTAGTTGGCCTCTGCTCTACGCCTCCCCTCCCCTGTTCATCTCCTGCTATGCGCCCAGCCAAGTACATGCAAGTACGGCTGATCCGTGTGATTTGGAGGAAGATTCATTGTTATGTAGTGCTTTTATGTGGCAATGTTGCATTCTTACCATGAAAGCTAGGGCTTTGAGCTATGTATTTAGTCTAGGGTTTCAGCAGCAAGGTATGGGTTTCGTGCATGAAGGTAGTGTTGCTGTTTGCCAGCATCCTATTTGGAAATTCGTATGCAATTCATGTGAAGTTTGTCGTATGGTTTTGTCTTAGATTTGCTTACATGCATTGTAGTTCTAGATTTCTGAACTCTGTAGTCCTTTTATGATGATGGTGTGTTCTATTTGTACAATACTGAACTTTGGCTTATGATTTTGATGAAGATCGTGGCCCAAAGCCTATGAAACTAGTCCTATGAATTATTTGAATCTGTGCTGCACAATTAACTGAATTTCTTCAATTTAGTGATAGAAGTTATCTGAATCTATGTTGTTATCTGCATAATTGTCTGAATTTTTAACCGAATCTGCATAGTTAATTGTTCACTGTTAAATTTTTAGTGTTATATTCAGTTTACTGAATTTTTAATTGAATTTGTGAAAATAAGAGTTCAATGTTATAAATAAATTGTTATATTCACTAAACTGTATTTTGCACTGAATTAATGCACTTTTGGATGCAGTTTGGGATTTAGCAATGGGACAAATTGTTGACACTCCTTTCTTTACACTGGAACTGGAGCATGGTGGAATTTTCTGTGGACCCATGAGTGACCTAGAGTACTATAACCCATGTTTAGAGGTGCTTGACTATGTTGATGCTTGCACATTTTCATATGCAGTCTTAGAAGAGCACTTAACATGGTTGGGATATCCTGTCAATGAGCACATAATTTACCGGTGCTTACTTGAGAAAACAATTTCAGATGGCTAGGTGAGGATTAGAAGTGATGAGGATTTGCAGCATTTGATCACAGCTAGTGCTCATCACAAAGTTCTTGCAATTATGGTTGACCATGCAGACTTCATCAGCAATTTCGGAGAAGATTTGATATTGAAGATGCCATCAGTTGAAATTCATGTCAGAATGGCCAACTCAATTGTTGGTGCAGCCAGTGCAACATCTACTCACAACATCATTTCTATTAGTGTTGAAGATCCAATTTGAGAGGTTGCAGCTGATGGAACAGAAGTAGAGACTTTGCTGGCAGATGGCGTAGAGCCAAATTTGCTTAATGATGGTGCTGACCCAAGTTTGCTGACAGATGGTGCAAAGCCAAACATGCTTAGTGATGGTACTCACCCAAACTTGCTGGTTGCTGGTGCAGAGCCAAATTTGTAGACTCAAGATGTTGCACTGTCAGATTCATAATTCAGTGACAATGATTATGACATAGATGATGGAGATGATGATCTTTATGAAGACAACACTAACTTCGATGTTGATGAATAGGCTGAGCAAGAGGAGGTAGAGGTTGAGCCTGACTGTGTACTTGAAGATGAAGATCTGAACCTCTCTACTGAAGCAGAAGATCAACTTAAGTACAAGTTTAAAGCTTTCAATTCCAAGGCGGACATGAAATCCCCTCGTTTAAATTAGGTATGGTATTTGCTGATGTGGTTGAGCTGAGGAAAGCTTTTAAGGCATATGCAATAAGGAACAGAGTGCAGATCAAGAAGGTGAAGAATGACAAGATCACATTAGAGGCAGTTTGTCAGGGTGGTGGCCCATGGGTGCTTAAGGCTGGAAATGACAACATGACTGGAGGTTTTGTCATCAAGGCCTACAATGCATTGCATAAGTCCAAAAGAAGTGGAAGCTAAAGGATTTCATAGCAAAATTCATGTGCAATTTTTTCATTGATGAGTTCAGAGATGACCACAAGATGTCACTTGGAACATTTTCAAGGAAAATAACAAAAGGAATTCAATGTTACTCCTAATAGATGGAAGTTGGCTAGGGCTAGAAAGCAAGCACTTAAGGAGATCCATGGTGATGAGGAAGAGCATTTCAGTAGGCTATGGTATTATGGGCATGAGCTAATGAGCAAAAACCCTGGGTCTACATTCCTGCTAACAACTACACTTGTGAAAGATACAAATTTTCCAATGGGCAGGAAATGTTTGAAAACATTGTATTGGTCATATGATGCATGTAAGAGAGCTTGGCTAAAGGGCTGCATCCACCAGTGTTTACTAAACAGTTGGTGAGGGAGTCCTGGATTAAGGGGTCCTCGGGCTGCCAGACTGTTGGGTTCGGGCGGGATTGATAGGCTACAGTGGAGCCAAGCCCGAATACGGATCTATGACCAGATAAGGAAACCTCAGAGTCGTGGTGTATCCTCCAAGCCAAGAATAGGCATGATCTTTATCTCTTCGTGACAAATCACATGTAACCCTAACCCTATCGGTGCCTATATAAACTGAGGGTTTTAGTCTTTAGGGCTAGATTTTCATTCATCACCTCTCCCATGTAGGGTTCAGCTCGCCTGATCTCGAGGTAGTTCAACTCTGTAACCATACCCATCGAATATAATCAACCAGGAGTAGAGTTTTACCTCTTCGAGAGGTCCTAAACCTTGGTAAAACCTTGTGTCCCCTGTCTCATGTTCCTCATCGATCCTAGACCCATAGCTCAGGACCCCCTACCCGAGATCCACCGATTTTGACACCAACATTGGTGATTTCGTTGAGAGTTCCGCTGTTGGGTCGCCCGAGGATCCATGGCTCGCCTAATCACCGGGGAGGGCGTCGACTCCAGGGACCTCTTCATCCCTGGACAACTCTTCGCGTTCGGCAGCATCGTGCTGCATGCCAACCCAACTGGTCATCTAAACAAGACCGGCAACTTCGCCCCTGAGCACCGGATTTGATTCGGCAATTTGGAGTATGCTGCGAATATACAAGGCGATCTGGTCTTTGTCGGATTCACAACCTCCTCCAACACCCCCACGGGCCTCGGCATGCCCGTACTGGAGCCCCTTTCTGACTCGATCTACGGATCGGCCCCGGTCCTCGAGCCAGCCTCGAGCCCGGAGGAACCCACTTCAAGCAAAGGCCAAGAATCACCTGCATCCACGCTCACAATACCCGCCGAAGACCCATCTTTGGGCCTCCAAGCGGAAGAAGGATTCAGAGGCAGAGCGTCAGTCTCGGCCAAGCCATCTCCCGACAACACGCCTCCGGCCTTGAGCCCTTACGGAGAACCGACGGTCGATAGCCAGGAACCACTCTTGGCCCGAATCAACCCGGCCTCGAGCCTCAGCACAGCGGCTGCGCCCCGGGACCAAAGCCTGTCTTCTGTCGCCGAAGATGGCCTGGTCCCAAACCCCAAGCTTAACTCGATCCTTGGAAACCAGAACCTGGTTGGGACACGGACCATCCCTCGCCCCTCTACAGCGGAGTTCGGTCTAGAACTGCCGCCACCCTCAAGCCCAGCGACCCTCGCTCTATTAAACGAGGCACTGGACCGAATCTAGAAGATGTCTATTCGGGAGGACATACCCTCAACTCGCGTCAAGCAACCCATCAAAGCATACCACGGGGAACTTTACGGCACACCCACCACCCACCTTGTAGCCACTATCGAGGACTCAACCGACATGTTGGATTAAAATTCATAAAATGTCGAATACATGGGCGAGGATAGCGGAGCCACGAGCAACACCGATGTCGCCCCCCTCCCCCGTCACCGGCCGCTGGTCAGCCACATCCACCTACGACATCTACATGGTGGAGACCCCTAATGATGGCGATGACACGTGATACGTCTCCAACGTATCTATAAATTTTTATTGTTCCATGCTATTATATATTTTGTTTAGGATGTTTAATGGACTTTATTATACACTTTTATATTATTTTTGGGACTAACCTACTAACCCAAGGCCCATTGCAGATTGCTGTTTTTGCCTATTTCAGGGTTTCATAGAAAAGGAATATCAAACGGAGTCCAAACGGAATGAAACCTTCGGGAGAGTTATTTTTGGAACCGTATCTTCACAGAAGACTTGGAGTACACGTGAGGGAACGAAGGAGGCGGCCACGAGGGTCCAGGGTGCGCCCCCACCTCGTGGGCCCCCGATGCCCTCCTTCCTTCTATATATATCCATGTACCCTGAAAACATCGAGGCAACAGAGAAAACCCTAATTCCACCGCCGCAACCTTCCGTTCTCGTGATATCCCATCTTGGGACCTGTTTCGGAGCTCCGCCGAAGGGGGGATCTACCACGGAGTGCTTCTACATCAGCACCATAGCCTCACCCATGAGTTGTGAGTAGTTTACCACAGACCTTTGGGTCCATAGTTATTAGCTAGATGGCTTCTTCTCTCTTTTTGGATCTCAATACCAAGTTCTCCTCGGTCTTCGAGGAGATCTATTCGATGTAATCTTTTTGCGGTGTGTTTGTCAAGATCCGATGAATTGTGCGTTTATGATCAAGATTATCTACGAGAAATATTTGATTCTTTTCTGAAATCTTTTATGTATGATTATAATATCTTTGCAAGTCTCTTAGAATTATTGGTTTGGTTTGGCCTACTAGATCTATAGTTCTTGCAATGGTAAAAGTGCTTGGCTTTGGGTTCAATCTTGTGGTGTCCTTTCCCAGTGACAGCAGGGGTAGCAAGGCACGTATTGTGTTGTTGCCATCAAGGATAAAAAGATGGGGTTTATATCTTATTGCTTGAGTTTATCCCTCTACATCATGTCATGTTGCTTAAAGCATTACTCTGTTCTTATGAACTTAATACTCTAGATGCATGCTGGACAGAGGTCGATGTGTGGAGGAATAGTAGTAGATGCAGAATCGTTTCGGTCTACTTGTCACGGACGTGATGCCTATATATAATGATCATGCCTTGATATTCTCATAACTATGCACTTTTCTATCAATTGCTAGACAGTAATTTGTTCACCCACCATAGAATTCTGCTATCATGAGAGAAGCCACTAGTGAAACCTATGGCCCCCGGGTCTATTCTCAACATATTAATCTTAGATCTACTTTACTTTGCTTTATTTACTTTTTGTTCTTATATCCAAAAATACCAAAAATATCATATTATCCTATCTATTAGATTTCACTTTCGTAAGTGACCGTAAAGGGATTGACAACCCCTTATCGCGTTGGCTGCAAAGTTCTTATTTGTTTGTGTAGGTGCGAGGGACTTGCGCATGGTCAACTACTGGATTGATACCTTGGTTCTCAAAAACTGAGGGAAATACTTACGCTACTGTGCTGCATCACCCTTTCCTCTTCGAGGGAATACAACGCAAGCTCGAGAAGTAGCAAGAAGAATTTCTGGCGCCGTTGCCGGGGAGGCTTACGCAAAAGTCATATACCAAGTACCTATCACAAACCCTTATCCTTCGCATTAAATTTATTTGCCTCTCGTTTTCCTCTCCCCCACTTCACCCTTGCTGTTTTATTTGCCCTTCTTTTTGCCGTATGTTTACCGTTCGCTTTGCCTTGCCGTCATGGCTAGCACACCTATCATTATCAATACTCCCGAGAGTGAGGTTCTTAATTTTAAACAAGGGAAGGAGGAAAATCTAAAAGATGCCTGGTATAGAATTTGAAATGCTCAAAATAGATCTACTAGGAAGCTTTCCACTTCCATGCTTCTTCGCAATTTTTATATTGGCATAACTCCTTGGAATAGGCTTATTCTTGATACCGTTACCGGAGGAAATTTCTTGGGGAGTCATACTCTTGATTCCTATAATGCTTTGATAGAGTTGTTCGGGCAACCCTCTACCCGGAAGAGACACAAGTTTTTGAGAAAATTCGCGAAGTAACGAAAATATTACAAAAGTCTCTTGAACCTCTTAAGAATGTGAGTGGAAATCTCCATCGCATGAATATGTTGATTACCCTTTGCAATAAGCGGTTCGGTTCGTTAGATCTAAAGATTTACGAATATGAAGGGATACGTAAAGAACCTCTCGGATTCGAACTTGACACCGCCATAAGAGTAAAGACCAAAGATGGCAATACCTAGATCTATTCTTGTATTGTGCCTAGCTAGGGGCGTTAAACGATAGCGCTTGTTGGGAGGAAAATCAATTTTATTTTCTTTATTTTTGCTTTTGTTTAGGAATAAATTTTGCATCTAGCTTCTGTTTAGATGTGGTTTTGTGTTTTAATTAGTGTTTGTGCCAAGTAGAACCTTTGGGAAGACTTGTGTGAAGTTTATATGATTATGCTGTGAAAAACAAAAACTTTAGCGCTCGCGGGATTAGCCACCAGATTTTACTGGAGAGTGCTATCTAGTTGATTATATTTGCAGATGATTGATAGAAAAATTCCTCACGTTTACCAATTTATTTCAATTTTTTTAGAGTTACAGAAGTATTCGAAAGTTACAGATTACTACAAACTGTTTTGTTTTTGACAGATTCTGTTTCTCGTGTGATGTTTGCTTATTTTGATGAATCTATGAGTAGTATTGGAGGATATGAATCATATAGAAGTTGGAATACAGTAGGTTTAACACCAATATAAACAAAGAATGATTTCATTACAGTACCTTTGAGTGGTGGTTTTTTTTTCTTATACTAACGGAGCTCACGAGATTTTTTGCTAAGTTTTCTGTTGTGAAGTTTTCAAGTTTTGAGTATGGCTTTGATGGACTATGGAACAAAGAGTGGCAAGAGCCTAAGCTTGGGGATTCCCAAGGCACCCCAAGGTAAAATTCAAGGACAACCAAAAGCCTAAGCTTGGGGATGCCCCGGGAAGGCATCCCCTCTTTCATCTTCATGTATCGGTAACTATACTCGAGACTATATTTTTATTCACCACATGATATGTGTTTTGCTTGAAGCGTCATGTATGATTTGAGTCTTTGCTTTTTAGTTTGCCACAATCATCCTTGCTGGACACACCTTTTGAGAGAGATAAATAGGCTTTAAAATTTGTTAGAACACTCTATGTGCTTCACTTATATCTTTTGAGCTAGATAGTTTTGCTCTAGTGCTTCACTTATATCTTTTAGAGCACGGTGGTGGTTTTATTTTGTAGAAATTGTTGATCTCTCATGCTTCACTTATATCCTTTTGAGAGTCTTTTAGAACAGCATGGTAATGTGCTTTGGTTATAAAACTAGTCCTAATATGATAGGCATCCAAGATGAATATAGTAAAAAACTTTCATATAAAGTGCATTGAATATGATGAGAAGTTTGATACTTGATGATTGTTTTGAGAAATGAGGATGGTGATATTAGAGTCATCCTAGTGGAGTATTTATAAATTTGAGAAATACTTCTGTTAAAATTTGTGATTCTCGTAGCATGCATGTATGGTGAACCGCTATGTGACGAAGTTAGAGCATGAGGTATTTATTAAGTGTCATCCTTTGTGTGGAGGTCGGGATCGCGTGATGGTTAACTCCTACCAACCCTTACCCTAGGAGCATGCGTTGATTACTTTGTTTTGATGACTCGTAAATTTTTGCAATAAGTATATGAGTTCTTTATGACTAATGTTGAGTCCATAGATTATACGCACTCTCACCCTTCCACCATTGCTAGCCTCTCTTGTACCGCGCAACTCTCGCCGGTACCATACACCCACCATATACCTTCCTCAAAACAGTCACCATACCTACCTATCATGGCATTTCCATAGCCATTCCGAGATATATTGCCATGAAACTTTCCACCGTTCCGTTCATATGACACGCTTCATATTGTCATATTGCCATGCATGATCATCTAGTTGACATCGTATTTGTGGCTAGCCCACCATGCATAATTTCTCATACATGTCACTCTTGATTCATTGCACATCCCGGTACACCACCGGAGGCATTCATATATAGTCATATTTTGGTCTAGCTTTGAGTTGTAATCTTTGAGTTGCAAGTCAATAAAACTGTGATGATCTTTATTATTAGAGCATTGTCCCATGTGAGGAAAGGCGAAAAAAAGGAGATGGCCCAAAAAAAATAGAGAGGGGCTAAAAAAAAGAGAAAGCCCCTCCAAAAAAATGAGCGAAAAGAGAGAAGGGATAATGCTACTATCCTTTTCCACACTTGTGCTTTAAAGTAGCACCATGATCTTCATGATAGAGAGTCTCTTGTTTTGTCACTTTCATATACTAGTGGGAATTTTCATTATAGAACTTGGCTTGTATATTCCAACGATGGGCTTCCTCAAATGCCCTAGGTCTTCATGAGCAAGCAAGTTGGATGCACCCCCACTTAGTTTCCTTTGATGAGCTTGCATACACTTATAGCTCTAGTGCGTCCGTTGCATGGCAATCCCTACTCACTCACATTGATATCTATTGATGGGCATCTCCATAGCCCATTGATATGCCTAGTCGATGTGAGACTATCTTCCTCCTTTTTGTCTTCTCCACAACCACCACTCTATTCCACCTATAGTGTTATATCCATGGCTCACGCTCATGTATTGCATGAAAGTTGAAAGGTTTGAAAAAAATTTGAGTACGAAAACAATTGCTTGGCTGAAACCGGGGTTGTGCATGATATGAATATTTTGTGTAATGAAGAGGGAGCATAGCCAGACTATATGATTTTGTAGGGATAACTTTCTTTGGCCATGTTATTTTGAGAAGACATAAGTGCTTTGTTAGTATGCTTGAAGTATTATTATTTCTTATGTCAATATAGACTTTTGTCTTGAATCTTTCGGATTTGAACATTCATGCCACAATAAAGAAATTACATTGAAAATTATGTTGGTTAGCATTCCACATCAAAAATTCTGTTTTTATCATTTACCTACTCGAGGACGAGCAGGAATTAAGCTTGGGGATGCTTGATACGTCTCCAACGTATCTATAATTTTTGATTGTTCCATGCTATTATATATTCCGTTTTGGATGTTTAATGGGCTTTATTATACACTTTTATATTATTTTTGGGACTAACCTACTGACCCAAGGCCTAGTGCAGATTGTTGTTTTTTTGCCTATTTCAGGGTTTCGCAGAAAAGGAATATCAAACGGTGTCCAAACGGAATGAAACCTTCGGGAGAGTTATTTTTGGAACCGTATCTTCACAGAAGACTTGGAGTACACTCGAGGGAATGAAGGAGGCGGCCACGAGGGTCCAGGGCGCACCCCCTCCCCTGGGCGCGCCCCCATCCTCGAGGGCACCCTTTGGCTCCCCCGATGCCCTCCTTCCTCCTATATATATATCCATGTACCCTGAAAACATCGAGGCAACAGAGAAAACCCTAATTCCACTACCGCAACCTTCTGTTCCTGTGAGATCCCATCTTGGGGCCTATTTCGGAGCTCCGCCGGAGGGGGGATCTACCACGGAGTGCATCTACATCAACACCATAGCCTCACCCATGAGTTGTGAGTAGTTTACCACAGACCTTCGGGTCCATAGTTATTAGCTAGATGTCTTCTTCTCTATTTTTGGATCTCAATACCAAGTTCTCTCCTCGGTCTTCAAGGAGATCTATTTGATGTAATCTTTTTGCGATGTGTTTGTCGAGATCCGATGAATTGTGGGTTTATGATCAAGATTATCTATGATAAATATTTGTTTCTTTTCTGAAATCTTTTATGTATGATTATAATATCCTTGCAAGTCTCTTTGAATTATTGGTTTGGTTTGGCCTACTAGATCTATAGTTCTTGCAATGGGAGAAGTGCTTGGCTTTGGGTTCAATCTTGCGGTGTCCTTCCTAGTGACAGCAGGGGCGGCAAGGCACGTATTGTATTGTTGCCATCGAGGATAAAAAGATGGGGTTTATATCATATTGATTGAGTTTATCCCTCTACATCATGTTATCTTGCTTAAAGCTTTACTCTGTTCTTATGAACTTAATACTCTAGATGCATGCTGGATAGCGGTCGATGTGTGGAGTAATAGTAGTAGATGCAGAATCGTTTTGGTCTACTTGTCACGGACGTGATGCCTATATATAATGATCATGCCTTGATATTCTCATAACTATGCGCTTTTCTATCAGTTGCTCGACAGTAATTTGTTCACCCACCGTAGAATTCTGCTATCATGAGAGAAGCAACTAGTGAAACCTATGGCCCCCGGGTCTATTCTCAACATATTAATCTTCGATCTACTGTAGTTTGCTTTATTTACTTTCTGTTCTTATATTCAAAAATACCGAAAATATCATACTATCCTATCTATGAGATCTCACTTTCGTAAGTGACCGTAAAGGGATTGACAACCCATTATCGCGTTGGCTGCGAAGTTCTTATATGTTTGTGCAGGTGCGAGGGACTTGCGTGTGGTCTCCTACTGGATTGATACCTTGGTTCTAAAAAACTGAGGGAAATACTTGCGCTACTGTGTTGCATCACCCTTTCCTCTTCGAGGGAATACAACGCAAGCTCGAGAAGTAACAACACGAATAAGCAAGATGATAATAAACCTGGAGATGAGCCGCCCAAGCGCCATAGACAACATCGCCGCTCTAAAGTGCGCTGAAGCCACCCAAGTAACACGGAGTTTGCGGAAGATGGCACCCCAGACAATACAGATGACCCCGCCGGCACCGCCGCCAATAATCATCAGCAACATGATCCCGAGGAGCATGAGGATCTGCTCAACCTAGAAGACCTCAGTGACTCCGAAGACAGCAACTACCTCCCGCTCTCTGAAGAGGAGATCATTCTAGGGGATGAAGATTACATCATTCCCGAAGACCCCCTGGAGCAGGAACGGTTCAAACGGCAACTCATTGCCACTGCTCACAGCCTGAAGAAGCAGAAACAGAGAATAAAGGCCAAGCAAGAAACCCTCAACGATCGATGGACTAAAGTCCTAGCTGCCGAGGAGGGATACGGTCACGAACGACAGACTAAAAGCTACCCAAAGCGAAGATTACTGCCACAATTCGATGATGAGGCCATAGAGCCAACACGTCCAACACACACA
>LR738713.1:559975240-560022568 GCA_902687465.1 Secale cereale | reverse complement strand
ACACACACACACACACACACACACACACACACACACACATCGAACAGCCGGACCGCACCCCTCGAGGGCGGGACAGAAGGGCTGATGAGGCTGAATATCCCGCCGCCCCACCTTGCCGTCACAGCAAGGAGACAACGTGGCCTACCTACGAATACAACCTCCGCCATGATCTGGACGCTCGATGAGGCCATACAAGATCCATCTACGGACGAAAGGAAAACCCACATGGTAGCCGAGAAGAATACTATGATTGGCTGAACCGAAACGATAGAGTTCGGGAACAACAGCGGACTCGGATGGCCGAATACCTCCGACGAGATGTAGCCTGAGTTCGAGGCGCCGCACACCCCCTATGTTTCACAGACAGGGTGATGCAACACCAATTCCCGGAGGGCTTCAAGCCCGTGAACATCGAGCCATACGACGGAACTACAGACCCGCCCGTATGGATAGATGATTTTTTTACTCCACATTCACATGGCGCGAGGAGATGACCTCCACACCATCAAATACTTTCCACTAAAGCTCAAAGGACCAGCCAGACACTGGTTGAATAGTCTTCCCGAGGACTCTATAGGTTGTTGAGAAGAGCTCGAGGACGCTTTTCGAGCGAACTTCCAGGGCACCTATGTCCGGCCTCCAGACGCCAATGACTTGAACCACATCACACAACAGCCCGGAGAATCAGCCTGACAATTCTGGAATCGGTTCCTGAAAAGAAGAACCAGATTGTAGACTGCCCGGACGCCGAAGCCCTAGCCGCCTTCAAACATAGTGTCAAAGATGAATGGCTGGTGCGACAGCTCGGCCAGGACAATCCGAGGACAATGGCAGCTCTTACCTCCCTCATGACCCGCTTTTGCGCAGGAGAGGATAGTTGGCTCGCTCGTAAAAGCACCAATCCTGCTACCCCCGGTACCTCTGAAGTCCAGGACGGAAACGGGAAGCCGCGACAGAACAAAAATAAGCGTCGCCACAACGACGACGACGGCGAGGTTACGACAGTAAATGCCGAATTTCACAATCCAAAGTTCGGATCTCAAAAGAAGCCTCCTAAAGGCAATAGTGACGGTTCGTCCAAGCTAGATGCAATCCTGGACAGACCCTGCCAGATCCACGGCATGTCAGAGAAGCCTGCCAACCACTCCAACCATATCTGTTAGGTGATCAAACAAGCCGGCAAACTCACAACCGAAGACTCTGGTAAAAGCCCTCAAAGCGAGGATGACGATTAGCCCCGTGGGTCAACCGGTGGAAGCTAAAAACCCTTACCTTCCGAAGTTAAGACGGCGAACATGATCTACGCCACCCATATACCAAGGAAGGAGAGGAAGTGAGTACTATGGGTAGTATACTTCATCGAACCCGTAGTGCCAAAGTATAACCCGTGGTTGGCTTGCCCGATCACCTTTGACCGCAGGGATCACCCAACCAATATCCGACATGGAGGATCGGCGGGCCTAGTTCCCGACCCCATCATCGATGGATTCCACCTCACGAGAGTCCTCATGGGCAGAGTCAGCAGCCTCAATCTGATATACGAGGACACAGTGAGGAAGATGGGGATCGATCCGTCCAGGATCAAACCCAGTAACACCACCTTCAAGGGGGTTATTCCGGGAGTGGAGGTCCGTTGTACGGGCACGCTGACTCTCAAAGTTGTATTCGGATCGCCAGACAACTTCCGAAGCAAAGACCTGATCTTCGACATTGCACATTTTCGTAGTGGCTATCACACCTTCCTCGGTCGAACGACGTTCGCCAAGTTTAACACCGTCCCGCATTACACGTACGTCAAACTAAAGATGCTCGGTCCCACGGGCGTCATAGTAATTAACGACAACATGGAAGGCTGACTCCGGTCCGAGGAACACACTGCGGCCCTGGCAGTCGAAGATCAAACCGTCGCCTACAGGCCCAGACATCAGCCAATCGTAAGGCCGGCGACAATAGAAAACAGGTAAGAACTCGCTCCCCGTCATGGGAACCCGCCTGCATTCGCCGCAAATAGGGCTACACACCTCACGGCACACCCAACACAGTCACGCTCCCGGTGCCTCACTAGCACAACTTCACGCTCAAAATACCATGGGCAGCCATGAGGCCTATATCTATAAAGCAACACCGAGTGTTCGGCTGGACCGAACTACAGAATGACCACATCTTCGGACAATATGGGAAATAGTTCCGGACTACCCCCGGCATCAAGATGTATAGGCAGGGCCACCCGTCAAGGTTCCACTTAAGGCCCCATGCCCCTTGCTACCTCTTGAGCAAGCGTTGGTTTTCCCTTGAAGAGGAAAGGGTGATGCAGCAAAGTAGCATAAGTATTTCCTTCAGTTATTGAGAACCAAGTTATCAATCCATTAGGAGACTACACTCAAATCCCTCGTACCTGCACAAACAAATAAGAACCTTGCAACCAACGGGATAAAGGGGTTGTCAATCCCTTCTCGGCCACTTGCAAAAGTGAGATCTGATAGAGATAATAAGATAAATATTTTTGGTATTTTTATTGTATAGATTGAAAAGTAAAGATTGCAAAATAAAAGATGGCTAGTAGATGGAGATTAATATGATAGAAGATAGACCCCGGGGCCATAGGTTTCACTAGTGGCTTCTCTCAAGATAGCAGATTCTATGGTGGGTGAACAAATTACTGTCGAGCAATTGATAGAAGAGCGCATAGTTATGATAATATCTAGGCATGATCATGTATATAGGCATCACATCCGTGACAAGTAGACCGAAACGATTCTGCATCTACTACTATTACTCCACACATCGACCGCTATCCAGCATGCATCTAGAGTATTAAGTTCATAAGAACAGAGTAACGCCTTAAGCAAGATGGCATGATGTAGAGGGATAAACTCATGCAATATGATATAAACCCCATCTTTTTATCCTCAATGGCAAAAATACAATACGTGCCTTGCTGCCCCTGCTGTCACTGGGAAAGGACACCGCAAGATTGAACCCAAAGCTAAGCACTTCTCCCATTGCAAGAAAGATCAATCTAGTAGGCCAAACCAAACTGATAATTCGAAGAGACTTGCAAAGATATGTAAATCATGCTTATAAGAATTCAGAGAAGAACCAAATATTGTTCATAGATAATCTTGATCATAAACCCACAATTCATCGGATCTCGACAAACACACCGCAAAAAGAATTACATCGAATAGATCTCCGAGAAGATCGAGGAGAACTTTGTATTGAGATCCAAAGAGAGAGAAGAAGCCATCTAGCTAATAACTATGGAACCGAAGCTCTGTGGTAAACTACTCACAACTCATCGGGGAGGCTATGGTGTTGATGTAGAAGCCCTCCGTGATCGATTCTGTAACATCCCAAATTTTCAATTTGGAATGTTTTACAATTATTAGCTAAGCATCTATGCATTTTTTATTTGAGTGTCATTTGGAAATTTCAGAGGCATTTGAGTTTTATCTGACTTTGGATTCAACTTGGCAATTTATTTCAAAACTCTGACAAACACTTGTTCAAAAGTGTGAGAGGAGCTAAGATGACACTCCAAAAAGTCAGAAGAAATCAATGCCAAAAGCTTTGAATTCAAATTGAAGTATCATTTGGAATTTTTTAGAAAAATGTTTTTTATAAAGTTTTTATTTAGCCTCTGAAAAGTAGTTCATCTTGTAGAATTTATTTTTCTAAATGATTTGATATATATATATATCCTATATAAAAATATTTTTAATTTATCTCTTATTTTTTTTCCTGTGTCTAATTAAAAAAAACGGGCCGCCACCAGGCCAAGCCAGTCGGCCCGCCTAGCCGCCAGCAAGGCCATGGCCCAAGCAGGCCGATCGCCCAGCCAGCCAGCCAGCGAGGGCCACCAGCAGCGCCCACGTGCTTAAAAAAAATGGTCGAGCGCCATGCTCGCGATTCCCCTCGCCCGCCTGACTCCCTTTCTCTCCCTCGTTGACTTCTTTTCCCTGCGCCTGGGCCCCGCAATTTTTTTCTTTTTCTTCTTCCTCTCCACGAACGGACCAACATAAATGTACGTGTTCATGCTCCCATCGCCCCTTCGTTTCCAATTCCTAGAAATCAACTCTCCAGCCCGTTTCACTTCCAAGAAAGATGTCCTATAAATAGCCATGACTCTCCTCGTCCGATTCAGAGAAAAATCCCTCGCCAAGTCGACCCCTAAAACACGTACTCGACGTTCCAATCTCACGGCAGAAGCTCCAGTTCATCGCCGGATTACGACGCCGGTGAGCGGTCCCGAGCTCTATCCTTTGGGGTTCCGACATCTATCAATCCCTACAACAGTTTTGACATGGGTTTTCTTTCCATCTCCATCTACAGAGGCCGTACCAAACTCGTTGTCTTTGCCGGAGCATCCGGAGCACCGAGTTTTGCCGCTTCATTCCGTCGCCGTTCATCGCCTCCGATCATCACCGACTCCTCCACCGGACGAGCCACTCTTCACCACATCTCCTAGACATCTCCGCCTCTGCCCACGATCACCGGAGCCGCCGCGTCGCCGGAGCCCGAGCGCCTCCCCAACGCTTGTTCTTCTCTGTAAGTACGTAGCATCTGTTCGTTCAGTTAAAAAAACATTGGTTTTTTAGATGGTTTTTCTGGTTTAGTTCGAACCGGACACTCAGTTTTTTTATAAGCCGTGGCTACCGAAACTTTTAGATAGCGGCCGTCCTCTGCAAAACCCGCAGCAAACCAATCAAGGAGCGCCACTTGTCGCTGGCAGTTATTATTATTTTTTGCCAGGAATTTTTCCAATTTAGATTCTTAACCAAATCTTCTTTCTAGTATATCTTTTAGTCAATATATCCGATTTAGTTGATTCTTTTTCCTACGGTTTCGTAGAAATATCCTCTATCCAAAGAACCAAACGAAACATATTTTTGAAAATTTTAAAAAATTTAATTCGAGCAGATCTGAATTCAAACTTCGTTAGGCCATAACTTGAGTTTCATAACTCTGTTTTGGGTGATTCTTTTTTGCAAATCGAAGCTTGTGACATGTACTTTCTATTAAAACCAAAACCATTTATTTTTGTTGTTGTAAAATTTCGTTCTGTACAGAAACTTTATTTTGGTGTTTTTGGAGTTTTCCGAAGTCTTTTATTCGTTTTCTTTTTGATTCTTTGCTCGTATGCTTATGTATGTTATTGCTTGCTTACGCTAGATCATCCAGAGGGCGAAGCTTGCTACTACGAATCTTTAGAATTCAACGAACGTCAGCAAGGCAAGTTCACACTTTGATCATAATTTTCAATACCCAGTTTTTACTATGCATTAGCTTCACCCTCAAAGATTGCATGAGTAGGATTGGGAACATATGGTTATGCTATGTAGTTTATGTGGTAGGAACCTATGACCTTATATCACCCCGGGAAATATTCATTATGTCATATATTGCTTAGCCATGCTCGTAGATGGGGATTGGTATGTGTGATACATGTAAGTTGCGAGAGATAATAATTATGGGACAACATAAGGTGGCAACTTTAATACACATCTGGGTAGATTGTTTGGGGCACCTGGAGAAACCAGTGCTTGCCCAAGGGGAATCCTGGAGTACCCGTGTCATTACCCTAGGTCTGCCACCCAGGCTCAAAGGGATCATAAGATATTTCATGCCTAGAAACTTCCGTGTGTAGCCACAAGCCATTATGGGCTCTGGTATAGTTGAGTAAGTTGTGTGACCTCTTTCCGTGGTAGACTAGCTGATGTATGGCAAAGTAGGTGTACCGGTCTACCCAGGGTTTGGAGGAAATACTTCAGAAAGACTATGTCTCGATCTTCCGATCATGGAGGTGGTCCAGTCTTGTGGGGAAAAGTGCGCAAACCTCTGCAGAGTGTATAAACTAATCATGATTAGCCGTGTCCCCGGTTATGGACAACTTGAGTATCTAGAAGTGAATTATTGGTTGATCTCATCACTCTTCTTAATGAAATTATTGGGTTACTAATAACTTGGGAATTTTGGGATTGAGTTGGAGGAACCTTCTCAATAATGGCATTTTTAATTTAGTAGTAAATTAAAATGTATTCCTTTGTTGTAGGGTAAAATTGGCTTTATGCAAAAATTAAACTTAGAGCCTCCACCAGCTAAATATGCATATAGAGATAGTCTTTTTCATTATTATTATTCTATGGTGTGAAATTGCGAGCATATTCCATGTGCTGACCTACATGGCTGCAACGTCTCATGTTGCAGAGTTTTTCGACGAGGATTAAAGGTGCTATAGGTCGTTGTTCTGCACTCAGTTTGCCGTGGAGTTGGATGGACTCATTTACCTTTAATACTTCCGCAGTTATTTTTATTTTAGATGGCCTTTGGCCATATTATTGTAATAAATACTCTTTTGAGGACCTCGATGTAATAAAGTGTGTGATTGAACTCTGATATAATTCCTCGAGTACTGTGTGTGTGTGCATACCAATCCAGGGATGACACTTAAGCACAGAGACTTCGATCCATTTGGGTCGGGTCGCTACAAATTCCCCCTCCGGTGGAGCTCTGGAAAAGGCCCCAAGATGGGATCTCACGGGTACAGAAGGTTGTGGCGGTAGAATTAGGGTTTCGTGGTGCTCTTGGATGTTTCTAGGGTATATGAGTATATATAGGAGGAAGAGGTACGTCGGTGGAGCTACGAGGGGCCCACAAGGGTGGGGGGCGCGCCTACCCCCCTGGTCGTGCCCTCCAACCTTGTGGCCACCTCATGGCTTCCTAGGCGTGTACTCCAAGTCTTCTGGGTTGCGTTTGTTCCAAAAATGATCCTCGCGAAGGTTTCATTCCGTTTGGACTCCGTTTGATATTCCTTTTCCGCGAAACACTGAAATAGGCAACAAAAAAAAAACAACAATTTGCACTGGCCCTTGTGTTAGTAGGTTAGTCCCAAAAATAATATAAAAGTGTACAGTAAAGCCCATTAAACATCCAAAACAGATAATATAATAGCATGGAACAATCAAAAATTGTAAATACGTTGGATACGTATCAAGCATCCCCAAGATTAATTCCCGCTCATCCTCGAGTAGGTAAATGATAAAAAACAGAATTTTTGATGTGGAATGCTACCCAACAAAATTCTCAATGTAATGTTCTTTGTTGTGGCATGAATGTTCAAATCCGAAAGATTCAAGACAAAAGTTTAATATTGACATAAGAATAATAATACTTCAAGCATACTATCAAAGCAATTATGTCTTCTCAAAATAACATGGCCAAAGAAAGTTCATTCCTACAAAATCATATAGTTTGGCTATGCTCTATCTTCATCACACATAATATTTAAATCATGCACAACCCCGGTTTCAGACAAGCAATTGTTTCACACTTCAAAATTTTCAAACTTTTTCAACTTTCACGCAATACATGAGCGTGAGCCATGGATATAACACTATAGGTGGAATGGAGTGGTGGTTGTGGAGAAGACAAAAAGGAGGAAGATAGTCTCACATCAACTAGGCGTATCAATGGGATATGGAGATGCCCCTCAATAGATATAGATGTGAGTCAGTAGGGATTGCCATGCAACAGATGCACTAGAGCTATAAGTGTATGAAAGCTCAACTAAAGAAACTAAGGGGGTGTGCATCCAACTTGCTTTCTCACAAAGACCTAGGGCATTTTGAGGAAGCCCATCATTGGAATATACACGCCAAGTTCTATAATGAAAATTCCCACTAGTATATGAAGATGACAAAACAAGAGACTCTCTATCATGAAGATCATCGTGCTACTTTGAAGCACAAGTGTGGAAAAAGGATAGTAACATTGCCCCTTCTCTCTTTTTCTCTCATTTATTTTATTTTGGGCCTTTTCTCTTTTTCTTTTTTATGGCCTCTTTTTTCTCTTTTCCTTTCTTTCGTCCGGAGTCTCATCCCGACTTGTGGGGGAATCATAGTCTCCATCATCCTTTCCTTACTGGGACAATGCTCTAATAATGAAGATCATGACACTTTTATTTACTTACAACTCAAGAATTACAACTCGATGCTAGAACAAAATATGACTCTATGTGAATGCCTCCGGCGGTGTACCGGGATGTGCAATGAATCAAGAGTGACATGTATGAGAAATTATGCATGGTGGCCTTGCCACAAATACGATGTCAACTACATGATCATGCAAGGCAATATGACAATGACGAAGCATGTCATAATAAACGGAACGGTGGAAAGTTGCATGGCAATATATCTTGGAATGGCTATGGATATGCCATAATAGGTAGGTATGGTGTTTGTTTTCAGGAAGGTATATGGTGGGTGTATGGTACCGTCGAAAGTTGCGTGGCACAAGAGAGTCTAGCACTGGTGGAAGGGTGAGAGTGCGTATAATCCATGGACTCAACATTAGTCATAAAGAACTAATATAGTTATTGCAAAAATCTACAAGTTATCAAAACAAAGCACTAAATGCATGCTCCTAGGGGAAGGGTGAAGTAAATATGCCCTAGAGGCAATAATAACTTTATTATTTATTTCCTTATATCATGATAAATGTTTATTATTCGTGCTAGAATTGTATTAACCGGAAACTGAGTACATGTGTGAATACATAGACAAACAGAGTGTCACTAGTATGCCTCCACTGACTAGCTCGTTAATCAAAGATGGTTAAGTTTCCTAACCATAGACATGAGTTGTCATTTGATGAACGGGATCACATCATTAGAGAATGATGTGATTGACTTGACCCATTCCGTTAGCTTAGTACTTGATCGTTTAGTATGTTGCTATTGCTTTCTTCATGACTTATACATGTTCCTATGACTATGAGATTATGCAACTCCCGAATACCGGAGGAACACTTTGTGTGCTATCAAACGTCACAACGTGACTGGGTGATTATAAAGATGCTCTACAGGTGTCTCCGATGGTGTTTGTTGAGTTGGCATAGATCGAGATTAGGATTTGTCACTCCGATTGTCGGAGAGGTATCTCTGGGCCCTCTCGGAAATGCACATCACTATAAGCTTTGCAAGCAATGTGACTAAGGAGTTAGTTGCGGGATGATGCATTACAGAACGAGTAAAGAGACTTGCCGATAACGAGATTGAACTAGGTATGATGATACCGACGATCGAATCTCGGGTAAGTAACATACCGATGACAAAGGGAACAACGTATGTTGTTATGCAGTTTGACCGATAAAGATCTTTGTAGAATATGTAGGAGCCAATATGAGCATATAGGTTCCGCTATTGGTTATTGATCGGAGATGTGTCTCGGTCATGTCTACATACTTCTCGAACCCGTAGGGTCCGCACGCTTAACGTTCAATGATGATTTGTATTATGAGTAATGTGATTTGATGACCGATGTTTGTTCGGAGTCCCGGATGAGATCACGAACATGACAAACAGTCTCAAAATGGTCGACACGTAAAGATCGATATATTGGAAGGCTATATTCGGACATCGGAAAGGTTCTAAGTGTTTCGGGTAATTTTTGGAGTACCGGAAAGTTACGGGAAGTCGTATTGGGCCTTAATGGGCCATACAGGAAAGGAGAGAAAGGCCTCACGGGTGGCTGCGCCCCTTCCCCATGGACTGGTCCGAATTGGACTAGGGAAAGGGGGCGCCCCCTTCCTTCTTTCTCCTTCTCCCTTCCCCTTTTCCTATTCCATGTGGGAGGTGGAATCCTACTAGGACTAGGGAGTCCTAGTAGGACTCCACACTTTGGCGCGCCCAATGAGGGCTGGCCTCCTCCTCCCTACCTCCTTTATATACGTGGCCAAGGGGCACCCCATGGACACACATGTTAATTTTAGCCGTGTGCGGTGCTCCTCCCCACAGTTACACACCTCGGTCATATCGTTGTAGTGCTTAGACGAAGCCCTTCGCCTGTAGCTTCATCATCACCGTCACCACGCCGTCGTGCTGACGAGACTCTCCCGTGACGCTCAACTGGATCAAGAGCTCGTGGGATGTCATCGAGCTGAACGTGTGCTGAACGCGGAGGTGCCGTACGTTCGGTGCTTGGATCGGTTGGATCGTGAAGACGTTCGATTACATCAACCGCGTCACTAGACGCTTCCGCTTTCGGCCTACGAGGGTACGTAGACACAATCTCCATGCTCATTGCTATGCTTCTCCTAGATAGATCTTGCGTGATCGTAGGAATTTTTGAAATACTACGTTCCCCAACAGTGGCATCATGAGCCAGATCTATGCGTAGATGATATGCACGAGTAGAACACAATGAGTTGTGGGCGATAATTGTCATACTGCTTACCAGCATGTCATACTTTGATTCGGCAGTATTGTGAGGTGAAGCGGCCCGGACCGACATTATGCGTACGCTTACGCGAGACTGGTTTCACCGTTACAAGCACTCGTTGTTTAAAGGTGACCGGCTGGTGTCTGTCTCTCTCACTTTAGTTGAATCGAGTGTGGCTACGCCTGGTCCTTGTGAAGGTTAAAACAACACACTTGACGAAAAATTGTTGTGGTTTTGTATGCGTAGGTAAGAACGGTTCTTGCTAAGCCCGTAGCAGCCACGTAAAACTTGCAACAACAAAGTAGAGGACGTCTAACTTGTTTTTGCAGGGCATGTTGTGATGTCATATGGTCAAGACGTGATGAGTTATACGTTATTGTATGAGATGATCATGTTTTGTAAAATTATCGGCAACCGGCAGGAGCCTTATGATTGTCTCTTTATTGTATGAATTGCGAAGGCCATGTAATTGCTTTACTTCATCACTACGAGTTAGCGATAGTAGTAGTAGCAATAGTTGGCGAGACGACCACGACACTGTGATGAAGATCATGGTGTCTAGCCGGTGACGATGGAGATCATGACGATGCTTTGGAGATGGAGATCAAAAGCACAAGATGATGATGGCCATATCATGTCACATATTTTGATTGCATGTGATGTTTATCTTATTATTCTTCTTATTTTGCTTAGTACGGCGGTAGCATTATAATATGACCCCTTACAAAATTTCAAGGTACAAGTGTTCTCCCTGAGTATGCACCGTTGCGAAAGTTCGTCGTTCCGAGACACCACGTGATGATCGGGTGTGATAAGCTCTACGTTCAAATACAACGGGTGTAATACATTTTTGCACATGCAGAATACTCGGGTTAAACTTGACGAGCCTAGCATGTACAGACATGGCCTCGGAACACTGGAGACCGAAAGGTCGAGCGTGAATCATATAGTAGATATGATCAACATAAGATGTTCACCATTGCAAACTACTCCATCTCACGTGATGATCGAACATGGTTTAGTTGATTTGGATCACGTGATCATTTAGATGACTAGAGGGATGTCTATCTAAGTGGGAGTTCTTTAGTAATATGATTAATTAAACTTTAACTTATCATGAACTTAGTCCTGATAATTTTTGCATATCTATGTTGTTGTAGATCAATAGCTTGTGTTTTAGCTCCCCTATGTTGTTATATGTCCCTACAGAAAACTAAGCTGAAAGATGTTAGTAGCAATGATGCGGACTAGCTCCGTGATCTGAGGATTATCCTCATTGCTGCACAGAAGTATTATGTCCTTGATGCACCGCTAGGTGACATATCTATTGCAGGAGCATATGCAAATGTTATGAACGTTTGGCAAAGCTCAATATGATGTCTACTTAATAGTTTAGTGCACCATGCTTTACGGCTTAGAACCGGGACTTCAAAAACGTTTTGAACGCCACGGAGCATATAAGATGTTCCAAGAGTTGAAATTAGTATTTCATACTCATGCCCGTGTCGAGTGGTATGAGACCTCCGACAGTACTTTGCCTACAAGATGGAGGAGAATAGCTCAACCAGTGAGCATGTGCTTAGATTGTCTGGGTACTACAATTGCTTGAATCAAGTGGGAGTTAATCTTCTAGATAAGATAGTAATTGAAAAAGTTCTCTAGTCACTATCACCAAGTTAGTAGAACTTCGTGATGAACTATAATATGCAAGGGACGACGAAAGTAATTCCCGAGCTCTTCGTGATGCTGAAATCGGCGAAGGTAGAAATCAAGAAAGAGCATCAAGTGTTGATGGTTAACAAGACCACTTGTTTCAAGTAAAGGGCAAAGGGAAAGAAAGGGCACTTCAAAAAGAATAGCAAGACAGTTCCTACTCCCACGAAGAAACCCAAGTCTGGAGCCAAGCCTAAAACTGAGTGCTTCTACTGCAAAGGGACTGAACACTGGAAGTGGAACTGCCCCAAGTATTTGGCGGATAAGAAGGATGGCAAAGTGAACAAAGGTATATTTGATATACAGATTATTGATGTGTACTTTACTAGTGTTCATAGCAACCCTTGGGTATTTGATACCGGTTCAGTTAATAAAATTAGTAACGCAAAACGAGAGTTGCAGAATGAACAAAGACTAGTTAAAGGTGAAGTGACGATGTGTGTTAGAAGTGGTTCCAAGATTGATACGATCATCATCGCACACTCCCTATACTTTCGGGATTAGTGTAGAACCTAAATAAAAGTTATTTGGCATTTGCGTTGGGCATGAATATGATTTGATCATGTTTGTTGCAATACGGTTATTCATTTAAAGTCATAGAATAATTGTTTTTTGATAACCCACAAGTGTAGGGGATCACAACAGTTTTTGAGGGTAAAGTATTCAACGCAAATTTATTGATTCGACACAAGGGGAGCCAAAGAATACTCTTAAATATTAGCAGCTGAGTTGTCAATTAAACCACACCTGGAAACTTAGTATCTGCAGCAAAGATAGTTTAGTAGCAAAGTAATATGATAGTGGCGGTAGCAGCAATAAAAGTAATGATCGTGTTTTTGTAGTTTTTGTAATAGTAGCAACGGAAAAGTAAATAAGCAACAAGCAATATAGGAAAAGCTCGTAGGCATTGGATCGGTGATGGGAAATTACGTCGGATGCAATTCATCATGTAGAAGTTATAACCTAGGGTGACACAGAACTAGCTCCAGTTCATCAATGCAATGTAGGCATGTATTCCGAATATAGTCATACGTGCTTATGGAAAAGAACTTGCATGACATCTTCTGTCCTACCCTCCCGTGGCAGCGGGGTCCTATTGGAAACTAAGGGATATTAAGGCCTCCTTTTAATAGAGTACCGGACCAAAGCATTAACACATAGTGAATACATGAACTCCTCAAACTATGGTCATCACTGGGAGTGGACCCGATTATTGTCACTTCGGGGTTGCCGGATCATAACACATAGTAGCTGACTGTAGACTTGCAAGATAGGATCAAGAACACACATATATTCATGAAAACATAATAGGTTCAAATCTGAAATCATGGCACTCGGGCCCTAGTGACAAGCATTAAGCATAGCAAAGTCATAGCAACATCAATCTCAGAACATAGTGGATACTAGGGATCAAACCCTAACAAAACTAACTCGATTACATGATAGATCCAATCCAACCCATCATCGTCCAGCAAGCCTACGATGGAATTACTCACACACAGTAGTGAGCATCATGGAATTGGTGATGGAGGAAGGTTGATGATGATGATGCCGACGATCTCCACTCTTCGGAGCCCCGAACGGACTTCAAATCAGCCCTCCCGAGAGATATTAGGGCTTGGCGGCGGCTCCGTCTCGTAAAACGCGATAATTCTTTCTCCTTGATTTTTTTCTCCCCAAAAGTGAGATATAGGACCCGGGGGTACGTCGGTGGAGCACCAGGGGGGCACGAGGCAGGGGGCGCCCCCCCACCCTCGTGGACAGGGTGTGGGTCCCCTGGTGAGGATCTTCTTGCAGATATTTTTTTGATTTTCCAAAATAATTCTCCGTTGATTTTTAGGCGATTCCGAGAACTTTTTTATTTCTGCACAAAAACAACACCATGGCAATTCTACTGAAAACTGCGTCAGTCCGGGTTAGTTCCATTCAAATCATGCAAGTTAGAGTCCAAAACAAGGGCAAAAGTGTTTGGAAAAGTAGATACGTTGGAGACGTATCAACTCCCCCAAGCTTAAACCTTTGCTTCTCCTCAAGCAATTCAGTTGATAAACTGAAAGTGATAAAGAAAAACTTTGACAAAATCTGTTTGCTCTTGTTGTTGTAAATATGTAAGCTAGCATTCATGTTTTCAACAAGATCATGAACTAACCACATTCACAATAACTTTCAGGTCGCAAGACTACTCACATCAATGGCATAATCAACTAGCAAGCAATAATAATAAACCTCGGATGACAACACTTTCTCGAAACAATCACGATATGATATAACAAGATGGTATCTTGCTAGCCCTTTCTGAGACGGCAAAACATAAATGCAGAGCACCTTTAAAGATCAAGGACTGACTAGACATTGTAATTCATGGTAAAAGAGATCCAGTCATGATCATACTCAATGCAAATTAATAGTAATACATGCAACGACAGAGGTGCTCTCCTACTGGTGCTCTTTGATAAGAGGATGATCACTCTGCATAAAAGTAAATAGATAGGCCCTTCGCAGAGGGAAGCAGGGATTTGTAGAGGTTCCAGAGCTCGATTTTTAAATAGAGATGAATAACATTTTGAGCGGTATACTTTCATTGTCAACATAACAACCAAGAATCTCGATATCTCCCATGCTACACACATTATAGGCGGTTCCCAAACAGAATGGTAAAGTTTATACTCCCCCAACCATCAACAAGCACACTCCACGGCCATCCGAATCCACGGGGTACCGTCCAAACAAGCAACAGCCCTGGGGGAGTTTTGTTTAATTATTATGATTTTGAGCATGAGACCGGGCATCCCGATTACCAGCCATTTTCTCATGAATGATGAGCGGAGTCCACTCATCGTGAGAATAACCCACCTAGCATGGAAGATATAGACAACCCTAGTTGATACATGAGCTGTTCGAGCATACAAAATAGAATTTCAATTGAAGGTTTAGAGTTTGGCACATACAAATTTACTTGAAACGGCAGGTAAATACCGCATATAGGAAGGTATGGAGGACTCATGTGGAATAACTTTGGGGTTTATGGAAGTGGATGCACAAGCGGTATTCTCGCTTAGTACAGGTGAAGGCTAGAAAGAGACTGGGAAGCGACCAGCTAGAGAGCAACAACGGTCATGAACATGCATTAAAATTAATCAACAATGAATGCAAGCATGAGTAGGATATAAATCACCATGAACATAAATATCGTGAAGGCTATGTTGATTTGTTTCAACTACATGCATGAACATGTGCCAAGTCAGATCACTTAAATCGTTCGAAGGAGGATACCACCCATCATACCACATCACAACCATTTTAATATCACGTTGGAACGCAAGATAGACCATTAGAAACTCTCAGCTAATTAAGCATGGCATAAGCAGCTATGATCTCTAATTGTCATTGCAAGCATGTTTCATTCATAATAAGCTGAATCAGGAACGATGAGCCATCATATTTACAAAAACAAGAGAGGTTGAGTTCATACCAGCTTTTCTCATCTCAATTAGTTCATCATATATCATCCTTATTGCCTTTCACTCGCACGACCGTACAGTGCGGATAATAATAATAGTGCATGTGCATTGGACTAAGCTGGAATCTGCATGCATTTAATACAAGAGAGAAGACAAGGTAATATGGCTCAAGGTTAAGTCGATCAACAAAGCATATGAGAGCCACTAAGCATTTTCAATCATGGTCTTCTACTCTTAACCCCCAAAGAAAAGAAAAGAAACTATTTACACGGGAAAGCTCCCAACAAGCAAAAGAAGAACGGGAAATCTTTTTGGGTTTTCATTTTTAACTACTACTACAAGCAAAGAAAGTAAACTAGCTAGAAGCTACAACTAATATTTTTGTTTTTCTGGGTTTTTTCTAGCACACAAGAAAAGGAGTAAGAAAAAGAAATTGAAACTAAGCATGGATGGTATAGTGAAAGAGTGTGAGCACTGACAACTAGAATAAGTGTGTGAACATGAATGTAAAGTCGGTGAGAAACACGTACTCCCCCAAGCTTAGGCTTTTGGCCTAAGTTGGTCTATGGCCAGTATTGGCCTGACGGATATCCAAAGTTGTAGTTGGGGTCGTCCTGAGATGCAGCAGCCACCGCATGTTGAGCTGTAGCTCGTAGGCGGGCTGCCTCCATCATGTTATAATAAGCATTTGCCTCCTCCATAGTTATAGTGTATCTCCCTTTTGCCTGAAAGTTAAACAAAGTGGGGGCAGGAAGAACAATAGGGATGGCATGCTGCCTGTTAAAGATTAGTCAATATTTGAGGGTTTGCTCATCCCACTCTATAAACCGGTGACTATTCATAGCATGGCAATCTAAATGAGCAAGAGGTAAAGGTTCATCATGCTCGTGCACAGGCACACCAAGACGGCGGGCTGTGCGAGTAGCATAAATCCCACCAAATAAATCTCCATGCAAACCATTATGGTGTAGCCTACGTGCAACAATGGCTCCCAAGTTTTATTGCCTATCACCTAGTACATCACTCTTGAGAACACTAAGATCAGGGACACACATGTGGCAAGCCTCATCTTTACCGTTTATGCATCTACCGATAAAGAGAGCAAAATAATGAATAGCAGGAAAATGAATGCTCCCTATGGTGGCCTATGTGATTTCCCTGGATTCCCCCACTGTAATACTAGCAAGGAATTCTCTAAATTCAGATTTACGAGGATCACCCATACCGCCCCATTATGGGAGCTTGCAAGCATCATTAAAATCCTCTAAATCCATGGTATAAGATTTATCATACAGGTCAAACAGTATAGTGTGAGAATTATGTGAAGACGAAAATTTAAACCTTCTCACAAAGCTATCAGTTAAGCCATGGTATTGAGGGAACTTATCTTGTATGAAGCCCTCGAGGTCGGCGTTGTGCACGTATGCGTAAAATTCCTCCTTGATGCCAGCCTTATCCATGAAGTCATCTGACGGCCATTCATAAGGCCGCACATCAGCATCCCTCGGTGGTTCATCGTCCGGCTCACGGAACGCGAGCCTCGGTTCTTGCTTCCTTGAAGAACCACCTTGGAAGTTTTTCCTATGCATTTTTCTAAAAATTTCTGAAATTTTTAGTAACTCACAATAAAAGTTAACCAAACTCAACAAGAATGATAGCAACAACTCCTATAAGTGCCTAGAGACTATATCATGCATTAGAACTACTTGGGACCAAGAAAATTTGACATGCAAGCTCAAGAACAAGGTCACCGCAGCAGCAAAAATTTGCAATAAATAGAGCACTAGAACAAAAACTAATTGGACCAATGGAGGAGTCACATACCAAGGAACAATCTCCCCAAACAGTTTGGTGAATGGTGCTTTGAGCAAGGAGATCGAAAATGGCAGCAAGATGAGCTAGAACTCGGATTTGAGTTGGTTGGTGATTTTTTTGGGAGGAAGAAGAAGAGTGTGGGTGCAAGAATAAGTGGAGGGGGGCCACGTGGGGCCCACGAGGCAGGGGGGCGTGCCCTGGACCCTCGTGGCCAGGTGTTGGCTCCCCTCGCTGTGTGTTCTGTGCCATATTTCCTCAAATATTCTAGAAAAAAAATCATATTTCATTTTCATGGCATTTGGAGAATTTTTATTTCGGGATATTTTTTATTGCACTGATAAGTCTGGAAACAAACAGATAATGCTATTTTTGCTTTATTTATCCTAATTAATAGAAAGTAAAAAGAGGATACAGAAGGTTGTGCTATCTAGATTCACCTATCCCATGCTCATCAAAAGAAATCCATTAACAAGGTTATCAGGTCTTGTTAATAAACTCTTTTCGAGTAACATGAAACCGGAGAATTTTCGAATAACACTAGGTTACCTCGATGGGGATATGTATGTCCCCAACAATAAGGATGTCATATGTCTTCTTGATAGTAGGAATAGGAAACTCAAAACCTCCAACAATAATAGTTGGAATTTTTCCAATATAATTGATACTTTGGACCTGAGGTTGTTTCCTCGGAAAGTGTACTGTATGCTCATTACCATTGACATGGAAAGTGACATTGCCTTTGTTGCAATCAATAACAGCCCCTGCAATATTCAAAAAGGGTCTTCCAAGAATAATAGACATACTATCGTCCTCGGAAATATCAAGTATAACAAAGTCTGTTAGAATAGTAACATTTGCAACTACAACATGCACATCCTCACAAATACCGACAGGTATAGCAGTTGATTTCAGCCATTTGCAAAGATATTTCAGTAGGTGTCAACTTACTCAAGTCAAGTCTACGATATAAAAAGAGAGGCATAACACTAACACCAGCTCCAAGATCACACAAAGCAGTTTTAACATAGTTTTTCTTAATGGAGCAAGGTATAGTAGGTACTCCTGGGTATCCTAATTTCTTAGGCATTCCACCCTCAAAAGTGTAATTGGCAAGCATGGTGGAAATTTCTACTTCAGGTATCTTTCTTTTGTTGGTAATAATATCTTTCATATACTTAGCATAAGGATTTTTTTAAGCACATCAGTCAAATGCATACGCAAAAAGATAGGTCTAATCATTTCAGCAAAGCGCTCAAAATCCTCATCTTCCTTTTTCTTGGATGGTTTCGGAGGAAAAGGCATGGGTTTCTAAACCCATGGTTCTCTTTCCTTACCGTGCTTCCTAGCAACAAAGTCTCTCTTATCATAACGTTAATTCTTTGATTTTGGGTTATCAAGATCAACAGCAGGTTCAATCTATACATCATTATCATTGCTAGGTTGAGCATCATCATTAATATTATCGGTAGGTTCATGTTCATTACCAGATTGTGTCTCAGCATCAGAAACAGATATATCATTAGGATTCTCAGGTGTGTCAGCTACAGGTTCACTAGAAGCATGCAAAGTCCTATCATTTTTCTTTTTCTTCTTCTTAGAATAACTAGGTGCATCTAAATTAGCTCTCTGAGAATCTTGCTCAATTCTTTTAGGATGGCCTTCTGGATACAGAGGTTCTTGAGTCATTTTACCACCTCTAGTTGCAACTCTGACATCATAGTCATTATTCTTACTATTTAATTCACTGAGCAAATCATTCTGAGCCTTAAGTACTTGTTCTACTTAAGTGGTGACCATAGAAGCATGTATACTAATGAGTTTCAGTTCACCTTTAGCTCTAGATAGATAATCACTCAAGCGTTCGATCATATAAGCATTGTGTTGTAATTGTCTACCAACATAAGCATTGAAGTTTTCTTATTTCACAATAAAATTGTCAAACTCATCTAAGCATTGGCTAGCAGACTTATAACGAGGAATATCACCTTCATCAAATCTATAAAGAGAATTTACCTTTACTACCTGTGTCGGGTTATCAAGACCATGTATTTATTCAATAGGTGGTAAATTCTTAACATCTTCAGCTTTAATACCTTTTTCTTTCATAGATTATTTGCCTCTTGCATATCTTCAGGACTGAGAAATAGAACACCTCTTTTCTTCGGAGTTGGCTTAGGGGCTGGTTCAGAAAGTGTCCAATTATTTTCATTGGCCAGCATATTATTCAATAGTAATTCAGCTTGTTCAATAGTTCTTTCCCTGAAAACACAACTAGCACAACTATCCAGGTGGTCTCTGGAAGCATCGGTTAGTCCATTATAAAAGACATCAAGTATATCATCCATCTCAAGAGGATGATCAGGCAAAGCATTAAGTAACTAAAGAAGCCTCCCCCAAGCTTGTGGAAGACTCTCTTCTTCAATTTGAGCAAAGTTATATATTTCCCGTAAGGCAGCTTGTTTCTTATGAGCGGGAAAATATTTAGCAGAGAAGTAATACATCATATCCTGGGGACTACGCACACAACCAAGATCAAGGGAATTAAACCAAGTCTTAGCATCACCCTTTAACGAGAAAGGAAATAACTTAAGGATATAGTAATAATGAATCTTTTCATCGTTGGTAAACAGGGTGGCTATATCATTCAACTTAGTAAGATGTGCCACAACAGTTTCAGACTCATAGCCATGGAAAGGATCAGATTCAACCAAAGTAATTAACTCAGGATCAACAGAGAATTCATAATCCTTATCAGTAACACATATAGGTGAAGTAGCAAAAGCAGGGTCATGTTTCATTCTAGCATTCAAGGACTTTTCTTTCAGCTTAGCTAATAATTTATTAAGATCATATATATCATTGCAAGCAAGAAAGTATCTAGCAGTTTCTTCATCCATAACATAACCCTCAGGAACAATAGGCAATTCATATCTATTGGGAGTAGTCTCATCATCACTTTCATAAATATATTCAGTTTCAACATTTGCATTCTCCCTAACCTTATCAATTTGTTCATCTAGAAATTCACCCAATGGCACACTATCATGCATATAAGTAGTTTCATCATACATAGAAGAAGTAGCATCATCAAGAACATACGGCATATCAGATTCAATAGCAGGAGTAGGTGTCACAAGTTTACTCATAACAGAAGGAGAATCAAGTGCAGAGCTAGATGGCAGTTCCTTACCTCCCCTCGTAGTTGAGGGTAAGATCTTGGTTTTTGAGTCCTTCAAATTCTTCATAGTGATCAAAATATATAAATCCCAAGTGACTTAAAGAATAGAGCTATGCTCCCCGGCAACGGCGCCAGAAAATAGTCTTGATAACCCACAAGTGTAGGGGATCGCAACAGTTTTCGAGGGTAAAGTATTCAACCCAAATTTATTGATTCGACACAAGGGGAGCCAAAGAATACTCTTAAGTATTAGCAGCTGAGTTGTCAATTCAACCACACCTGGAAACTTAGTATCTGCAGCAAGATAGTTTAGTAGCACAGTAATATGATAGTGGTGGTAGCAACAATAAAAGTAACGATAGTTTTTTTGTAGTTTTTGTAATAGTAGCAACGGAAAAATAAATAAGCAACAATCAATATAGGAAAAGCTCGTAGGCATTAGATCGGCGATGGGAAATTATGTCGGATGCAATTCATCATGTAGAAGTTATAACCTAGGGTGACACAGAACTAGCTCCAGTTCATCAATACAATGTAGGCCTGTATTCCGAATATAGTCATACGTGCTTATGGAAAAGAACTTCCATGACAGCTTTTGTCATACCCTCCCGTGGCAGCGGGGTCCTATTGGAAACTAAGGGATATTAAGGCCTCCTTTTAATAGAGTACCGGACCAAAGCATTAACACATAGTGAATACATGAACTCCTCAAACTATGGTCATCACCGGGAGTGGTCCCGATTATTGTCACTTCGGGGTTGCCGGATCATAACACATAGTAGGTGACTATAGACTTGCAAGATAGGATCAAGAACACACATATATTCATGAAAACATAATAGGTTCAGATCTGAAATCATGGCACTCGGGCCCTAGTGACAAGCATTAAGCATAGCAATGTCATAGCAACATCAATCTCAGAACATAGTGGATACTAGGGATCAAACCCTAACAAAACTAACTCGGTTACATGATAGATCCCATCCAACCCATCACCGTCCAGCAAGCCTACAATGGAATTAATCACGCACGGCGGTGAGCATCATGGAATTGGTGATGGAGGAAGGTTGATGATGACGATGGCGATGATCTCCACCCTCCGGAGCTCCGAATGGACTCCAGATCAGCCCTCCCGAGAGAGATTAGGGCTTGGTGGCGGCTCCATCTCGTAAAATGTGATCATTCTTTCTCCTTGATTTTCTTCTCCCCGAAAGTGAAGATATAGGTCCCGGGGTACGTCGGTGGAGCACCAGGGGGCCCACGAGGCAGGGGGCGCGCCCTGGGCAGGGGGGCGCCCCCCACCCTCGTGGACAGGGTGTGGGCCCCCTGGTGAGGATCTTCTTGCAGATATTTTTTATATTTTCCAAAATAATTCTCCGTCGATTTTCAGGCAATTCCGAGAACTTTTTATTTCTGCACAAAAATCAACACCATGGCAATTCTGCTGAAAACAGTGTCAGTCCGGGTTAGTTCCATTCAAATCACGCAAGTTAGAGTCCAAAACAAGGGCAAAAGTGTTTGGAAAAGTAGATACGTTGGAGACGTATCATTGTTCTGTTTACATGAAGAAAACATTCGATGGTCATACACCCAATGAAACTAGTTTGTTGGATCTCAATCATAGTAATACATATATTCATAATATTGAAGCCAAAAGATGCGAAGTTGATAATGATAGTGCAACTTATTTGTGGCACTGCCGTTTAGGTCATATTGGTGTAAAGCGCATGAAGAAACTCCATGCTGATGGGCTTTTGGAATCACTTGATTATGAATCACTTGGTGCTTGCGAACCATGCCTCATGGGCAAGATGACTAAAACTCTGTTCTCCAGAACAATGGAGCGAGCAACTGACTTATAGGAAATCATACATACTGATGTATGCGGACCAATGAGTGTTGAGGCTCGCGGCGGGTATCATTATTTTCTGACCTTCAAAGATGATTTGAGCAGATATGGGTATATCTACTTGATGAATCACAAGTCCGAAACATTTGAAAAGTTCAAAGAAATTTCAGAGTGAAGTAGAGAATCATCGTAACAAGAAAATAAAGTTTCTACGATCTGATCGTGGAGGCGAATATTTGAGTTACGAGTTTGGTATTCATTTGATACAATGTGGAATAGTTTCACAACTCACGCCACCTAGAACACCATAGCGTAATGGTGTGTCCGAACATCGTAACCGTACTTTATTAGATATGGTGCGATCTATGATGTCTCTTGCCGGTTTACCACTATCATTTTGGGGTTATGCTTTAGAGACATCTACATTCACGTTAAATAAGGGCACCATCTAAATCTGTTGAGACGACGCCTTATGAACTGTGGTTTGGCAAGAAACCAAAGTTGTTGTTTCTTAAAGTTTGGGGCTGCGATGCTTATGTTAAAAAGCTTCAACCTGATAAGCTCGAACCCAAGTCGGAGAAATGTGTCTTCATAGGATACCCAAAGGAAACTGTTGGGTACACCTTCTATCACAGATCCGAAGGCAAGATATTCGTTGCTAAGAATGGATCCTTTCTAGAGAAGGAGTTTCTTTTGAAAGAAGTGAGTGGGAGGAAAGTGGAACTTGATGAGGTATTTGTACCTTCTCCCGAATTGGAAATTAGTACATCACATAAACTAGTTCCAGTGATTCCTACACCAATCAACGAGGAAGCTAATGATGATGATCATGAAACTTCAGATCAAGTTACTAATGAACCTCGTAGGTCAAGCAGAGTACGTTCCGCGCCAGAGTGGTACTGTAACCCGGTTCTGGAAGTCATGTTACTAGACCATGATGAACCTACGAACTATGAGGAAGCGATGATGAGCCTAAATTCCACAAAATGGCTTGAGTCCATGAAATCTGAGATGGGATCCATATATGAGAACAAATTGTGGACTTTGGTTGACTTGCCCGATGATCGGCAAGCCATTGAAAATATATGGATCTTTAAGAGGAAGACTGACGCTGATAGTAATGTTACTGTCTACAAAGCTCGACTTGCTACGAAAGTTTTTTGACAAGTTCAAGGAGTTGACTACGATGAGACTTTCTCACCCGTAGCGATGCTTAAGTCTGTCCGAATCATGTTACCAATTGCCGCATTTTATGATTATAAAATCTGGCAAATGGACGTCAAAACTGCATTCCTTGATGGATATCTTAAAGAAGAGTTGTATATGATGCAACCATAAGGTTTTGTCTATCCTAAAGGAGCTAACAAAGTGTGCAAGCTCCAGCGATCCATCTATGGACTGGTGCAAGCATCTCGGAGTTGGAATATACGCTTTGATAAGTTGATCAAAGCATATAGTTTTACATAGACTTGCGGTGAAGCCTGTATTTACAAGAAAGTGAGTGGGGCCACTACAGCCTTTCTGATAAGTATATGTGAATTACATATTATCGATCGGAAATGATGTAGAATTTTCTGGAAAGCATAAAGGAGTGTTTGAAAGGAGTTTTTCAAAGAAAGACCTCGGTGAAGCTGCTTACATATTGAGCATCAAGATCTATAGAGATAGATCAACACGCTTGATAAGTTTTTTCAATGAGTACATACCTTGACAAGTTTTTCAAGTAGTTCAAAATGGAACAGTCAAAGAAAGAGTTCTTGCCTGTGTTGCAAGGTGTGAAGTTGAGTAAGACTCAAAGCCCGACCATAGCAAAAGATAGAGAGAGAATGAAAGTCATTCCTTATGCCTCAGCCATAGATTCTATAAAATATGCCATGCTGTATACCAGCCCTATTGTATGCCCTGCCCTGAGTTTGGCAAGGGATCGGAGTACAATTTTGATCTAGGAGTAGATCATTGGACATCGGTCAAAATTATCCTTAGAGGACTAAGGAATTTTTTTCGGTTATGGAGGTGATAAAGAGTTCGTCATAAAGAGTTACGTCGATGCAAGCTTTGATACCGATCTGGATGACTCTGAGTCTCGATCTGGATACATATTGAAAGTGGGAGCATTTAGCTAGAGTAGCTCCGTGCAAAGCATTGTAGACATAGAAATTTGCAAAATACATACGGATCTGGATGTGGCACACCCATTGACTAAACCTCTCTCACAAGCAAAACATGATCACACCTTAGTACTCTTTGGGTGTGAATCACATGGCAATGTGAACTAGATTGTTGACTCTAGTAAACCTTTTGGGTATTGGTCACATGGCGATGTGAACTATAAAGTGTTAAATCACATGAGAATGTGAACTATTAGTGTTAAAACACATGGTGATGTGTACTAGATTATTGACTCTAGTGCAAGTGGGAGACTGAAGGAAATATGCCCTAGAGGCAATAATGAAGTTATTATTTATTTCCTTATATCATGATAAATGTTTATTATTCATGCTAGAATTGTATTAACCGGAAACTTAGTACATGTGTGAATACATAGACAAACAGAGTGTCACTAGTATGCCTCCACTTGACTAGCTCGTTAATCAAAGATGGTTAAGTTTCCTAGCCATAGGCATGAGTTGTCATTTCATGAACGAGATCACATCATTAGAGAATGATGTGATTGACTTGACCCATTCCGTTAGCTTAGCACTTGATCGTTTAGTATGTTGCTATTGCTTTCTTCATGACTTATACATGTTCCTATGACTATGAGATTATGCAACTCTCGAATATCGGAGGAACACTTCGTGTGCTATCAAACGTCACAACGTAACTGTGTGATTATAAATATGCTCTATAGGTGTCTCCGATGGTGTTTGTTGAGTTGGCATAGATCGAGATTAGGATTTGTCACTCCGATTGTCGGAGAGGTATCTCTGGGCCCTCTCGGTAATGCACATCACTATAATCCTTGCAAGCAATGTGACTAAGGAGTTAGTTGCAGGATGATGCATTACGGAACGAGTAAAGAGACTTGCCGATAACGAGATTGAACTAGGTATGATGATACCGACGATCGAATCTCGGGCAAGTAACACACCGATGACAAAGGGAACAACGTACGTTGTTATGCGGTTTGACCGATAAAGATCTTCATAGAATATGTAGGAGCCAATATGAGTATCCAGGTTCCGCTATTGGTTATTGACCGGAGATGTGTCTCGGTCATGTCTACGTAGTTCTCGAACCCGTAGGGTCCGCACGCGTAACGTTCGATGACGATTTGTATTATGAGTTATGTGATTTGATGACCGACGTTTGTTTGGAGTCCCGGATGAGATCACAGACATGACGAACAGTCTCGAAATGGTCGAGACGTAAAGATCGATATATTGGAAGGCTATATTCGGACATCGAAAAGGTTCTGAGTGATTCGGGTATTTTTCGGAGTACCGAAGAGTTACGGGAATTCGTATTGGGCCTTAATGGGCCATATGGGAAAGGAGAGAAAGGCCTCAAGGGTGGCTGTGCCCCTTCCCCATGGACTGGTTCGAATTGGACTAGGGAAAGGGGGCGCCCCCTTTCTTCTTTCTCCTTCTCCCTTCCCATTTTCCTATTCCATGTGGGAGGTGGAATCCTACTAGGACTAGGGAGTCCTAGTAGGACTCCACACTTTGGCGCGCCCTATGAGGGCCGGCCTCCTCCTCCCTCCATCCTTTATATACGTGGCCAGGGGACACCCCATGGACACACAAGTTGATTTTAGCCGTGTGTGGTGCCCATCCCCATAGTTACACACCTCGGTCATATCGTTGCAGTGCTTAGGCGAAGCCCTGCGCCGGTAGCTTCATCATCACCGTCACCACGCCGTTGTGCTGACGAAACTCTCCCATGACGCTCAACTGGATCAAGAGCTCATGGGATGTCATCGAGCTGAACGTGTGCTGAACGCGGAGGTGCCGTACATTTGGTGCTTGGATCGGTTGGATCGCGAAGACGTTCGACAACATCAACCGCGTCACTAGACGCTTCCGCTTTTGGTCTACGAGGGTACGTAGACACACTCTCCCCACTCGTTGCTATGCTTCTTCTAGATTGATCTTGCGTGATCATAGGAATTTTTGAAATACTACGTTCGCCAACAAAGGGTTGGTAGGAGTTAACCATCGCGCGATCCCGACCTCCACACAAAAGAAGACAATCAATAAATAAATCATGCTCCAACTTCATCACATAACGGTTCACCATACGTGCATGCTACGGGAATCACAAACTTTAACACAAGTATTCCTCAAATTCACAATTACTCCACTAGCATGACTCTAATATCACCATCCTCATATCTCAAAACAATCATCATGTTTCAAACTTCTCATAATATTCAATGCACTTTATATGAAAGTTTTTATTATACCCATCTTGGATGCCTATTATATTAGGACTAATTTTCTAGCCAAAGCAAATTACCATGCTGTTCTAAAGGACTCTAAAAATAATATAAGTTAAGCATGAGAGATCAATAATTTCTATAAAATAAAACCAGTGCCGTACTCTAAAAAGATATAAGTGAAGCACTAGAGCAAAATTATCTAGCTCAAAAGATATAAGTGAAGCACATAGAGTATTCTAATAAATTCTGATTCATGTGTCCCTCTCTCAAAAGGTGTTGTCGGTGTACTAGAATAGGGGTACCCTAGTATCCCGAACTTGTGCACGGGCAGTCGCAGCGCCCCGCGGCAAGGCTTGCCGGGTGACCGCCAAGGTCCTCCGTGGTTCCTTTGGAGCCATTCAAGAACAAAGTATTCAAGCCAAGGAGACAAGACCCCGGCAATAAGAGCTTGCCGGGAAGGCCACTCAAGGCACAAGACCCCGGCGAGAGGAGCTTGCTGGGAAGGCCAACCAAGGCATCTCGAGGAACTTGCCGCGACGCCCCACGTGTCCCGGCAAGGCCCGGCGAGCGACGAGCTCCTGGACGCGACAAGACAACGACCGCGGCAAGGCGCTTGCCGCGACAAGCTACCACCCTGTACCCGTGCTCCAGCGAATCCATCCACGTGTCGCTCTTGGACCTTCCCAGGTGTACGTGGCGGGAGGCTGTGCAGCCAGGGGTACGCGGTGGCAAGCGGCGCTGACAAGGTTGCCATCGTGGCGAACGGTGGCGCCCCTGACGGCCCCCTTTTTTTGCATTGTTTGGGCGACGGCGATGGGCATTTAATGCCCTTGTCCCCTGCCGTCAGGGTTAGGTATGGAACACTGTACAAGTAGGTGTACCAACTAAAAAACCTTTCCATTTTTACCCTCAACTGCGTTGCCACCTGTCGGTGACCCCTTGAGCATATAAAAGGAGGCCCATGCGCAACGTAGAGAGGGGTTCGAACACTCAGAACTCTCACGCTCGGTCTCGTTAGCTGCTGAAGTGTACTGTAGCTCTCAGCGCTCCCGAGCAAGAACTCAATACAAAACAAAGCAGGAGTAGGGTTTTACGCATCCGTGTGGCCCGAACCTGGATAAACTGCTCGTGTGCCTCGCCTCGAAGTGCTCTTCGCGCGACCTTCGCCCCCGCTGTACCGAAAGGGGCTCGGTCCCCATAGGTGTTCGTGGGTGGATTAGTTTCCCCGACATCTTTGGCACGCCAGGTAGGGGTGCGTCGAGATTTTGTGAACCTGATCCGGCATCCACACGAGCTAGATCTTCATCATCTTCATCAACATACCGCCGAAGAAGAAGGCTTCGGAGGCAGCTGCTCCGTCCGCGTCAATCCCACCACCGCCGGAGCCAACGGCTGGTGGGGTAGACGCCGGCGGAAGAACGGGCGCCGACGAGGGAGCTCACGGTGCTGCCAGGTCCGAGGACAAGGCTGCGCTGCCCATCGGCGGCGTAGCCGGCTCCCACGACGACCGGGCGCACTCCAAGACCTTGGCGTCCGTGCATGCGCCGCGCCCATCTCAGGAGGCGCGGGACCGGCAGCGTCATGGTACTCATGGTACCATACGTTTGCTGGACCAAGATTGAGCTGGTGGATCTCGGAATGCTCAAGACCAGCATGCACGCCAACATGCCGGCACAAGCAAGGCACGGTCGCCCGAACGGGATACTACTCCTTCTAACATAGTTAGAAGTCCGAGCATATCCCGCTCCTCGCACCGTTCACCACCGCTACCCACCACTCCAGCAGAAGCTTTAGCAGGAGCTCAACTGCTCCTGGACTTCCCTCCAATGGCCGACAAGGTCGACGACTGGAGGGCCACCATTCAGAGTCTCATCGCCTTCGCCAACGGCGACACTCCACGGCAGCCAAGCACATCGCAGCCGCGGCAAGTTAGCCAGGCGCGGGCCGATGGCGACAAGACCGGTGGGGGTGCAACCACCGTGCACTCTCCGCCCCGAAGGCCAAGATCGCCGACTCGCCGGATCAACCTTGACAGCGACTCCACCGCGTCATCAGATCCGCGGGCTCGTCGCGATCAGCGCCAAGTTCTCCACGAACGACATCAAGAGGACGCTCGTACTCGCATCGAGCACCGAAGAGAAGCGCGGCGTCAATCAGACCAGCGCGCTGGGCCCGCTGTCGACATGCATGCGCCAGGGGAACCAAACGACTTGCCGTACGCGGTAGGTTGGCCTGTGTTTACTCGTGAGCTGCGGCAAGTCCAGTGGCCCAGCATGAAGAATTTCAAGCCAGACGTACCAGAGAAGTACGACGGCAAGACGCATCCGTCGGAGTTCTTCAGCATTTACACCATCGCGGTGCAGGCTGCCGGGGGGCGAGACGACAAGATCCTTGCCAACTACTTCCCGCTGGTGCTCAAACCCAACATCAGGTCCTGGCTCATGCACTTGCCGGACAACTCCATATCCTCCTGGGCAGACCTATGCCATCAGTTTGTCGGCGCCTTTACGGGCGGCCACAAACCTCATGTCCAAGAGAGTGACCTTCATCTGCTCACCCAGAAGGAAGGAGAGCCCCTGCGCAAGTATATTCAGAGATTCAGCCATGTACAGCACAACATCCCAGACGTCCACCCTGCCGCGGTCATCAACGCGTTCCATCAGAACGTGCGTAACCGCAGGATGCGGGAGGAGATGGCGATGTGCAAGATCAGAGACGTCAGTGAGCTATATGCCCTGGCCGACAAGTGTGCACGTGCTGAGGAGGGGAGGAAACTCCCCGGAGAGGATACAGGAGCAGGGGGGATCTGACAGTGAGGATGCCGCCCCGGCAAAGAAAAACCGGCGGCGGAACAACAGGAAGAAGAAAAGCAAAGAGGTGCTAGCGTTGAGCAGTCCGGCAACGAAGGTGGCGCCAAGAAAGCCCAAGTTGGTGGCTCCGACAAGGAGACTGCTGCATGCACCAACTGCCAGGCTGTGGCGGCCGTCGACAAGCAGGACGGCACCGACAAGCAGTACTGCAAGATCCACCGCACCAAGGGCCATGACCTCCAGAACTGCAAGAGGGTCGAGCAGCTTGTTGAGCAGCAAAAAGCTGAGTACGAGCGACGCGACAAGGAGAAGGCCCGAGGGGGTGGTGGAGGATCCGGCCAGAAGCGCCCCGGCCGGGGAGGACGCCGTGGCAAGGCCAAGCAGCGGCAAGGAGACAGACCTCCCCGCGGCCGCGACAAGGATGAAGACGACGACGACGACGAAGACATGGATGATGTCGAGAACAGTGAGCAGGAGTTCCAGAAAGCCACAGAAGTCTTGTGCGTTGACGGCGGTGCTTCTCTGCATACTTCACACCGCCAACTCAAGCAGTGGGTGCGGGAAGTTAATGCGGCAGAACCACCTGTCGAATCGCGCAAGCTTCTGAAATGGTCCAACACGCCTATCATCTTTGATATTGAGGACCACCCTGATCGCACAACTGCGGTCGGGTGCTAGCCGATGTTGGTTTCACCAACTATCCGCAACCTCAAGGTCACTAAGATGTTAGTTGATGGCGGGGCCGGCTTGAACCTGATCTTCTCCGCTGTACTCCAGAAACTCCAGATCCCTGACAGCGAGCTCGAAGAGACCGGCACATTCCAAGGAATCAACCCGGGAAGGAGCAAGCCGAAGGGGAAGATCACGTTGCCAGTGACATTTGGCGGCGAGCTGAACTTCAGGACTGAGAGGGTCACTTTTGACGTTGCTGATTTTCCATTGCCTTACAATGGGATACTCGGCTGTCCAGCACTCGCCAAGTTCATGGCAGCCTCTCACTATGCATATAATATGCTGAAGATGCCAGGCCCGATAAGCGTCATCTCTGTCCCTGGCGACAAGAAGGATGCTCTTATCTGCGCCGACAAGATCTACCAGGAAGCAGCAGCCGCAACAGATCGCAAGACACTTGCCGCTGAAGCTCCCGGGGGGAAGAAGAAGACCAAGTCCGGCAAGAGCTCTGATGCCCACTCCGGCAAGCGCACATCTTCGGAGTGCTGCGCTACCGTCGAGGACGCACCATCGAGCTCCACCGGCAAGTGTAAGAAGACGATGGCAGCTCCGCCAGAGACCAAGAAGGTGTCCGCCAAGGAGGACGCCACTGGTGGTACCTTCACCATCAGTGCCACCCTTGACCCTAAATAGGAAAGCGCGCTCATTGCTTTCCTGCGGGCGAATGTCGACGTGTTTGCATGGCAACCGTCTAACATCCCCGGTGTTCCCAGGAAAGTAATTGAGCACCATCTTGCCGTGTGTCCCCATGCGCGGCCCGTCAAGCAGAAAGTCGGGAAACAAGCAGTGAAGCGCCAAGAATTCATCGCAGAAAATATCAAGAAGTTGGAAGCAGCAGGCCTTGTCAGAGGAGTGCTCCATCCTACGTGGTTGGCCAATCCTGTGGTCGTGCGCAAGGCAAACGGGAAATGGAGGCTTTGTATCGACTTTACCGATGTCAATAAAGCTTGTCCCAAAGACCCATTTCCCTTGCCGCGCATTGACCAGATTGTTGACTCCACGGCCGGATGTGACTTGCTTTCATTTCTTGACGCATACTCAGGATACCATCAGATCTTCATGGCAGAAGAAGATGAGGAGAAGACATCATTCATCACTCCATGTGGCACGTACTGCTTTATACGGATGCCTTTCGGTTTGAAGAATGCTGGTTCAACATTTGCAAGGGTAGTCCATACAGCTTTTGAGCCACAAATACACAGAAATGTAGAAGCATACATGGATGACATAGTGGTCAAGAGCAAGGACAGGGCAACCCTGATTCAAGATTTAGACGAGACCTTTGCAAATCTGCGCAAGATCCAGCTCAAGCTCAACCCCGAGAAGTGTGTGTTTGGAGTCCCTTCCGGCAAGCTTCTCGGGTTCTTCGTATCTCAGAGGGGAATTGAAGCCAATCCCGACAAGATCAAGGCCATTGAGCAGATAGAAGCACCAAGGCATGTCAAGGATGTACGAAGACTTGCCGGTTGCGTGGCTGCTCTCAGCAGGTTTATCTCTAAGTCTGCTGAGCGCGCCCTGCCGTTTTTCAAAATTTTGAAAAAGGCAGGTCCAATGAAATGGACTCCGGAAGCGGAGGCTGCGCTACAAGACTTGAAGAGATACCTGTCCTCTACTCCAATACTTGTCGCACCTAAACCACAAGAGAAGTTGCTGATGTATCTAGCGGCAACCAATCAAGTGGTTAGTGCTGCGTTAGTAGCGGAGAGGGAGGCAGATGATGAGCCAGCAACCGAGGCAGGGGCATCCAGCGACAAGCAGGGGGCTTCCCCGACAAGCTCTGGTCCCGACAAAGATGGATCTGCGCAGGCGCAAGAGGAGATACGGAAGAAAATGGTGCAGCGCCTAGTCAACTTTGTCAGCTCCCTTCTGCAGGGGCTAGGTAAAGGTACTCTGGTGTGCAGAAGTTGCTTTTCGGCCTTCTCATGGCCTCGAGAAAGTTGCGCCATTACTTCCAAGCACATGAGATCACAATTGTCACTCGCTTTCCGCTGAAGAGGATACTGCAGAATCCAGAAGCAACAGGCAGGATTGTTGAGTGGGCACTGGAACTGTCAAGCTTTGGCCTCAGGTTTGAAAGCACTTCAACTATCCAAAGCAGAGCATTGGCAGAATTCATAGCAGAGTGGACGCCAACACCAGATGAAGAAATTCCAGAAACGAGCATCCCCGTTAAGCAAGCAAGCAAAGAGTGGTTGATGTATTTTGATGGTGCCTTCTCGCTACAAGGCGCCGGTGCTGGCGTGCTGCTTGTCGCACCCACCGGAGAGCACCTCAAATACGTAGTCCGGATGCACTTTCCCAAGGAGCAAGCAACAAACAATACTGCAGAGTATGAGGGTTTGCTTGCCGGTCTCAGGATCGCGACAGACCTTGGGATCAAGAAGCTCATTATCAGGGGTAACTCGCAGCTTGTCGTCCGCCAAGTAAACAAGAATTACCAGAGTCCGTTGATGGAAGCCTATGTTGACGAGGTGAGAAAGCTAGAAGAGCACTTTGACGGCCTACAGATGGAGCATGTTCCAAGAGCTCAGAACGACATCGCAGATGGCCTGTCGAAGTGCGCCGCACTTAAGTTACCTGTGGAACCAGGGATCTTTGTGCTCAAGCTGACTCAACCATCTGTAACACCGTCAACTGGACAGAGCAAGAAGAGGAAGTTGATTGCTGGTGACTATTTTCCGGCAGAGCTTCTCGAAGCCGCCGCCAAGAAGGTCCCCATGATCAACACCAAGAGTGCTGAGGAGCAGTCTGCTCTGGCAAGCCCTAGGGTTTGTTCCGTTGAAGCAAACGCTCCCGACAAGTTTTGCTCCGGCAAGCTTGCCGGGGAACATCAAGCTCCGGCTGAGCCGCAGGTTCACGCCGTAGAAGCGGATGTTCCCGCAACAACAGATGTGCCTTTAGTCCTTGTTGTCGAGCCACAAGCTCCAGCATGGGCACAGCAGATTGTCCGTTTCCTCCAGACAGGAGAACTTCCCGAAGAGCAAGAAGAAGCGGAAAGAGTAGCCCGGCAGTCAAGTATGTATCAGTTTGTTGACAACACACTGTACAGAAGGAGACTCAACGGTGTGAAATTGAAGTGTATTCCCCGGGAAGACGGATAAGAGCTGTTGGCAGAGATACATGGAGGCATATGTGGTCACCACATTGGCGCCAGAGCACTTGCCGGCAAAGCATTCCGGCAAGGTTTCTTTTGGCCGACAGCCCTCCAGGATGCAACTGCACAAGTAACCAAGTGTGAAGCGTGCCAGTTCCATTCCAAGCAGATACACCAGCCAGCTCAAGCTCTCCAGACGATCCCTTTATCCTGGCCATTTTCGGTCTGGGGGCTCGACATCCTCGGCCCCTTTCCCCGCGCAGCCGGGGGCTTTGAGTACTTGTACGTTGAAATCGACAAGTTCACAAAGTGGACGGAAGTGGAAGCAGTGAGGAAGGTGACCGCACAGTCAGCAGTCAAGCTCTTCAGGTCGATTGTTTGCCGTTTCGGGATCCCTAACAGGATCATCACCGACAACGGTACGCAATTTACGAGCCGCACCTTCATGCAGTACGTCCAAGACCTTGGCGCCAAGGTCTGCTTCGCTTCTGTTGCTCACCCGAGAAGCAACGGTCAAGCGGAGATGGCAAATGCTGAAGTGCTGCGTGGACTCAAGACCAGAACTTTCGACAGGCTGCACAAGTGCGGAAGAAACTAGATCGAGGAGCTGCCAGTGGTTCTTTGCTCGATCAGGACGACGCCGAATCGAGCCACTGGACAGACACCTTTCACTCTAGTCTATGGAGCAGAGGCAGTTCTCCCCACGGAACTCGTATACAGGTAACCTCGAGTGCTCGCTTATGATGAGCTCGAGCAAGAGCAGCTACGACAAGATGACGCGCTGCTCCTTGAGGAATACCGTCTTCAGGCTGTTGTACGAACTGCTTGCTACCAGCAAGCTTTGCGCCGCTACCATAGCCGCAAAGTTAACGCCAGAAGTCTCGAGGAAGGCGACCTTGTTCTTCGGCGCGTTCAGTCCGCCAAGAATTCCGACAAGTTGACGCCGAAGTGGGAAGGCCCTTACCGGGTGAAACGAGTCACTAGGCCTGGCGCTGTCCGCCTTGAGACCGAAGATGTCTTTCCGGTGAGCAACTCCTGGAACATCGAGCATCTTCGTAAGTTTTACCCGTAAGGCGCGGTTGCCGGAACCCGTTCCGGCAACCACCTTTTGTACAAGTCTTGCCGCTGTTGCATGTAATCCTTTGTACAAAGCCGGGCGCAGACCCGGTGCATCAGTAAAGCTCATGTGCTCCGCACATCTTGTCAATTTCATGCTTTCTATATTTTGCATGTATTATCTGACACTTTGTGCAGCACCTACCCCCGGTAAGCAATAACAAGCCTTAAGGCTCCATATCTGCATTTTCTCTTCTTTCTTTTTTCTCAAGGAAAGGATGGTTCCCTCGCGCACAAGTTTGCTGGGGGGAAGGAGAAGATAGTGGTATGGACCAGGCGTCGTTCAAGAAAGTTTCGCCTTGCCGGGAAGCAAACAATAGAAAATCTAAGTTGCCAAAGCTTGAGCAATCAGATTTTTAAATTTTGAAGTTATCTTCCTTGAAGGACCGTGCTTTGTATGGAAAACCTGTGCGCGGAGGAACCAACTCGTAGCTAGTTGCGCCCTTACTTTGTTTCCGAGCCCGCTCAACGACTTAAGTGTGCTGCGACTAGTGTCGCGCCCTTACTTCGTTTTCGAGCCCGCTCAACAACGCAAGTGTGCTGCAACTGGTTGCGACAAGGTTTCTTGTCGGTAACGGCACCGCCAGCAGGCTGCTGACGTTCCGCACTCAGCGCTCACGGCTAAGGTGCCCGCGCCGGCAAGTTCCCTAAAAGCGTAGGGCAAAAACATACAAAGGAAGGAGTCAAGTAAAGGAAATAACATAGCAATCATTACCCAAAATAGAGTTATATTACAAGATAGCTTGTCGCAGCTCTAACAGATTGTTTTTGTAACATGACAAGCAGCGACAAGGAAAGAAGAAAACGGGCGGCCTAATCTACGCGACCACCCTCAACCCTCTTGATCCCGCTCACCTTATCCACAATGGGTGCGACAAGGGCCTTGAGCGCGTCCAGATCAGCATCCGGCGGCAGGGACTTGAGGACGTTGGTGAGGTTGAGGCCCGGGTTGCGGAAGGCCACCTTCACCAACACCTTTTGAAGGGCTCCCGCACAAAGCTTGCGCGACTCGTCGGCCAGCTGCTTTGGGATCCTCTCCCGGAGTCGCTGGAGCGCCGTCGCCACGCCTTTGAAGAACTGGGTGAGCTTGGCGCTAGGGTGGAGGTTCTCATCGGAGGAATACCCAAGATACTCCGCCCCCAGCTGCGCCAACTCCCTGTTGATATCTGCGGCAGCATTGACGAGACCCTCCGTCCAGTGCTCCACAGTCTCCCTAAAGGTGTTCTGGGCGACAGCAGCGCCTTCACGGCCTTGATCTCCTCCTTCAAGGCCGCCTCCCGCTCCTTGGCACCGTCCAGCGTCTTGGTCAAAGTGGTCAGCTTCAACTCAAGATCAGCGTTGGAGTCCTTGGCGGCGCTGAGCTACTTGCCTTTCTCGGCGAGGCGAACCTGCAGATCTGAGTGGCTGTGGGCGTCCTTCTCCCGCTCATGCTTGAGCGCGGCAAGCTCCTCGCCGCTCGCCTTGAGATCGGCCTCCAGCTGCGTCACCTTCGTCTCCAGCTCCTCCTTGGCGACCTCAGCAGCTGCGGCAGCGTCCTCTGCTTGGTTGAGGGCTCTGCCAAGTGATTGCTCGCGCGCGGCAAGATCCTCCTCGTGGCTGTCGAGGTTAATCTTCCGCTGCGCCAGCTCGCCCTCTTGCGCGGACAGCTTCTCAGCGGCAAGCCGCTGTTGCTCTTCGACTTCGGCCTTCTTGAGGAAGAAGGCCGTCCGCTCCTCGGCAAGTTGCTCCCGCTCCTCTGCCAAGGACCGGAGAGCTGCCTGGTGAAGACCCCGGAGCTCCTCCGCGTGTTTCTCGATGTCAGCTCCCGCCTTCGCGGCAAAAGCCTCGCGGGACTCCAGCTTGGCTTGCCGAGCGCGGTAGAGCGACAATAGCTTCCGCAGTAGCCGCTCCTCCTCGGGCTCGCCGCTGCTGCTGCTCGACGCGTCCACAAGCGTCAGCCCGGCGGAGGCGAGCACTTCTCCATCAAAGCTCTCCCCCTCGACCGGCGCCCTGGACATGGAAACCCAGGGGAGGCTGATGAAGACGCCATCGCCGGCCTTCAGGTAGACGCCTGGCTGGGGCTCTTCGGAGCCTGGCGCTGCGGCAGCGGCGGAGGGATCGGCGGTCGGTGTAGCGCCTGGCGCTCCTGCGGCCTCAGGGCCGTCAGTGCGATCGCCGGACCCCTCCCCAGCTGCTGCGGCGGCAGCCTTGGCGGCCTCATCCTCGGCGGGATCGTCAGCACCGGCCGCCTCTTCGGTGGCAGCGGCGTCGCCGGTGTTGCCGCGCGTATTCTCCTTGACAGCGACCTCCGTCTCCATCGGCTCCGCAGCTGATGGGTCTGACGGCAGGAAAGGGGAGAAAAACAGTCAAGCAAATATCCAAAAAGAAGAATCAAAAGAAGAAAAGCCCAAGGGAAGTTTGAAGCGAGAGGATTACCTGCGCGAGCCGGCTCTTCGGTAGGGTTCCTTGCCGGGGAACTCTCCCTTGGCGACGTAGTTGTAGTCCCCGCCAGTGGAGGGCCGCTGGTGCTATCCCTCGCCGGAGAGCTCCCCCTTGCCGGAGAACTCCCCCTCGCCGGAGGACTCTCCCTCGCCGGAGAGCTCCCCCTTGGCGGCGTAGTTGAAGCAGATGGCACGTCGGGGGCGGTCTCCGGGCGCTCCTGGTGTGGCTGATCTGCTCCTACATAAATCAACAAACAAGTGTCAGCAAAGACAGAACACCCACACGCGCCTAACAGCGGAAAGTGAACCAAGTACTTACGCTGGGGGCTGCGCTGGGGGCTGCTCTAGAGAACAGTTGCCGGGTCCGGCAAGTTTGTCTCGGGCGCACCCCCTGCTGTCACGGCGGGCTCGTCCTCGATGACAATCACCAGGACCTTGGCTCTCTTTGCCGCTCTCTGGGCCAGAGTCCTGAAAGGGAACAAAGTTCAGAGCAAAGCAAATGAGATACAAGACAAAACAACAAACAAGAGATACAAGACAAAACAGCAAACATTGAAGAAATACAAGACCAACAAGAATCTTACTCTTCTTCTTCCTCGTCGGAGCTGAGCGCGGAGAAGTCGAAGTCTGGCTCACGCCCGGCGTGAGGAGGCGGAGGAGTAGGCTCCCTTGGCCGCTTGGCGGGGGCAGTGGCGGTGGTCTGAGACGACCCCGCTCCGGCTGCCGCCGTGGCATGAGGAGCGGCAGGAGCAGAAGCGGCGGTCCGGGGAGACCCCGCTCCAGTTGCTGCAGAAGCGCGAGGTGCTCCCACGGCAACCGTGATTGCCGCGGAGGAGCGTGTCGCGCGGCGCGGCGGCTGTTGACCCGTCCGCCGCTCCGTTACGTCCCCGGCCTTGCGGAGACGCCTTCTTGGTGGAGCTGGAGGCTCTGCTTGCGGCGAGCTGTCCGAAGACGAGGCGGAAGAGGAGTCGATCTCCAGCGAGCCGCTTGTGTCCTCGGCGGGCCCGCTCGACTCGGCGCCCTGCTCGGCGGGCTCGCTCGACTAGGCGTCTTGCCCGGCAGGCTCCTCCTCGCCGGCTAGATCCCCTCGCTCGGCAAGGCTTGCCGCCTTTGCTACATCTGCCTCCTCCACGGTGAATCCGAACTCACCCGCGGCTGCGGCTGTCGCCGCCTCTTCCAGCCTAGTGGCAATGTACGCCATCTCCTTGTCAGTGGTGTCGCGGGTGAGGCCCTTCTTCTCGTCGGAGCGAATCGGCACTTCTTCTAAGTTGTCAAAGAACTCCTGCACGACGTCATCTGCAGGCTCTTGCCAAGTTGGGTCAATCCCATGGGAGTCACACAGCGGCATCATTGCGCGGATGCGGCTGAGCGCGGAGTTGTTGCACAACGAAACGACGCCCCTCGGCAACCTGAATACTTCGGGATGATCGGGGTCATACTTGAACAGCTCCTGGAGCATCGCATTGAGCTCCAGGATAGTGAAGATGAAATTGAGGCCCGGGCGCAGCCTCATGATGTCCGCCGCGTTCTCGAACTCACAGGCGGGTCTCTTCCTCTCCTGCAGGGGGGCGATGCGGCGGCGAAGGAAATCTGCGCCAACTGCGCCTACAGTGAGCCCGGCAAGTCTGAGGCGTCGGATCCGGACGGTGGCAATCTTCAGCCTGTCATCCTCCGGGGCCAGGTCGCTCCAATCGTTGCCGCGTACTACTGGGGCTTGGCGCCGGGCGGTAAATGGCTGCGGGTTCTCCTCTACAATCCAGCACCAGTTGGCTCTCCATTCCTCCCATTTGCTGCGGAGCTCTCCCTCCAGATAAGCTTCCTTCTTGTGGGCTCTCGAGATCCAGGAGACTCCGCCGGACAAAGGCTCTCCTCTCTCTACTCGGGGCATAAAGAAGTGGCGGAAAAGGGCTACATTTGGATGGACGCCGACAAAGTTTTCGCAGAGATGTGCGAAAACTGCCATGGTCAGAACGGCATTGGGGGTGAAGTCAAGGAGGTGGAACCCGTAGGTGTTCATGAGATCGCAGAAGAATTCAGAGAAAGGAGGGCAGAGCCCGCAGTAGAAGAACAAGGCGAAGAACGTGTATCCATTAGGAGCCATCTTACAGGCGACGGCTGGAAGTACCTTAGTGCGCGGGTGCGCCCGCGTCTCCCCCGACCAGAAGAGGTAGTAGTTCTCCCTCAGCTCCCTCGCGGCAAGCTTGGGGGGAAGACAGCCCGCTCCTCTCGCAGCGCCGCGAGCCGCAGCACCTCGGCCGACTTCACGCCCTTCCCCTTCTCGCCTTTCGGAGCCATGGCGGAAGTGGTGAGGGAGGTCGACGGCGTTGGTGGTGCTGGTGGCGACAGGAGGGGCGGAGCGCTGCTCTCTTTCTGCTTTGGGAAGAAGGGGAGCGGCGGAGGCTTTCAAGGTTGGAGTAGCAACGGGCGAATGGACGAACTGCCCCTGTTTCCCCTGCTTATAAGGAGGGAGGGGGCGGACGTTCCGCATCTCCGAATAAAGAAACCGCCCACGATCTCTCCCACGACGCCGCAATCAACGCGTGCCGTTCGGGGAGGGCGCGGTGGATACGGAGTAAGATACGGCGTGACCCAGGCCGCGCGTGCCCGTGCACTGTTTTGGGCCTGGCCCAACAGCGCTCGGCACCGTGTGTGGCCCAGGCCCGGGGGCTCCTGTCGGTGTACTAGAATAGGCGTACCCTAGTATCCCGAAGTTGTGCACGGGCAGTCGCAGCGCCCCGCGGCAAGGCTTGCCGGGTGACCGCCAAGGTCCTCCGTGGTTCCTTTGGAACCATTCAAGAACAAAGTATTCAAGCCAAGGAGACAAGACCCCGGCAAGAAGAGCTTGCCGGGAAGGCCACTCAAGGCACAAGACCCCGGCGAGAGGAGCTTGCCGGGAAGGCCAACCAAGGCATCTCGAGGAACTTGCCGCGACACGCCACGTGTCCCGGCAAGGCCCGACGAGCGACGAGCTCCCGGACGCGACAAGACAACGACCGCGGCAAGGCGCTTGCCGCGACAAGCTACCACCCTGTACCCGCGCTCCAGCGCATCCATCCACGTGTCGCTCTGGGACCCTCCCAGGTGTACGTGGCGGGAGGCTGTGCAGCCAGGGGTACGCGGTGGCAAGCGGCGCTGACAAGGTTGCCATCGTGGCGAACGGTGGCGCCCCTGACGGCCCCCTTTTTTTGCACTGTTTGGGCGACGGCGATGGGCATTTAATGCCCTTGTCCCCTGCCGTCAGGGTTAGGTATGGAACACTGTACAAGTAGGTGTACCAACTACAAAACCTTTCCATTTTTACCCTCAACTGCGTTGCCACCTGTTGGTGACCCCTTGAGCATATAAAAGGAGGCCCGTGCGCAACATAGAGAGGGGTTCGAACACTCAGAACTCTCACGCTCGGTCTCGTTAGCTGCTGAAGTGTACTGTAGCTCTCAGCGCTCCCGAGCAAGAACTCAATACAAAACAAAGCAGGAGTAGGGTTTTACGCATCCGTGCGGCCCGAACCTGGGTAAACTGCTCGTGTGCCTCGCCTCGATCTGCTCTTCGCGCAACCTCCGCCCCCGCCGTACCGAAAGGGGCTTGGTCCCCATAGGTGTTCGTGGGTGGATCAGTTTCCCCGACAGGTGTGTACAGCAAGGATGATTGTGTTAAACTAAAAAGCAAAGACTCAAATCATACAAGACGCTCCTAGCAAAACACATATCATGTGGTGAATAAAAATATAGTCTCAAGTAAAGTTACCGATAGACGAAGACGAAAGAGGGGATGCCTTCCCGGGGCATCCCCAAGCTTAGGCTTTTGGTTGTACTTGAATTTTACCTTGGGGTGCCTTGGGCATCCCCAAGCTTAGGCTCTTGACACTCTTTGTTCCATAGGCCATCAAATCCTTGCCCAAAAACTTGAAAATTTCACAACACAAAACTTAACAGAAAATATCGTGAGCTCCGTTAGTATAAAAAAATAAACCACCACTTTAAGGTATTGTATTTAACTCATTATTTATTTATATTGGTGTTAAGCTTACTATATTCCAACTTCTCTATGGTTCATACCCCCCGATACTACTCATAGATTCTTCAAAATAAGCAAACAACACACGAAAAACAGAATCTGTGAAAATCAGAACAGTCAGTAGAAATCTGTAAATTTCGAATACTTCTGTAACTCTAAAAATTCTGAAATAAATTGGTGGACGTGAGGAATTTGTCTCTTAATCATCTGCAAAAAGAATCAGCTTAAAATCACTCTCCAGTAAATAATGGCAGCAAACCTTGTGAGCGCAAAAGTTTCTGTTTTGTACAGCAAGATCGCAAAGACTTCACCCCAGTCCTCCCAAAGGTTCTACTTGGCACAGACACTAATTAACACACAAAATCACATCTAACCAGAAGCTAGATGAATTATTTATTACTAAACAGAAGTAAAAGAAAATAAAATAAAATTGGGTTGCCTCCCAAAAAGCGCTATCGTTTAACGCCCCTAGCTAGGCATGATACAAGAATAGATCTAGGTATGGCCATCTTTGGTAGGCAATCCATATGTGCCTCTCATAATATATTCATAAGGCAATTTTATTTTCTTTCTAGGAAAGTGTTCCATGCCTTTCCTTAACGGAAATTGGAATCTAATATTTCCTTCTTTCATATGAATAATTGCACCAATTGTCGGGGAAACTGATCGCCCACGAACACCTATGGTACCGGAGCCCCTTTTCGGTACGGCAAGGGAGCGGAGGGAGCACAAAGAGCAGATCGAGGGGCACACGCGAGCAGTTTACCCAGGTTCGGGCCGCACGGATGCGTAAAACCCTACTCCTGCCTTGGTTGTATTGAGTTCTTGGCTCGGGAGCAAGAAGATCTACAGTACTAGCTACACCGAGCGTGGGAGTGATCAAGTTCCGGAAAGCGAACCCCCTCTATGTTGTGCATGGGCCTCCTTTTATAGTTCAAAGGGGTCACCGACAAGTGTCAATGTAGATGAGGGTAAAAGTGTAACATTGGTGGTAGTTGTAACAGTGCATGTACAGTGTATGTACAGTGATTTATACCTAACCCTGACGGTGGGGGACAAGGGCATTGAATGCCCGTCGCCGTCACCCCAAAAGCGTCCGCCCGGGCGTCTCCGTTCGCCACGACGGAGGCCTCGTCATCGTGGCTTGCCACCGTGTACCCCAGGCTGCACAGCCATCTGCCACGTGCCCAGGAAGGGCCCCAGGGCGACGCGTGGCCAGGTGAGCTGGAGCGCAGGCACACAGTGAAAGCTTGTCGCGGCAAGCACCTTGCCGCGGTCGCTACCTTGCCGGGCCCGGAAGCTTGCCGCTCTCCGGGTTTTGCCGGGGCGCGCAACGTGCCACGGCATGTCTTCTGAAATGCTGTTCTCTGGCCTTCCCGGCAAGCTCCTCTTGCCGGGGTCTTGTTTCTTGACTTGAATACTTTGTTCTTGAATGGTTCCAAGGGAACTAGAGTGGGCCTTGGCGGGCACGTGCTGAGCCTGGCCACAGGACGTTGTTACTGCCCGTGCACAAGTCGGGATACTAAGGTACCCCTACTTTAGTACACCGACAGGAGCCCCCGGGCCTGGGCCACACACGGTGCCGAGCGCTGTTGGGCCAGGCCCAAAACAGTGCACGGGCACACGCGGCCCACGGCGCGCCGTATCCCGCTCCGTATCCGCCGCATCCCTCCCTAACGGCACGCGTCGATTGCGGCGTCGTGGGAGAGATCGTGGCATGTTTCGTTAATGAAAAAATGCGGAACGTCCCCCACTTCCCCCTTGAAAGCAGAGGAAGCAGGGGCAGTTTCCCCCCATTGCTTCATTGCGTCTTCAATCCTCAGAAACCCCCGCCGCTCTCCGCCTCCCCAAAGGTCGACAGAGAGCCGAGCTCCACCCTTCCTCCGCCGTCTCCAGCATCCTCAGCGCCGGCGACCCCCCTCGCCGTCCCCGCCATGGCACCGAAGAGCGACAAGGCGAAGAGCGACAAGGCGAAGAAGGAGAAGTCCGAAAAGGCGGCGAAGCTGGCAGCCATGCGGAAGAGGATGGTGGTCTTCCCGCCGAGGCTCGGCGTGAGGGAGCTGAGGGACAAGTATTACCTGTTCTGGGCGAGGGAGACGAAGGCTCACCCACGTACCAGGGTCCTCCCCGCCGAAGCCTGCGATATGTATCCGGGAGGTTACCATTTCTTCGCTCTGTTCTTCCACTGTTGTCTTTGTCCTCCGTACTCTGAGTTTTTCTGCGATGTGATGAACACATACGGATTCCACCTCCTGGATTTCACCCCGAATGCAGTCTTGACCTTGGCCGTTTTCGCACATCTGTGCGAAAACTTTGTCAGGGTCCACCCCAACGTAGCTCTCTTCCGCCACTTTTTCACACCTAGAGTAGAGTCTAGATCCCCACTCTCCGGTGTCATCTCTTGGATCTTCAGGCTCAACAAGAAGGAGGCGTACTTGATTGGAGAGCTTCGCGGCAAGTGGGGTGAGTGGAGGGCTGATTGGTGCTGGGTTATGGAAGAGGAACCCCAGCAGTTTACCTCCCCGCGCCGAGCGGCAATAGTGCGTGGCAAGGATTGGAGTGATTTGGCCCCGGAGGACGATAAGCTGCAGATTGCCCTCACTAGGATCCTTCGCCTCCGGGCCGCCAACCTTACTGTAGGTGAGGTCGGGGCGGATTTCCTTCGCCGCCGCATTGCTCCCCTGCAGGATAGGAAGAGGCCTGCTTGGGAGTTCGGCAATGCGGCAGACTTCATGAGGCTGCGCCCCGGGCTGAATTACAACTTCACCGTCTTGGAACTCAAGGGGATGGTCCGGGAGCTATTCAAGCATGACCCCAAGCACAAGGAGTGGTTCACCCCGTCGAACGGAGTAGTTCCACTATGCAACAACTCTGCCCTTAGCGCCATCCGTGCGGTAATGCCTCAGTGCGACTCCCACGGGGTTGTTCCCACTTGGCTGATGCCTTCAGAGGAGACCGTGCAAACCTTCTTTGACAACCTGGTTGAACGGCCGCGCAACCCCGACGAGAAGAAAGGTCTCACCCGCGCGACCACCCACCGGGACGTGGCATACATTGCCAGCAGGATGGAGGAGGCTGCCGCAGCTGCGGCCGCGGGTGAGTTTGGGTACACCATGGACGAAGCAGAAGCAGCGGATGCAGTGAGCCAGGCCGAGGAGGAGGAGATCCTCAAACTGCTGAGGCCCGCCGGGAAGCCTGTCGGGGAGCCTGCCGGGACGAGCGAGTCTGCCGGGCAAGGCACTGAGTCCAGTGAGCCCGCCGAGGAGGACGCCGAATCGGGCGATTTCGACGAAGACTCGGGCGGGTCACCGAACCTTGACGACGTTTCCTCATCCTCGGAGAACTCTCCGCCACCGCCAAGTCCTGAGCCACAGCCGAAGAAGCGCCTCCGCAAGACCGCTAAGGTGGTGAAGCAGCCGGCGCCCCGACAGCAGCCGAAGCGTCGCGCGACGCGTGCCACCACGACGAGCAAGGTCGTCAAGGAGGTGCCTCGCGCCTCAGCGGCAAGCGGAGGGGGGTCTTCCCGAACCGGTTCTGGTGCTCCTTCTGCCCCTCGGTCCTCGGCGACGACCGGAGCGGGGTCTTCACAACCCACGGCTCCGGAGCCCGCCAAGCGCCCGAGGGAGCCTTCTCCTCCAGCTCCTCGTGCCGGGACACACGAGGCAGACTTCGACTTTTCCGCCCTTAGTTCCGACGAGGAGGAGGAAGAGTAAGTATTTGCAACTCTTATTTCTTCTGATTCTTATTGCTCTTGTCTTGAATTCTCTTGATTGGTTCTGATCTTGTTTGGCTTCCAGGACCCTGACCCAGAGGATGGCGAAGAGGGCCAAGATACCGGTGGTTGACCTTGAGGACGACGAGCCTGTCGCCGTGGCAGGAGATGCGCCCGCGACAGGCTTGCCGGACCAGCCGGCTGCCCCGCAGGGCAGCCCCCAGCGTAAGTTCCTTGTTCACTTTTCTGTTTGTCGGTCGCGCTTGAGCTTCTTATCCTTATTGATGTCTTGTTTGCTTGTTGACTTGTGCAGAAGTGGAGCCGCAGCCGCAGGAGCGTCAAGAGACTGCTCCCGACGAGCCGCTTGTCCCGCCCTCCCCGCCAAGGAGGAGCTCCCCGGCGAGGGAGAGCACTCCTCCAAGGACGGGTACGCCGCCAAGGGCGAGTACCCCGCCAAGGGCGAGCACCCCGACAAGGGAGGACACCCCGCCAAGGGATGGCGCCAGCGGCCCTCCGCCGGCGGGGGTCACTGCTACGCCGCCAAGGGAGGACTCCCCGGCGAGGGACCCCGTTACTGAAGAGGCCCGCGCAGGTAATCCTTGTACACTTCTTTTCTTGGATTCTTCTTTTTGGATATTTGCTTGACAATTCTTTCTTTCTTTTCCTTTTGTCAGATTCGCCCGCCCCGGAGAGAATGGAGACAGAGACCATCGCCGAGGAGGACGTGCGCGGTGATGCCGGCGGCTCCACCACCGCTGAAGGGACGGCTGGCACTGACGAGCCAGCCGCCGACGAGCCCCCTGCGACCACTGACGCGGCAGCTGGGGAGGAGACCGGCGACCGCACTGACGGCCCTAAGGCCGCAGGGCGCCGGACGCTACATCGGCCGCCGATCCCTCCGCCACCGCGACTGGGTCGGGCATTTACTTGGAGGCCGCCAACGGGGTCTTCATCCAAGTCCCGTGGGCATCCTCATCAAGGGCGCCCGCGGAGGGGGAGAGCTTCGATGGAGAAGTCCTCGCCTCCACCGGGCTGAGGCTTGTCGACGCGCCCGGTAGCAGCACCGAGCCTGAAGAGGAGCAGCTCTTGCGCCGGCTTCTGGCCTTGTACCGGGCCAGGCAGGCCAAGCTGGAGTCTCGAGAGGCTCTGGCTGCCAAGGCCAGTGTCGACTTGGAGAAGCGCGCCGCGGAGCTCCGCGCCGCCAACCAAGCGGCCCTCCGGAACTTGGCGGAGGAGCGCGAGGAGCTCGCCGAGGCGCACCAAGCGTTCATCCTCGAGAAGGTTGAGGTTGAGGAGCAGCAGCGACGGGCCGCCGAGGACCTGTCTCGGCGGGAAGGAGAGCTGAACCAGCGGAAGGTCGACCTCGATAGCCACGAGGACGACCTTGCCGCGCGCGAGCAGTCCATTGGCGGGGCTCTACAGGAGGCGAGGGATGCCGCTGCTGCCGCAAAGACCGCCAAGAGGGACTTGGAGGCGAGGGTGGCGCAGATGGAGCTGAGCTTGAAGACGAGCGAGGAGAGGATTGCCGCGCTCACGTTGGCGAGGGAGAAAGACGCCCACACCAACTCGGAGCTGCAAGTCCGTCTCTCCGACAAGGGTCAGGAGCTCACCGCCGCCAGGGACTCTATCGCGGACTTGGAGCTGAAGCTGTCCACCCTCACGGCATCGCTTGACGGGGCCCGGAACAGGGAGACGAAGCTGAAGGAGGATCTCCGGGCTGAAAGGGCGCTGCTGGACAGTGCCGCCCTTACGCAGAACAACTTCCAACGGACGGTGGAGCAGTGGACCGAGGATCTCGTCGCCTCCGCCGCCAACATCGACAAGGAGATGGTGGCGCTGAGGGCAGAGCACCTTGTGTACTCCCCCGACGAGAGCCTCCCCCACAGCGCCAAGCTGAGCTTGTTCTTCAGAGGAGTGGCGCCGGCCCTCGCGCGGCTACGGGAGAAGATCCCCACGTAGCTGGCTAACGAGGCACGCCGGCTTTGTATGGGCACTATGGAGCGAGTGTTGACGAAGATCGTCTACCGCAACCCCGGGATTAATCTTGAGAACGTCCTCCGGACCTTGCCGCCCGAAGCTGACCAGGAAGCGTTGAAGGCACAAGTTGCCCACATCGTGGCCAAGGTGGGCAAGATCAAGAGGGTTGACGGAGACCGCGTAGACTAGGCTCTCTTCTTTCTGCTTCCCTTGCCGCTGTCGATTAAGTCATGGATAGTAGATGGTTAGAACAGCGGCAAGTTATCTTGTAATATAACTTTATTTTGGATAGTTAATGCAGTGTTATCTCCCTTGCTCGATCCCTTTACTTTGTACGCTTCTCACCCTACGCTTCTAGGGAGCTTGCCGGCAAAGGGACCCTTGCCGCGAGCGCCGAGTGCGGGACTTCAGCGGTCTGCTGGCAATGCCCTTGCCGGCAAGAAACCTTGCCGCAGCTAGTCGCAGCACACTTAGGTTGTTGGGTGAACTCGAAAACGAAATAAGGGCGCGACACTTGTCGCAGCTCACTTAAGCCGTTGAGCGTGCTCGAAACAAAATAAGGGTGCGGCTAGCCACGGGTAGGTTCCTCCGCGCACAGGTTTTCCATACAAAGTGTGGTTGTTCAAGGACGATAACTAAGAATTTTAAAATTTTGAATGTTCAAACTTTGGCAACTTAGCTTTTGTGTTCTGTTTGCTTCCCGGCAAGGCTTTCCCTCCTTGAATAGCACTTGGTCCATACCTCCTCCCCCCCCCCCCCGGCAAACTTGTGCGCGAGGAACACTTCTTCAGCTTGAGAGAAAAAAGGAAGAGGGGAGGAAACATAGATATGGAGCCTTA
>LR738713.1:559937898-559975173 GCA_902687465.1 Secale cereale | reverse complement strand
CCCCCCCCCCCCCCCCCGGCAAACTTGTGCGCGAGGAACACTTCTTCAGCTTGAGAGAAAAAAGGAAGAGGGGAGGAAACATAGATATGGAGCCTTACGGCTTGTTATTGTTTACCGGGATCGTGTGCTGCACAAAGTGTCAGATAATACATGCAATGAAAACATGAATGCATGAAACGACAAGCCGTGCGAAGCACAAAAGTTTTACTGATGCACGGGGTCTACGCCCGGCTTTGTACAAAGGTTTACATGCAACAGCGGCAAGACTTGTACAAAAGGTGGTTGCCGGAGCGTATCACGGCAACCGCGCCTCATGGGTGAAACTTGCGAAGATGCTCAATGTTCTAGGAGTTGCTCACCGGTAAGCCTTCTTCGGTCTCAAGGCGGACAGCGCCGGGCCTTGTGACTTGTCTCACCCGATAAGGGCCTTCCCACTTCGGCGTCAACTTGTTGGAGTTCTTGGCGGACTGAACGCGCCGAAGAACAAGGTCGCCTTCCTCGAGACTCCTGGCCTTGACTTTGCGGCTATGATAGCGACGCAAAGCTTGCTGGTATCGAGCAGCTCGTACAGCAGCCTGGAGACGGTCCTCCTCGAGGAGCAATGCATCATCTTGGCGCAACTGCTCTTGCTCAAGCTCATCGTAAGCGAGCACTCGAGGAGACCCGTATACGAGTTCCGTGGGGAGAACTGCCTCTGCTCCATAGACAAGAGCAAAGGGTGTCTGTCCGGTGGCTCGATTTGGTGTCGTTCTGATTGACCAAAGAGCCGCCGGCAACTCCTCGATCCAGTTTCTTCTGCACTTGTGCAGCCTGTCGAAGGTTCTGGTCTTGAGTCCGCGCAGCACTTCAGCATTTGCCTTCTCCACTTGACCATTGCTCCTCGGGTGAGTAACGGAAGCGAAGCAGACCTTGGCGCCAAGGTCTTGGACGTACTGCATGAAGGTGCGACTTGTGAACTGTGTGCCGTTGTCGGTGATGATCCTGTTAGGGATTCCGAAACGGCAAACGATCGATCTGAAGAACCTGACTGCTGACTGTACGGTCACCTTTCTCACTGGTTCCACTTCCGGCCACTTTTTGAACTTGTCGATAGCAACGTACAAGTACTCAAAGCCCCCGACAGCGCGGGGAAAGGGGCCGAGGATGTCGAGCCCCCAGACCGAAAAGGGCCAGGACAAAGGGATCGTCTGGAGAGCTTGAGCTGGCTGGTGTATTTGCTTGGCATGGAACTGGCACGCTTCACACTTGGTTACTTGTGCAGTTGCATCTTGGAGGGCTTCTGGCCAAAAGAAACCTTGCCGGAACGCCTTCCCGGCAAGTGCTCTTGCGCCAATGTGGTGTCCACATATGCCTCCGTGGATCTCTGCCAACAGCTTCTGTCCATCTTCCCGAGAAATGCATTTCAGTCTGACACCATTGAGTCTTCTTCTGTATAGTTCGTTGCCGACGAACTGGTACATACTTGACTGTCTGGTTATTCTCTCTATCTCTTCTGGCTCTTCGGGAAGTTCTCCAGATTGAAGGAAATGGACAATTTGCTGGGCCCAGGTTGGAGCTTGAGGCTCAACAACAAGGGCTAAAGGCATCAGTGCTTCTGTGGGAACGTCAGCTTCTACGGCAAAGACTTGCGGTTCTGTCGGAGCTTCACGTCCCCCGGCAAGCCTGCCGGGGCAAGACTTGTCGGGAACGCCTGCTTCAACTGTACAGACCCTAGGGTCCGCAGGAGCAAACTGTTCCTCAGCGACTTGGTCGTTGATCTTGGGAACCTTGGCGGCGGCTTCAGGAAGATCCGCCGGCAAGTAGTCACCGGAGACCAACTTTCTTTTCTTGCTCTGCCCAACTGATGGTGTAACGGATGGTTGAGTTAGCTTGAGCAGGAAGGTCCCTGGTTCCACAGGCAACTTCATTGCAGCACACTTTGAGAGGCCATCTGTGATATCATTTTGAGCTCTTGGAACGTGCTCCATCTGCAGGCCTTCAAAGTGTTCTTCAAGCTTCATCACTTCATCGACATAAGCTTCCATCAGAGGACTCTGGTAGCTCTTGTTTACTTGTCGGACCACCAACTGTGAATCTCCCCGCACGATCAGCTTCTTGATCCCAAGTTTGGCTGCAATTCTGAGGCCGGCAAGCAAACCCTCATACTCTGCAGTATTGTTTGTCGCTTGCTCCTTGGGAAAGTGCATTTGAACAACGTACTTGAGGTGCTCCCCGGTGGTCGCTATGAGTAACACACCAGCACCGGCGCCTTGCAGCGAGAAGGCACCATCGAAGTACATTATCCATTCCTTGCTTGCTTCTTTGACGGGGATGTTTGTCTCTGGAACTTCTTCGTCTGGTGTTGGTGTCCATTCTGCTATGAACTCTGCCAAAGCTCTGCTCTGTATAGTTGAAGTGCTTTCAAACTTAAGACCAAAGCTTGACAGCTCTAGTGCCCACTCGACAATCCTACCTGTTGCTTCTGGGTTCTGCAATATCCTCTTTAGCGGAAAGCGAGTGACCACTGTTATCTCATGTGCTTGGAAGTAATGGCGTAGCTTTCTCGAGGCCATGAGAAGGCCGAAAAGCAGCTTCTGCACCCCAGAGTATCTTGATCTAGCCCCCTGCAAGAGGGAACTTACAAAATAAACTGGGCGCTGCACCATCTTCTTTCGCACTTCTCCTGGTACTTGCGTAGACTCGTCCTTGTCGGGGCCAGAGCTTGTCGGGGAAACCCCCTGCTTGTCGCTGGATGTGCTTGCCGGGGCTGTGGGCTCTTCATCTACCTCCCTCTCCGCTACCAACGCAGCACTAACCACTTGATTGGTCGCTGCTAAGTATAGCAACAACTTCTCTTGCGGCTTAGGTGCGACAAGTATAGGAGTGGAGGACAGGTATCCTTTCAAGTCCTGCAGCGCTGCCTCTGCTTCCGGAGTCCATTTCACAGGACCTGCCTTTTTCAAGATTTTGAAGAAAGGCAGGGCGCGTTCCGCAGATTTTGAAATGAACCTGCTGAGGGCAGCCACACAACCAGCAAGTCTTCGTACATCCTTGACGTGCTTCGGGGCTTCGATCTGCTCGATGGCCTTGATCTTGTAGGGATTGGCTTCAATCCCCCTCTGGGACACAAAGAACCCGAGAAGCTTGCCGGAGGGGACTCCGAAGACGCACTTCTCGGGGTTCAGCTTGAGTTGTATCTTGCGCAGATTTGCAAACGTCTCATCCAGATCTTGGATCAGGGTATCCTTGTCCTTGCTCTTGACCACTATGTCATCCATGTAGGCTTCTACATTCCTGTGTATCTGTGGCTCGAAAGCAGTGTGGACTACCCTTGCAAATGTTGAGCCCGCATTCTTCAGTCCAAAGGGCATGCGTATGAAACAGTAAGTGCACATGGAGTAATGAATGCGGTCTTCTCTTCGTCTTCCTCAGCCATGAATATCTGGTGGTATCCAGAGTATGCATCAAGGAATGAAAGCAACTCACACCCAGCCGTGGAGTCAACGATCTGGTCAATGCGCGGCAAGGGGAATGGATCCTTGGGACAAGCTTTATTCACATCAGTGAAGTCTATACAAAGTCTCCATTTCCCATTAGCTTTGCGTACGACAACTGGATTGGCCAGCCAAGTAGGATGAAGTACACCTCTAACAAGGACTGTTGCTTCTAACTTCTTGATCTCTTCGGCAATGAACTCTTGGCGCTCCACCGCTTGCTTCCTGACCTTCTGCTTGACGGGCCGCGCGTGAGGACAATCAGCAAGCTTGTGCTCAATTACCTTCCTGGGAACGCCGGGGATGTAGGACGGTTGCCATGCAAACACATCGACATTCACCCGCAGGAAGGCAACGAGCATGCTTTCCTATTTGGGATCGAGCGTAGCACTGATGGTGAAGGTACCACCAGCGCCGTCCTCCTTGGCGGACACCTTCTTGGTTGCGGGTGGAGCTGCCATTCCCTTTTTGCACTTGCCGATGGAGCTCGATGGTGCGTCCTCGACGGCAGCGCAGCACTCCGAAGAGGTGCGTTTGCCGGAGTGGGCCCTAGAGCTCTTGCCGGATTTGGTCTTGGTCTTCCCCCCGGGAGCTTCAGCGGCAAGTGTCTTGCTGTCTTCCACGGCTGCTGCATCCCGGTAAATCTTGTCGGCGCAAATAAGCGCGTCCTTCTTGTCGCCGGGGACAGAGATGACGCTTATCGGGCCGGGCATCTTGAGCATGTTATATGCATAGTGAGAGGCTGCCATGAACTTGGCGAGCGCTGGACGGCCGAGTATTCCATTGTATGTCAATGGAATATCGGCGACGTCGAAGGTGATCCTCTCAGTCCTGAAGTTTAGCTCTCCGCCAAAGGTCACCGGCAGTGTTATCTTCCCCTTCGGCTTGCTCCTTCCCAGGTTGATCCCTTGGAAAGTTCCGGTTTCTTCGAGCTCGCTGTCGGGGATCTGCAGCTTCCGGATTACAGCAGAGGAGATCAAGTTTAGGCCGGCCCCGCCATCAACCAACATCTTGGTGACCTTGAGGTTGCGGATGGTTGGTGAAACCAACATCGGCAAGCACCCGACCGCAGTGGTGCGGTCAGGGTGGTCCTCAAGGTCGAAGATGATGGGCGTGTTGAACCACTTCAGCAGCTTGCGCGACTCAACGGGTGGCTCTGCCGCATTCACTTCCCGCACCCATTGCTAGAGTTGGCGGTGGGAAGTGTGCAGAGAGGCTCCTCCATCGACGCACAGAACTTCTGTGGCCTTTTGGAACTCCTGCTCGCTGTTGTCTCCGTCGTCCATGTCCTCGTCGTCGTCTTCGTCTTCATCCTTGTCGCGGCCCTGGGGAGGTCTATCTCCTTGCCGCTGCTTGGCCTTGCCGCGGCGTCCTCCCCGGCCATTGAATGGCCGCTTCTTGCCGGATTCACCTCCGCCTCCCCTGGGCCTTCTCCTTGTCGCGTCGCTCGTATTCAGCCTTCTGCTGCTCTACGAGGTATTCGACCCTCTTGCAGTTCTGGAGATCGTGGCCCTTGGTGTAGTGGATCTTGCAGTAGTGCTTGTCGGAGCCGTCCTGCTTGTCGGCGGCGGCTACAGTGGCAGGTTCCTTGCCGGAGCCACCAGCCTGAGTTTTCTTGTCGCCAGCCTCCTTGCCGGACTTCTCCACAGCCAGTACTTCCTTGTTTTTCTTCTTCTTATTGTTCCGCCACCGGTTTTTCCTTGCCGGGGCGGCATCCTCGCTGTCCGTTCCTCCTGCTCCAGTATCCTCTTCGGGGAGTCTCCTCCCTTCTTCAGCGCGCGCACACTTGTCAGCTAGAGCGTAAAGCTCGCTGACGTCCCGGATCTTGGTCATCGCCATTTCCTCCCTCATCCGGTAGTTACGCACGTTCTGGTGGAACGCGCTGACAACCGCGGCAGGGTGGACATCCGGGATGTTTGTGCTGAACGTGGCTGAACCTCTGGATGTACTTTCGCAGGGGCTCTCCCTCCTTCTGGGCAAGAATGTGGAGATCGCTCTCCTAGCCGTGGGGCTTGTGGGCGCCCGTGAAGGCGCCGACAAACTGGTGGCACAGGTCTGCCCACGAAGAGATGGAGTTATCCGGCAAGTGCATAAGCCAAGATCTGACGTTCGGTTTAAGCACGAGCGGGAAGTAATTTGCTAGGATCTTCTCGTCGCGTCCCCCGGCAGCCTGCACCGCAATGGTGTAGATGCTGAGGAACTCCGAGGGATGGGTCTTGCCGTCGTACTTCTCGGGTACGTCGGGCTTGAAGTTCTTCATGCTGGGCCACTGGACTTGCCGCAGCTCTCGGGTGAACGTAGGGCAACCTGCCGCATACGGCAAGTCGCCTGGTTCACCGGGCGCGTGCAAGTCGACAGCGGTCCCAGCGCGCTGGTCGGACTGTCGTCGTGCTTCTCTTCGACGCTCGATGCGAGTTCGAGCGTCCTCTTGTCGCCTGTCGTCGAGGACTTGGCGTTGATCGCGGCGAGCTCGCGGGTCCGACGACGCCGTGGAGTCGTCGTCGACGTTGATCCGGCGAGCCGGCGATTTTTGCTTCTGCGGTGGGAAGTGCACGGTGGTCGCACCCCGGCGGTCTTGTCTCCATCAGCCTTCACTTGGCTGACTTGCCGCAGCCGTGATGTTGCCGGCTGCTGCGGCGTGTCGTTGTTGGTGAAGGCGATGAGGCTCTGAATTGTAGCCCTCCAGTCTTCGGCCTTGTCCGCCGCTGGAGGGAAGTCGAGGAGCAGCTGAGCCCTAGCTAGAGCTTCTGCTGGAGAGGAGGGAAGCAGTGGCGAGCGGTGCGAGGAGCGAGATATGCTCGGACTTCTAACCGCGTTAGAAGGAGCAGGCTCTCGCCCCGGCGACCGCGCCTTGCTCGTGCCAGCGCGTTGGCCCTGAGCGTCCCGCGACCCGCCGGCTTGGCTACGTCCCAGCAAGCGTATGGCACCCTGGGTACCACGCCGCTGCTGGTCCGGCACCTCCTGAGAGGGGCGTGGTGCGCGCACGGACGCTGAAGTCTTGGAATGGGCTCGGTCGTCCGTCTTGTCCTTGGACTTGGCGGCGCCGTGAGTGTTCTCGCCGGCGTCCACCTTTCCGCCAGCGTCTACCCCACCAACCGTTGGTTCTGGTGGTGGCGGGATCGACGCGGATGGGCCTCCGACCTCCGAAGCTTTCTTCTTCGGCGGCATGTCAATGTAGTCGATGAGGTTAATGAAGCTGGTAAAGTTGCTGAAGGTTGCGCCCGCGTGAGCGCCGGATCAGGTTCGCACAACCTCGACGCCCCCTACCTGGCGCGCCAAAGATGTCGGGGAAACTGATCGCCCACGAACACCTATGGGACCGGAGCCCCTTTTCGGTACGGCAAGGGAGCGGAGGGAGCACAAAGAGCAGATCGAGGGGCACACGCGAGTAGTTTACCCAGGTTCGGGCCGCACGGATGCGTAAAACCCTACTCCTGCCTTGGTTGTATTGAGTTCTTGGCTCGGGAGCAAGAAGATCTACAGTACTAGCTACACCGAGCGTGGGAGTGATCAAGTTCCGGAAAGCGAACCCCCTCTACGTTGTGCATGGGCCTCCTTTTATAGTTCAAAGGGGTCACCGACAAGTGTCAACGTAGATGAGGGTAAAAGCGTAAAATTGGTGGTAGTTGTAACAGTGCATGTACAGTGATTTATACCTAACCCTGACGGTGGGGGACAAGGGCATTGAATGCCCGTCGCCGTCACCCCAAAAGCGTCCGCCCGGGCGTCTCCGTTCGCCACGACGGAGGCCTCGTCATCGTGGCTTGCCACCGTGTACCCCAGGCTACACAGCCATCCGCCACGTGCCCCAGGAAGGGCCCCAGGGCGACGCGTGGCCAGGTGAGCTGGAGCGCAGGCACACAGTGAAAGCTTGTCGCGGCAAGCACCTTGCCGCGGTCGCTACCTTGCCGGGCCCGAAAGCTTGCCGCTCTCCGGGTTTTGCCGGGGCGCGCAACGTGCCATGGCATGTCTTCTGAAATGCTGTTCTCTGGCCTTCCCGGCAAGCTCCTCTTGCCGGGGTCTTGTTTCTTGACTTGAATACTTTGTTCTTGAATGGCTCCAAGGGAACTAGAGTGGGCCTTGGCGGGCACGTGGTGAGCCTGGCCACAGGACGTTGTTACTGCCCGTGCACAAGTCGGGATACTAAGGTACCCCTACTTTAGTACACCGACACCAATCGTTCTAAGTAAAGGTTTACCAAGACTAATAGGACATGTAGGATTGCAATCTATATGAAGAACGATGAAATATACGGGCACATAATTCCTATTTGCAACAATAAGAACATCATTAATCCTTCCCATAGGTTTCTTAATGGTAAAATCCGCAAGATGCAAATTTAAAGAACGATCATCAAATTCATGGAAACCTAACATATCACACAAAGTTTTTGGAATTGTGGAAACACTAGCACCCAAATCACACAAAGCATAGCATTCATGATCTTTAATCTTAATTTTAATAGTAGGTTCCCACTCATCATAAAGTTTTCTAGGGATAGAAACTTCTAATTCAAGTTTTTCTTCATAAGATTGCATTAAAGCATCAACGATGCGTTTGGTAAAAGCTTTATTTTGACTATAAGCATGAGGAGAATTTAGCACGGATTGCAACAAGGAAATACAGTCTATCAAAGAGCAATTATCATAATTAGATCCCTTGAAATCCAAAATAGTGGGTTCATTGCTATGTAAAGTTTTGACATCTTCAATCCCACTTTTAACAATTTTTGCATCAAGATCTAAAAACTCCGAATCATTGGGACGCCTCTTAGCTAAAGTTGACTCATCTCCAGTCCCATCTTTATCAAGATTCATATTAGAAAACAAGGATTTAATAGGAGACACGTCAATTACTTTTAGATCTTCATCTTTATTATCATGATCTTCCGGTTTAGCGGCCATCTTATTAACTAAGGTGGCTTGCTTATCCAAAATTGGGCTATTAAGTTCTCAAGATGAGCAAACTGAGATTTCAAACCATGAAACTCTTTAGACATATCATCAAGCTCTTTATTCATGTACTCCATAAAACTTTTCTGTTCTTTAAGCTTGTTTCTGAAGAAATTATTATGCTCAAATTGCAAAGACATAAAACTTCTAACATTGTTTTCAATTTCTTCCAACCTTCCAAGGTGAGGATCAACGCTAATTGGTAGAGCCATTGTGACAAACAAGTAATCCAACACACAGGCCAACAAGAAGCAATCGAAAAGAGGCGAACGGAAAAAGAAGGGCGAATAAAACGGCAAAGGTGAAGTGCGGGAGCGGAAAATGAGAGGGAAATGGCAAATAATGCAATGCGAGGGATAAGAGTTTGTGATGGGTACTTGGTATATGACTTGTGCGTATATTTCCCCAGCAACGGCTCCAGAAACCTTCTTGCTACCTCTTGAGCATGCGTTGGTTTTCCCTTGAAGAGGAAAGGGTGATGTAGAAAATTACGTAAGTATTTCCCTCAGTTTTTGAGAACCAAGGTATCAATGCACTAGGAGACTACACTCAAATCCATCGTACCTGCACAAACCAATAAGAACCTTGCAACCAACGGGATAAAGGGGTTGTCAATCCCTTCTCAGCCACTTGCAAAAGTGAGATCTGATAGAGATAATAAGATAAATATTTTTGGTATTTTTATTGTATAGATTAAAAAGTAAAGATTGCAAAATAAAAGATAGCTAGTAGATGGAGATTATTATGATAGAAGATAGACCCGGGGCCATAGGTTTCACGAGTGGCTTCTCTCAAGATGGCATATTCTACGGTGGGTGAACAAATTACTGTCGAGCAATTGGTAGAAGAGCGCATAGTTATGAGAATATCTAGGCATGATCATGAATATAGGCATCATGTCCGTGGCAAGTAGACCAAAATGATTCTGCATCTACTACTATTACTCCACACATCGACCGCTATCCAGCATGCATCTAGAGTATTAAGTTCATAAGAACAGAGTAACGCCTTAAGCAAGATGACATGATGTAGAGGGATAAACTCATGCAATATGATATAAACCCCATATTTTTATCCTCGATGGCAACAATACAATACATGCCTTGCTGCACATGCTGTCACTGGGAAAAGACACCGCAAGATAGAACCCAAAGCTAAGCACTTCTCCCATTGCAAGAAAGATCAATCTAGTAGGACAAACCAAACTACTAATTCGAAGAGACTTGCAAAGCTATGTAAATCATGCATATAAGAATTCAGAGAAGAACCAAATATTGTTCATAGGTAATCTTGATCATAAACCCACAATTCATCGGATCTCGACAAACACACCGCAAAAAGAATTACATCGAATAGATCTCCAAGAACATCGAGGAGAACTTTGTATTGAGATCCAAAGAGAGAGAAGAAGCCATCTAGCTAATAACTATGGACCCGAAGGTCTGTGGTAAACTACTCACAACTCATCGGAGAGGCCATTGTGTTGATGTAGAAGCCCTCCATGATCGATTCCCCCTCCGATGGAGCTCCGAAAAAGGCCCCAAGATGGGATCTCACGGGTACAAAAGGTTGCGGCGGTAGAATAAGGGTTTCGTGGTGCTCTCGGAAGTTTTCAGGGTATATGCGTATATATAGGAGGAAGAGGTACGTCGGTGGAGCTACGAGGGCCCCACGAGGGTGGGGGTGCGCCTACCCCCCTGGGCGCGCCCTCCTACCTCTTGGCCGCCTTGTGGCTTCCCAAGCGTCTACTCCAAGTCTTCTGGGTTGCGTTTTTTCCAAAAACGATCCTCGCGAAGGTTTCATTCCGTTTGGACTCCGTTTGATATTCCTTTTCTGTGAAACACAGAAATAGGCAAAAAAACAGCACTTTGCACTGGGCCTTGGGTTAGTAGGTTAGTCCCAAAAATAATATAAAAGTGTATAGTAAAGCCCATTAAACATCCAATACAGATAATATAATATCATGGAACAATGAAAAATTATAGATACATTGGAGACGTATCACCCCTCTCCTCACAGAAGCAAATGCGCACACGTGCAACAGGGCACAGTGGAGGCTTCGACCCACGCATCAAGGCCCTGTGTAAACCTTTACTCTGTAAAAAAAATTCTTCATATTTTATATTAAATGCCTTGGCGGTTCGAATTGTACGGTTAGACATCCCAAGCTTATGGAAAATAATAGAAACACCCTTCATGGTGTTCGGATATCCACACCGTGTGATCCTTCCTTTTCCTTTTTTGTTTCTTTTTTCGCTCTTCGAACTGCCTGGCATGCAAATATCATGTAGTAAGTACAAACCGGTTAATTAAACTAAGAGCTTGATTTCCTCATCAGCTCAGCGTACCAAGTCTGACACCAGTTCTCGCTGAGTGTTCGACGTCTCGGATATTGCATTATATGCATCAGTTCCGAACTATGTCTTGGGTCAATAGTTGGGTTGCCCAGCTCCTGTGTTTACCCCTTACGTTTCGTACGTTCGGTGAAGTACCTCAGGAGGAGAAAGCCGAAAAATGACAGTCATAGTGGGCGTGAACTGGTCGGTGACCCGACGACAAGGATTCGACTCCAAAAATCGTTGGCGATTTCGCCGTGTCACACGAAGGTTTCGCCTTAACACAAATTGCGTGATGAGAAAGGGTACACCTCGGCTCCAAGTACATCACAATGTATTTGGTACTAGTACTTAGTTCCCATTCTCAAGCTCCTATGGCTAAGTGATAGAAATAAAGCCGCATTGTCCGATTGCCTAGTCTCTCTCACGCACTACTGCCTTCGGGCACCAAGATGTTGGCTAAGGGTAATAGTGCGGAGACGAAACACCCCTCGTGATATTCACTTGGGGGCTGAAGCCGACGACTGGTAACTTTCAGAATAAATATACGGTCGCATAGGAGTCAAAATTAAACCATTACATGATAAACCAGCACACCGCATTATAAAGCACAAGGTCCAATTGATAAACTTATCACAGTCATTCAATGATTACACCCTTAGAGCACTGGCCCTCTATCGCCTGTGCACCCTTCATCATGTGTGCAAAGTATAGCTCAGGATGGCGATGCTCCTTTCCCGTAGGTGGAGGACCAGTGGCCATATCCAGCGGCTTAATCTTCGGCCAATGCACCATGGTCTTCGCAAACGCCAGCCTAGCCCCCTCAAGGCACGTGGATCACTTCACGACGTCAACGCGGAGTGGCGCTTCCCGCAGCGTCTGCACCAGGCCGAAGTAGCTTTTAGGAATTATCTCGGCGGGCCACAGCTGGACACCGAGATCCTTCAGGGCCAACTCGGACATTCGATGCAGCTCCATCAGCTGCTTCATTTGGTTTTTGAGGAGAGGAGGATGCTTGGAGGCCGGAAACTGTGACCAGAAGACCCGCTGCTTGGATTCCTCCTCGATAGCGGTTTAATGCTCCACGACGGCCGCCACACTCTTTGGAATATCGACGAAGATGCCTGCAGAGTTCTAGACCCGTGTCAGCAAGGCAAACATGTTGCCTCCAAACACACTCTGCAGTAAGTATTTCTTACCATTTGAAATTCGCCCAATTTTGCGGCGCTCCTCCCAGACACCTCGCACTTTGGTCCTCGCCTCTTGTAATTCCTTCTGCGCCTTGGACAACTAGGAGGATCGCTCCTCTGCTCCTTCTCAAGGGCCTAAAGCTTCTTGACGGCATCCTTGAGCTCCACCTACACCTCGGGTACTCGAGCCTTGTGCTGCTCACCAATGAGCTCGGCCTTCTCGAGCTCGGCTACCGCCTTGTGAGCGGTCGTTCTCTTTGTGGCCACCTCGGCCTCGACTTTCTTCAGGGCCTCTTCCAAGCCCTCGACCTCGGCAATGGCAGCTGCAATATCATCACATTATAAGATTAGCATATAGTCTGGATCGTTAGTATCCGCTTCGTCAAGCCGCTTGTTAACAAGGTCAAGCTCTTCATTGGAGTGTTGGAGCTTTCGATCCATCTCCTCTAGCGTCACAACATTAGCAGATGCGGCCAAAGAAGATGCCTATGACATCAAAAAGTTCACACCACTTCAAATACTGGCCCACATAACTGGATCCTGCGCAAGTTTCTTTGCAAACCTTGTAGAGTCTTGGGGGTTGCTGCATAAACAGCCTACTTAAACTAAGGGCTAAAACCATTTTATAAGAAAAGAGCATTACTTGACTTACTTCAAAGCCTGTTAGCAGGCCTTGGACAACGTCGTTCAGTCCGGATTGGACAGAACGGACGCCCTATATGACCGCACCCATAAGAGTGCGGTGTCCGTCAACGATGACGGAGTTGCTCACCAACTCCTCCAGCATGTTCGGCCAGCCCACCGCCGGCTGTTTGGAAGTGTTCAGCGTAGGCATGGGATCCCCGACCCCTTCCCCATCGGAAAGAGGAATTGGCGTCATCGAGGGCCTCGGGGTCTGAGGAGCAGACGACTGAGGGGGTTCATATGGTCCAAACTCCCTTCCCATTGCTACTTCTCAATCTTGCGTTGTATTCCCTCGAAGAGGAAAGGGTGATGCAGCACAGTAGCGTAAGTATTTCCCTCAGTTTTTGAGAACCAATGTATCAATCCAGTAGGAGACCACGCGGGAGTCCCTCACACCTGCACAAACAAATAAGAACTTCGCAGCCAACACGATAAGGGGTTGTCAATCCCTTTACGGTCACTTACGAAAGTGAGATCTAATAGATAGGATAGTATAATATTTTTGTATTTTTGGATATAAGAACAGAAAGTAAAAAAAGCGAAGTAAAGTAGATGGAAGATTAATATGTTGAGAATAGACCCCGAGGCCATAGGTTTCACTAGTGGCTTCTCTCATGATAGAAGAATTCTACGGTGGGTAAACAAATTACTGTCGAGCAAATGATAGAAAAGCGCATAGTTATGAGAATATCTAGGCATGATCGTTATATATAGGCAGCACGTCCGTGACAAGTAGACCGAAATGATTCTGCATCTACTACTATTACTCCACACATCGACCGATATCCAGCATGCATCTAGAGTATTAAGTTCATAAGAATAGAGTAATGCTTTAAGTAAGATGACATGATGTAGAGGGATAAACTCAAGCAATATGATATAAACCCCATCTTTTTATCCTCGATGGCAACAATACAATACGTGCCTTGCTGCCCCTGCTGTCACTGGGAAAGGACACCGCAAGATTGAACCCAAAGCCAAGCACTTCTCCCATTGCAAGAACTATAGATCTAGTAGGCCAAACCAAACCGATAATTCGAAGAGACTTGCAAGGATATTATAATAATACATAAAAGATTTCAGAAAAGAATCAAATATTTCTCATAGATAATCTTGATCATAAACCCACAATTCATCGGATCTCGACAAACACACCACGAAAAGATTACATCGAATAGAGCTCCTCGAAGATCGAGGAGAACTTTGTATTGAGATCCAAAAAGAGAGAAGAAGCCATCTAGCTAATAACTATGGACCCGAAGGTCTGTGGTAAACAACTCACAACTCAGTGGTGAGGCTATGGCGTTGATGTAGAAGCACTCCGTGGTAGATCCCCCCTCCGGCGGAGCTCCGAAACAGGCCCCAAGATGGGATCTCACGGGAACAGAAAGTTGCGACGATGGAATTAGGGTTTTCTCTGTTGCCTCGATGTTTTCAGGGTACATGGATATATATAGGAGGAAGGAGGGCATCGGGGGAGCCAGAGGGGGCGCACCCTGGATCCTCATGGCCATCTCATTCGTTCCCTCGCGTGTACTCCAAGTCTTGTGGGTAGATATGGTTCCAAAAATAACTCTCCCGAAGGTTTCATTCCATTTGGACTCCGTTTGATATTCCTTTTCTGCAAAACCCTAAAATAGGCACAAAAAAACAGCAATCTGCACTGGGCCTTCGGTTAGTAGGTTAGTCCCAAAAATAATATAAAAGTGTATAATAAAGCCCATTAAACATCCAAAATAGAATATATAATAGCATGGAACAATCAAAAATTATAGATACGTTGGAGACGTATCAAGCATCCCCAACCTTAATTCCTGCTCGTCCTCGAGTAGGTAAATGATAAAAACGAAATTTTTGATGTGGAATGCTAACCAACATAATTTTCAATGTAATTTCTTTATTGTGGCATGAATGTTCAGATCCGAAAGATTCAAGACAAAAGTCTATATTGACATAAGAAATAATAATACTTCAAGCATACTAACAAAGCAATCACTTCTTCTCAAAATAACATGGCCAAAGAAAGTTATCCCTACAAAATCATATAGTCTAGCTATGCTCCCTCTTCATCACACAAGATATTCATATCATGCATAACCCGGGTTTCAGCCAAGCAATTGTTTTCATACTCAAATTTTTTCAAACCTTTCAACTTTCACGCAATACATGAGCGTGAGCCATGGATATAGCACTATAAGTGGAATAGAGTGGTGGTTGTGGAGAAGACAAAAAATTAGGAAGATAGTCTCACATCAACTAGGCGTATCTATGGGCTATGGAGATGCCCATCAATAGATATCAATGTGAGTGAGTAGGGATTGCCATGCAACGGATGCACTAGAGCTATAAGTGTACGAAAGCTCATCAAAAGAAACTAAGTGGGTGTGCATCCAACTTGCTCACTCATGAAGACCTAGGGCATTTGAGGAAGCCCATCGTTGGAATATACAACCAAGTTCTATAATGAAAATTCCCACTAGTATATGAAAGTGACAAAACAAGAGACTCTCTATCATGAAGATCATAGTGCTACTTTGAAGCACAAGTGTGGAAAAGGATAGTAGCATTGTCCCTTCTCTCTTTTCTCTCATTTTTTTGGAGGGGCTTTCTCCCTTTTTCTTTATTTAGCCCCTCTATATTTTTTGGGCCATCTCTTTTTTTGTCCTTTCCTCACATGGGACAATGCTCTAATAATGATGATCATCACACTTTTATTGACTTACAACTCAAAGATTACAACTCAAAGCTAGAACAAAATATGACTCTATGTGAATGATGATGAAGCATGTCATATGTACGAAACGGTGGAAAGTTGCATGGCAATATATCTCGGAATGGCTATGGAAATGCCATGATAGGTAGGTATGGTGGATATTTTGAGGAAGGTATATGGTGGGTGTATGGTACCGGCGAGATTTGCACGGTAAAAGAGAGGCTAGCAATGGTGGAAGGGTGAGAGTGCGTATAATCCATGGACTCAACATTAGTCATAAAGAACTCATATACTTATTGCAAAAATCTACGAGTCATCAAAACAAAGTAATCAACGCATGCTCCTAGGGGAAGGGTTGGTAGGAGTTAACCATCGCGCGATCCCGACCTCCACACAAAGGATGACACTCAATAAATACCTCATGCTCTAACTTCGTCACATAGCGGTTCACCATACGTACATGCTATGGGAATCACAAACTTTAACACAAGTATTTCTCAAATTCATAATTACTCCACTAGCATGACTCTAATATCACCATTCTCGTATCTCAAAACAATCATCAAGTATCAAACTTCTCATCATATTCGATGCACTTTATATGAAAGTTTTTACTATACTCATCTTGGATGCCTATCATATTAGGACTAGTTTTATAACCAAATCACATTACCATGCTGTTCTGAAAGACTCTCAAAAAGATATAAGTGAAGCATGAGAGATCAACAATATCTACAAAATAGAACCACCACCGTGCTCTAAAAGATATAAGTGAAGCACTAGAGCAAAACTATCTAGCTCAAAAGATATAAGTGAAGCACATAGAGTATTCTAATAAATTATAACCATATTTATCTCTCTCAAAAGGTGTGTCCATAAAGGAGGATTGTGGCAAACTAAAAAGCAAAGACTCAAATCATACATGACGCTCCAAGCAAAACACATATCATGTGGTGAATAAAATTATAGCCCCGAGTATAGTTACCGATAGATGAAGACGAAAGAGGGGATGCCTTCCCGGGGCATCACCAAGCTTAGGATTTTGGTTGTCCTTTAATTTTACCTTGGGGTGCCTTGGGAATCCCCAAGCTTAGGCTCTTGCCACTCTTTGTTCCATAGTCCATCAAAGCCATACTCAAGACTTGAAAACTTCACAACACAAAACTTAGCCAAAAATCTCGTGAGCTCCGTTAGTATAAGAAAACAAACCACCACTCAAAGGTACTGTAATGAACTCATTATTTATTTATATTGGTGTTAAACCTACTGTATTCCAACTTCTCTATGATTCATATCCTCCAATACTACTCATAGGTTCATCAAAATAAGCAAACAACACACGAAAAACAGAATCTGTAAAAAATAGAACAGTCTGTCGTAATCTGTAACTTTTGAATACTTCTGTAACTCCAAAAAAATTGAAATAAATTGGTAAACGTGAGACATTTTTCTATTAATCATCTGCAAAAAGAATCAACTAAATAGCACTCTGCAGTAAACATTCACAGCCAAACTCGTGAGTGCTAAAGTTTTTGTTTTTTACAGCAAGATCATATAAACTTCACAGAAGTCTTCCCAAAGGTTCTACTTGGCACAAACACTAATTAAAACACAAAACCACATCTAAACAGAAGATAGATGTAATATTTATTCCTAAACAGAAGCAAAAAACAAAGAAAGTAAAATAAAATTGGGTTGCCTCCCAACAAGCTCTTTCTTTATAGCCATTAAGATAGGCTTGGGAATTCAATGATGCTCACATGAAAGATAAGAATTGAAGCACAAAGCGAGCATCATAAAACATGTGACAAACACATATAAGTCTAACATACTTCCTATCCATAGGCATTTTATAGGAAAACAAATCAAGACAAACAATATCTAGCATATGCAAGGAAGAAGAAAGAAAGAATAGCAATCTCAACATAACAAGAGGTAATTTAGTAACATGAAAATTTCTACGACCATATTTTCCTCTCTCGTAATAACTGCATGTAGGATCATAAGCAAATTCAACAATATAGCTATCACATAACATATTCTCAACACGATCCACATGCATGCGAAGTTGACACTCTTCCAAAATAGTGGGATCAACATTAACTAAAGTCAGGACCTCTCCAAACCCACTTTTATCAAAAAAAATCAGAAGATTGAACATTCTCCAAATATGTGGGATCTAAAGTTGACACTCTTCCAAGCCCACTTTCAATATTATTGCAAACATTACTATCAATCTCATATTCATCATGGGGCTTAAATAAATTTTCAAGATCATAAGAAGAATCACCCAATCATGATCATTGCAACAAGTAGTGTGCATAAAAATACTAGCATCCCCAATCTTAGGGTTTTGCATATCATTAACACAGTTGACATTAATAGAATTTATAATAACATCATTTTAATCATGCTTTTTATTTAAGGAGCCATCGTGAATAACTATTTCTTTTAACAATTCCTCACAATTTTTAGATTCATGAATTTCAAGCAAAATCCCATAAAGATAATCTAGTGTACTCAACTCACTAGCAATAGGTTCAACATAATTGGATCTTTCAAAAAGATTAGCAAGTGGATGACGATCCATAATTTAGCAAGCGAAGATGCAAGCTAATAGAGGGCACATGGCAGCACAAGCAATCAAAAAGGCGAACGAAAAAGGGTGAATAAAACGGCAAGGGTGAAGTGGGGGAGAGGAAAACGAGAGGCAAATAATGTAATGCGAAGGATAAGGGTTTGTGATAGGTACTTGGTATATGACTTTTGCGTAAGCCTCCCCGGCAATGGTGCCAGAAATTCTTCTTGCTACTTCTCGAGCTTGCGTTGTATTCCCTCGAAGAGGAAAGGGTGATGCAGCACAGTAGCGTAAGTATTTCCCTCAGTTTTTGAGAACCAAGGTATCAATCCAGTAGGAGACCACGTGCGAGTCCCTCGCACCTGCACAAACAAATAAGAACTTCACGGCCAACACGATAATGGGTTGTCAATCCCTTTACGGTCACTTACGAAAGTGAGATCTGATAGATAGGATAGTATAATATTTTTGATATTTTTGGATATAAGAACAGAAAGTAAATAAAGCAAAGTAAAGTAGATGGAAGATTAATATGTTGAGAATAGACCCGGGGGCCATAGGTTTCACTAGTGGCTTCTCTCATGATAGAAGAATTCTAAAGTGGGTAAACAAATTACTGTCGAGCAATTGATAGAAAAGCGCATAGTTATGAGAATATCTAGGCATGATCATTATATATTGGCATCACGTCCGTGATAAGTAGACCGAAACGATTCTGCATCTACTACTATTACTCCACACATCGACCGCTATCCAGCATGCATCTAGAGTATTAAGTTTATAAGAACAGCGTAATGCTTTAAACAAGATGACATGATGTAGAGGGATAAACTCAAGCAATATGATATAAACCCCATCTTTTTATCCTCGATGGCAACAATACAATACATGCCTTGTTGCCCCTGCTGTCACTGGGAAAGGACACCGCAAGATTGAACCCAAAGCCAAGCACTTCTCCCATTGCAAGAACTGTAGATCTAGTAGGCCAAACCAAACCGATAATTCGAAGAGACTTGCAAGGATATTATAATCATACATAAAAGATTTCAGAAAAGAATCAAATATTTCTCGTAGATAATCTTGATCATAAACCCACAATTCATTGGATCTCGACAAACACGTCGCAAAAAGATTACATCGAATAGATCTCCTCGAAGATCGAGGAGAACTTTGTATTGAGATCCAAAAAGAGAGAAGAAGCCATCTAGCTAATAACTATGGACCCGAAGGTATGTGGTAAACTACTCACAACTCATTGGTGAGGCTATGGCGTTGATGTAGAAGCACTCCATGGTAGATCCCCCCTCTGGCGGAGCTCCGGAACAGGCCCCAAGATGGGATCTCACGGGAACAGAAAGTTGCGGCGGTGGAATTAGGGTTTTCTCTGTTGCCTCGATGTTTTCATGGTACATGGATATATATAGGAGGAAGGAGGGCATCGGGGGAGCCAGAGGGGGCCCACGAGGGTGGGGGCGCGCCCAGGCGGAGGGGCGCGCCCTGGACCCTCGTGGCCATATCCTTCGTTCCCTCGCGTGTACTCCAAGTCTTCTTGGTAGATACGGTTCCAAAAATAACTCTCCCGAAGGTTTCATTCCGTTTGGACTCCGTTTGATATTCCTTTTCTGTGAAACCCTGAAATAGGCAAAAAAAACAGCAATCTGCACTGGGCCTTGGGTTAGTAGGTTAGTCCCAAAAATAATATAAAAGTATATAATAAATCCCATTAAACATCCAAAACAGAATATATAATAGCATGGAACAATCAAAAATTATAGATACGTCGGAGACGTATCACCCGTACTAACTAGGAGGGACGTATCCTCCTGGTCTTCAGTAACCGAGGCATTAGCCTCGGCCATGGTGGCATATGTAGGAGATATTCCCTAGATGCAATAATAAATGCTATTATTTATCTCCATGTTCATAATTATGTCTATGTTCCATGCTATAACTGCTATGGTTCTCGAGTCTGCAATAACACGAGGCTCGGAGGAAAACTCATATGCATGTGTGGAATAAATAAACGATAAAATGTATTCACAGTCTCGCCTCTAAGACTAGCTCAAGTGTTTTATGATGGTTCTTTTTTCCTGATCATGGGCATGACTATGCCGGCAACCTTGAGGGCACAATGTTAGGAGAACACTTGTGTTGAATCGACCCGATTGATGTTATGCTATGAGATACATTTGTCACAAGTTAATGGTTTATAACATAGAGAAAATCTACATTTGCATAATTCCTTAGACAATGAGAATATCGAGTTTCTTCATGCTTGCTTCATGAACTTTGGGGTTTGTTAAACGTCATCCGTAAATGGGTGGCTATTACGGCGGCTTACGGGTTCATGGAAAAATATGTCAAGTAACTTGATAGCTCAAGATTGGGATTTTCTCCTCCGACGATGGAGAGATATCTCTGGTCCCTCTCGGTGTTACGGTATCCATCATCGTCTGGCAGACACAGTGTGATTTGATCACAGGGATGCCAGAACACGAAAACAAGAAAAGAGAACAAAATCGGTAACAAGGTAACTAGCATAGTGGACAAGTTGTTGATCCACGGGGATACAAGTAAATCTCACCTCGGGTATTTGTAACATATCGCGAAGCAACATGAATAGCACATAACAACTACAGGTTCACTCGAATATTCATTCGTGTGGGTATAGGAGTCAATATTAGTGTCCACGACTCCAATGTTGGTCATTGATTGGAAATAGTTCCGGTCATGTCTATACTTCACCGAACCTATAGGGTCACACGCTTAAGGGTCATTTATCTGCTGAATACTAGACAGGGAGTTTGAGAGAAATTCGCCAAAAAAGTTTCAGAGACAACGGAAGAGTTCCGGAGAGAGAATAGCGAAATAGTTTCGTAAAACCGAATAGTTGTTTCAGGGGATACCATTAAGTCAAATTGGTTTCGGCACACGCGTGATAATTCTTGGAGGGTGCTAGAATTATTCTGGAAACTTTCTAGAATTTTCTAGGATAAAAACCGAAAATGTTCCGGAGCTGCCGGGACTGCTTCAGATGCTTTTCGCAAATGAAAATCACTAATCCAGAATTGTTCCGGAATGCATTGAAAATTATTTTAGCGGGTACTGGAAATGTTCTAAGCCCACATAAATATTTTCAGTTTGAACGGACGCTGAAAAATGTCGTCGTGAATAGTGAAAGTGATTTTTGGATATTTTTTTGGAAAGCCACCTTTTTGGGCTTTTGCTCCAAAATATATTGGAGATGACATGGATGGATGTGGCTGAAATTTCAGCCCCTCCACCCATCCTTCTCCTATAAATAGAGGTGGAGGGGGCTTCCCAAACTCACTCTTGCCCACATACAAGTGCCACTGCAATGATTTGGCTTCTCTCTCCCTCCCCTCGAAATAGTTTCATAGAGCCGAAAGGCTGCCTGGTTCCGGCGGGAACTAGTTCTGGACGGCGAAGCCCTACCGGATAGATGACACCGTATGTGTGCAACCCCGTAGAGAGGTCGTAGTTTTGATCTTTGTGCCCGAGGGGCTGTTTTGAGAGTTCCTCCCAAAGGGTTGTCCAAGTGACGGTCCGAGTTGTGTGAGTCCTCCTGAAGGGCTGTCCGAGTGACCATCCGAGTTTTGAAGGTTCTCCCGAAGGGCTGTCTGCGACACCATCCGGGGGACTGTCCGACCGCCTCCTGGAGGATTGTCCGAGGGGCAGACGAGGGTATACATCCTCGCGGTTGGGAGGTTGTAAATCCTAGCTGCGGGGATCTGCACCGCCGATCGCCATCGACTCCACTTCCGCCGCGCTAAGAGTCGGTAACAAAAAAGATTAAACCTTGTATGCAGTCTCCATAGTGGTCATGGGCTGGTGCGTAGGTCGATTTTTTTGTTTTCTGCTGCATTACCCTACAACATCGACCCCCTCCCCCGTATTCGGAGGAGGAGGGGTCCTTCGGGACAACACCTCCACAACCTCTTCGGTGATAAGGGGAGGTGCGAAGCGCGACTCGGACCCACTATCTGCCAGTTCAGCGGGCGGGGACGTCCCCTCCGAGGTCTGCTCGGCGGGGCGGTCGCGTGGAGGGCTGCGATACCAAACGACTAGGCTCCGCTCAAAGTAACTTGTCAAAAATAGGGCAACTAAAAATGCCAAAGTCATACCTGTCAGTCGGGGGCTTGACCCTGGGTTCCTTCTTCGGAACCTGTTCGGAAGCTTTGGACCCGTCGTCGGAGTCCGTGCTGTCAAGCAGGACCAGGTTGGGCCGGTACTGCCTCTTCACGACCAGAGGGGGGTTGTACCTCCTCGACGTCTTCGACCGCCGCCCTCTTTTTAGCGTGCAAGGAGGCGCTTTCCTCCTCGTCCTCATTCTCATCTCCATCTTGGGCAGATGGAGCCGCAGCCTCTCCGGACCGAGTGTCCGGATGAGCTCTGCGACAGAGGCCCTCCCTAGCCCCCGGTACATCCTTCTTCTTCTTGCCCTTTAGGTCAAGCGCCTTATAAAGCACCACGACCAGCAGCTTCTCCAGCTGGGCTGCTCAGGGCTCCTCAGGTAGTGGTGCTGGGCCACTAATCTTCTTGGCCTTTCTAAACCAGCCCTACAAAAATCCGCAAAGGGAGGCTTAACATCACACTGGGCACAGTAATACTATCCGAACATGTGTCAAATAAAAGGCCACTTCCCTCCCTCAGAGGGTTCGCCGTGTCAAGGCCGATGTCCTCTCCCTCGGCCGGCCACTCCTCTTGAGGCTTGAATAACAGAGCCCACACCTTGTCGTGGGTCATGTCGAGGAGACGTTGCACGATGGTCGGGTCTTCGGGCTCGTACACTCACATCGGTTTGGCCCTCTCTTGGCAGGGAAGGATCCAGCGCTTGAGCACAATTTGGACCACATTGGTCGGCTTTGCGCCGGTCTCCATCACACTTACGACGCGCTCCTGCAGCCCCTTCACGTCGGCAGTGATCCCCCAGTCCGGACTCTTCGTAGTCCATGAGGCCAATCTGGTTGGGGGTCCGGATCTGAATGCGGGAGCCGCTGTCCAGGCCGCATCCCTTGGCTCGGTGATATAAAACCACTTTTTTTGCCACAACTTGACGGTCTCAAGGAATTTTCCCTCTGGCCACTAGACTCGCGTCAGCTTACTAATCATGGCCCCGCCACAGTCCGCGTGAGCGCCGTCAACCACCTTGGGTTTTACGTTGAATACCTTCAGCCACAGGCCGAAGTGGGGTTGGACTCGGAGGAGGGCCTCGCAGACGATGATGAAGGTCGAGATGTGGAGGAGGGAGTTGGGGGCTAGATCATGGAAATCTATCCCGTAGAAGAACATCAACCCCCTCATGAAGGGGTGTAGAGGAAACCCAAGCCCCCAAAGGAAATGGGGGAGGAATACGACCCTCTCGCCCGGATTGGGTGTAGGGGTGATATGGCCCTCTTTCGGGGCCCGGTGTGCGATGGGGACCGACAAATAGCCGGACCGCTTCAGCTCCAAGATGTCCTTGTTGGTGACGATGAAGGCGTCCCACTTGACATTGGCACCAGATCCGTTCATGGTTGGGTTGGGCGGGATGGGATTCGCCGTGAGGCAGAGAGATGGGGCGTCGGAGCTATGAAGGATTGCGTAAGCAACATCGGGTGGTGGGAGAAGGCATAAGATGTTGATTGTAGTGGTCCCCTCTTTATAGACCACAGATGGACCAAGAGTTCATTTTTTCACGGTGTGGGATTCTCCACTTCCCAATAATCTCGTAACGTTATGTGTGAGTGGGGAATCGGGATCATTGATCATATCCCCCAAAAAATGGAGCATGATCTCCACCTTGATGAGACATGTCAATAAGGGGGTGGCCTCGAGCCGCCCATCAATAATAGCCAGCCACTCAGTGTTATGACCGGTCGTGGCCACTCGATAAATAATAAAAAAAATTCAGTCAAAGACACTATTCACACTTGAATAGTTTTTTCCCTTCAGGTCTAAGTGAAATGGATGTTTTGGGTTCCGAACACTACTTGACTCCGAGTATGTGTAGAACACATTGAAGAACTCACCTCGCAAGTCGAAGACTATCTGGTGTGCGGATGCCGGACACAAGACCTGACGTTGGAGGCAAGTTCGGGGGATACTGAGGGAGTCCTAAATTAAGGGGTCCGCTAGCTGCCGGCCTGTTGTGTTTTGGCCGGATTGATCGGCTACTGTGGAGCCAGGCCCGAATACTGATCTATGACCGGATAAGGAAACCTCGGAGTCGTGGTGTATCCTCCAAGACAATAATAGGCAGGATCTTTCTCTCTTCGTGACTAACCTCATGTAACCCTAACCCTATCGATGCCTATATAAACTGAGGGTTTTAGTCTTCAGGGCTAGAGCTTCATTCATCACCTCCCCCATCTAGGGTTTAGCTTGTCTGATCCCGAGGACTCTATAACCGTACCCATCAAATATAATCAAGCAGGAGTAGGGTTTTACCTCTTCGAGAGGGCCTGAACCTCGGTAAAACCTTGTGTCTCATGTTGCTACTTCTTGAGCTTGTGTTGATTTTTCCCTTGAAGAGGAAAGGGTGATGCAGCAAAGTAGAGATAACTATTTTCCTCAGTTGAGAACCAATGTATCAATCCAGTAGGAGGTACAAGCAAGTCCTCAATATATACGCGAAAAGGGGTTGTCAAACCCTTCAACATCATGAACAAGAGTGAGATCTTATAGAGATATGATAAACAAAATAAAGTAAATAAAACTCAGCGAGGTATTTTTGTGTTTTTGATTATGTAGATCTGAATAAACAATATGGAAAATAGACCCCGGGGCCATAGGGTTCACTAGAGACTTCTCTCTTGAATAAAGCATACGACGGGTAAAAAAAATACTCCAACGATCGACCGCTATCCAACATGCATCTAGAGTATTAAGTTAAAAACGGAGTAATGCCTTGAGCAAGATGACATGATGTAGAGGGATAAACTCAAGCAATATGATATAAACCCACCTTGTTACCCTTAATGGCAATAATACAATACGTGCTTCGCTACCCTTTTTGTCACTGGGTGAGGACACCGATGATGGAACCCATCACAAAGCACCTCTCCCATTGCAAGGTAAACCAATCTAGTTGGCCAAACCAAATCGATAGATCGAAGAGAAATACAAAGCTATCAAATCATGCATATAAGAATTCAGAGAAGAATCAAATAATATTCATAGATAATCTGATCACAAATCCACAATTCATCGGATCTTGACAAACACACCACAAAAGAAGATTACATCGAATAGATCTCCAAGAACATCAATGAGAACATTGTATTGAAGATCAAAGAGAGAGAAGAAGCCATCTAGCCACTAGCTATGGACCCGTAGGTCTGTGGTAAACTACTCACGTGTCATTAGAAGGGCACAGAACCGGAAAAGTCCTACAGATGGAATCTAACGAGGTCAAAGACCTGTGGCGGTAGAAAAGTATTTTCGTGGACGCTTCTAGTCGTTTGGGATTATTTCTGAATTTATAGGCCAAGAATTAGGGTTGGAGGAGTCCCGTGGGGCCTACAAGCCAGGGGTGCCCTCCCCTAGGGCGTGCCCTAAGGGTTTGTGGAGCCCTCGGGACTCTTTTGATTTCCTCTCCAAGTCCCACGTGTGTCTTCTGGTCCAAAAAAATCATCACAAAATTTTTATTTCGTTTGGACTCTGTTTGATATTCCTTTTCTGCGAAGCTCAAAAACAAGGAAAAAAACAGAAACTGGCACTGGGCTCTAGGTCAATAAGTTAGTCCTAAAAATAATATAAAATAGCATATTAATGCAAATAATACATCCAAAGTTGATAATATAATAGCATGGAATAATAAAAAATTATAGATACGCTGGAGACGTATCACCTGTCTCATGTTCCTCATCGGTACTAGACCCACAACTCGAGACCCCCCTACTTGAGATCCGCCTATTTTGACAGCGATAGTTGGGAAGGCCCAAGAAAAACAGGAAGAAGACACCAAAGGAGGAGATCAATAACAATGTTAGGGTTTTGAATAGAAAAGGTGTTACAATGCACTGCTCAATCTGTGGCATAGCTGATCACAATAGAAAAAGGCACTACAAATGGCAGGAAACTCTCGTTGAAGATGGGGTAGAGGTGGTTGATGACAACTATGATGACCCTACCTTTTTCAGGTATATGCACTACTGAATTTTACTGCATTTGTATTGTACTTAACTCATTGTAACTAAACTTAATTGAATGAAACTGAATGTGCTTAAATGAATATGTGCAGAACATTTTCCCAAATAATGTAGATCCTATTTTGGATCCAATTGATTCGCCAACAAGTATGTTGTTCAGTGCTACTTCTCGAGCTTGCCTTGTATTCCCTCGAAGAGGAAAGGGTGATGCAGCACAGTAGCGTAAGTATTTCCCTCAGTTTTTGAGAACCAAGGTATCAATCCAGTAGGAGACCACGCGCGAGTCCCTCGCACCTGCACAAACAAATAAGAACTTCACAGCCAACGCGATAAGGGGTTGTCAATCCCTTTACGGTCACTTACGAAAGTGAGATCTGATAGATAGGATAGTTTGATATTTTTGGTATTTTTGGATATAAGAACAGAAAGTAAAAACAGCAAAGTAAAGTAGATTGTAGATTGATATGTTGAGAATAGACCCGGGGGGCATAGGTTTCACTAGTGGCTTCTCTCATGATAGCAGAATTCTACGGTGGGTGAACAAATTACCGTCGAGCAATTGATAGAAAGCGAATAATTATGATAATATCTAGGCATGATCATTATATATAGGCATCACGTCCATGACAAGTAGACCGAAACAATTCTGCATCTACGACTATTACTCCACACATCGACCGCTATCCAGCATGCATCTAGAGTATTAAGTTCATAAGAACGGAGTAATGATTTAAGCAAGATGACATGATGTAGAGGGATAAAATCAAGCAATATGATATAAACCCCATCTTTTTATCCTCGATGGCAAAAATACAATATGTGCCTTGCTGCCCCTGCTGTCACTAGGAAAGGACACCGCAAGATTGAACCCAAAGCCAAGCACTTCTCCCATTGCAAGAACTATAGATCTAGTAGGCCAAACAAAACCGATAATTTGAAGAGACTTGCAAGGATATTGTAATCATACATAAAAGAATTCAGAAAAGAACCAAATATTTCTCATAGATAATCTTGATCATAAACCCACAATTCATCGGATCTCGACAAACACACCGCAAAAAGATTACATCGAATAGATCTCCTCAAGACCGAGGAGACCTTGGTATTGAGATCCAAAAAGAGAGAAGAGGACATCTAGCTAATAACTATGGGCCCGAAGGTCTGTGGTAAACTACTCACAACTCATGGTGAGGCGATGGTGTTTATGTAGAAGCACTTCGTGGAAGATCCCCCCTCCGGCGGAGCTCCGGAATAGGCCCCAAGATGGGATCTCACGGGAACAGAAGGTTGCGGCGGTGGAATTAGGGTTTTCTCTGTTGCCTCGATGTTTTCAGGGTATATGGGTATATGTAGGAGGAAGGAGGGCATCGGTGGAGCCAGCGGGGGCCCACAAGGGTGGGGGCGCGCCCTGTAGGAGAGGGCGCGCCCTGGACCCTCGTGGCCGCCTCCTTCATTCCAAAAATAACTCTCGCGAAGGTTTTATTCCATTTGGACTCCGTTTGATATTCCTTTTCTGCGAAACCCTGAAATAGGCAAAAAACAGCAATCTGCACTGGGCCTTTGGGTTAATAGGTTAGTCCCAAAAATAATATAAAAGTGTATGACAAAGCCCATTAAACATCCAAGACATCATATATAATAGCATGGAACAATAAAAAATTATAGATACGTTGGAGACGTATCAAGCATCCCCAAGCTTAATTCCTCCTCGTCCTCGAGTAGGTAAATGATAAAAACAGAATTTTTGATGTGGAATGCTAACCAACATAATTTTCAATGTAATTTCTTTATTGTGGCATGACTGTTCAGATCCGAAAGATTCAAGACAAAAGTCTATATTGACATAAGAAATAATAATACTTCAAGCATACTAACAAAGCAATCATGTCTTCTCAAAATAACATGGCCAAAGAAATTTATCCCTACAAAATCATATAGTCTGGCTATGCTCCCTCTTCATCACACAAAATATTCATATCATGCACAACCCCGGGTTCAGCCAAGCAATTGTTTTCATACTCAATTTTTTCAAACCTTTCAATTTTCACGTAATACATGAGCGTGAGCCATGGATATAGCACTATAGGTGGAATAGAGGTGGTTGTGGAGAAGACAAAAAGGAGGAAGATAGTCTCACATCGACTAGGCGTATCAATGGGCTATGGAGATGCCCATCAATAGATATCAATGTGAGTGAGTAGGGATTGCCATGCAACGGATGCACTAGAGCTATAAATGTATGAAAGCTCAACAAAAGAAACTAAGTGGGTGTGCATCCAACTTGCTTGCTCACGAAGACCTATGGCATTTGAGGAAGCCCATCGTTGGAATATACAAGCCAAGTTCTATAATGAAAATTCCCACTAGTATATGAAAGTGACTAAAAAAGATAGTAGCATTTTCCCTTTTTTCTTTTTTTTTTGGCCTTTCTTTTTCTTGGCCTTTCCTTTTTTTTTTCTTTTTTTTCTTTGGGACAATGCTCTAATAATGATGATCATTACACTTATATTGATTTACAACTCGATACTAGAACAAAGTATGACTCTATATGAATGCCTCCGGCGGTGTACCGGGATGTGCAATGAGTCAAGAGGGACATGTATGAAAAATTATGCATGGTGGCCTAGCCACAAATACGATGTCAACTACATGATCATGCATGGCAATATGACAATATGAAGCGTGTGATATGAACGGAATGGTGGAAAGTTGCATGGCAATATATCTCAAAATGGCTATGGAAATGCCATGATAGGTAGGTATGGTGGCTGTTTTGAGGAAGGTATATGGTGGGTGTATGGTACCGGCAAAAGTTGCGCGGCACAAGAGAGGCCAACAATGGTGGAAGGGTGAGAGTGCGTATAATCCATGCACTCAACATTTGTCATAAAGAACTCATATACTTATTGCAAAAAATTACGAGTCATCAAAACAAAGCAATCAACACATGCTCCTAGGGGGGATGTTGCTAGGAGTTAACCATCGCGTGCACCCGACCTCCACACAAAGGTTGGCACTCAACAAATACCTCATGCTCTAACTTCGTCACATAGCGGTTCACCATACGTGCATGCTACGGGAATCACAAACTTTAACACAAGTATTTCTCAAATTCATAATTAATCCACTAGCATGACTCTAATATCACCATCCTCATATCTCAAAACAATCATCAAGTATCAAACTTCTCATCATATTCAATGCACTTTGTATGAAAGTTTTTACTACATTCATCTTGGATGCCTATCATATTAGGACTAGTTTTATAACCAAAGCACATTACCATGCTGTTCTAAAAGACTCTCAAAAGGATATAAGTGAAGCATGAGAGATCAACAATTTCTAAAAAATAAAATCACCACCGTGCTCTAAAAGATATAAGTGAAGCACTAGAGCAAAACTATTCAGCTCAAAAGATGTAAGTGAAGCACATAGAGTATTCTAACAAATTCTAGACCATATTTATCTCTCTCAAAAAGGTGTGTCCAGCAAGGATGATTGTGGCAAACTAACAAGCAAATACTCAAATCATACATGACGCTCCAAGCAAAACACATATCATGTGGTGAATAAAAATATAGTCCCGAGTATAGTTACCGATAGATGAAGACGAAAGAGGAGATGCCTTCCCGGGACATCCCCAAGCTTAGGCTTTTGGTTGTCATTGAATTTTACCTTGGGGTGCCTAGGGCATCCCCAAGCTTAGGCTCTTGCCACTCTTTGTTCCATAGTCCAACAAAGCCATCCTCAAAACTTGAAAACTTCACAACACAAAACCTAGCCAAAAATCTCGTGAGCTTCGTTAGTATAGGAAAACAAACCACCACTCAAAGGTACTGTAATGAACTCATTCTTTGTTTATATTGGTGTTAAACCTACTGTATTCCAACTTCTCTATGATTCATACTCCCCAATACTACTCATAAATTCATCAAAATAAGGGCATGTACAATGGTTGATAAGGTAGTCTTATCTTAAATCTTGCATGTAATTTAGAGATGACAAAAAAACACGTCTACAATGGGTCATCTCTTAGCCTTATCTTCAATAACTAGTTATTCCTAAAAATGTGGTGAGACATATTATGCTAAGAGATCATCTCTTGCCTTCTCTTAATTAAGAGAAGATAAGCCTTCTCTTATGATTTCTCTCTCCTCCACCTCATCATTTATCCTATGTGGCAGTGCTAAGATAGAACCATTGTACATGCCCTAAGCAAACAACACACGAAAAACAGAATCTGTCAAAAACAGACAGTCTGTAGTAATCTGTAACTTTCGAATACTTCTGTAACTCCAAAAAAATTGAAATAAATTGGTAAACGTGAGGAATTTGTCTATTAATCATCTGCAAAAAGAATCAACTAAATAGCACTCTCCAGTAAAATCTGGTGACTATTCTCGTGAGCGCTAACGTTTCTGCTCTTTACAACAAGATCATATAAACTTCACACAAGTCTTCTCAAAGGTTCTACTTGGCACAAACACTAATTAAAACACAAAACCACATCTAAACAGAAACTATATGCAATATTTATTCCTGAACAGAAACAAAAACAAAGAAAATAAAATTGGGTTGCCTCCCAACAAGCGCTGTCGTTATAGCCTTTAAGATAGGCTTGAGAATTTAATGATGCTCACATGAAAGATAAGAATTGAAGCACAAAGAGAGCATCATAAAGCATGTGAAAACCACTTATAAGTCTAACATACTTCCTATGCATAGGCATTTTATAGGGAAAAAAATTAGCAAGACAAGCAAGATCTAGCATATGCCAGGAAGAAGAAAGAAACAATAGCAATCTCAACAAAATGAGAGGTAATTTAGTAACATAAAAATTTCTACAACCGTATTTTCCTCTCTCATAATAATTGTATGTAGGATCATAAGAAAATTCAACAATATAGCTATCACATAACATTTTCTCAACACGATCCACATGCATACGAAGTTGACACTCTTCCAAAATAGTGAGATTAAAATTAACTAAAGTCATGACCTCTCCAAACCCACTTTTATAAAAAAAAATCATAAGATTGAATATTCTCCAAATATGTGGGATCTAACATTGACACTCTTCTAAACCCACTTTCAATATTATTGAAAACATTATTATCAATCTTACAATCATCATGGGGATCAAATAAATTTTCAAGATCGTAAGAAGCATCACCCCAATCATGATCATTGCAACAAGTAGTAGACATAGCAATACTAGCATCCCCAAGCTTAGGGTTTTGCATATCATTAACACAATTGACATTAATAGAATTTATAATAACATCATTACAATCATGCTTTTTATTTAAGGAGCTATCGTGAATCACTTTTTCTTTTAACAATTCCTCACAATTTTCAGATTCATGAATTTCAAGCAAAACCCCATAAAGATAATCTAGTGCACTCAACTCACTAGCAATAGGTTCAACATAATTGGATCTCTTAAAAAGATTAGCAAGTGGATGAGGATCCATAATTTAGCAAGAGAAGAAGCAAGCTAATAGAAGGCACATGGCAACACAAGCAAACAAAAAGGCAAACGGAAAAAGGGCGAATAAAACGGCAAGGGTGAAGTGGGGGAGAGGAAAACGAGAGGCAAATAATGTAGTGCGAAGGATAAGGGTTTGTGATGGGTACTTGGTATATGACTTTTGCGTAAGCCTCCCCGGCAACGGCGCCAGAAATTCTTCTTGCTACTTCTCGAGCTTGCGTTGTATTCCCTCGAAGAGGAAAGGGTGATGCAGCACAGTAGCGTAAGTATTTCCCTCAGTTTTTGAGAACCAAGGTATCAATCCAGTACGATCTTCAACTAGTTTGTCATAGTTGGCATCCAGATTCATTTTCTCTTCTTTAAGGTGGTGAATAGTAAGTGAACTCTCCAGGTTATCCTTCCTCCTAGCAGTCTTACTGTCTTCAAACATTTTCCAAAGCTTCAACAATGCATTTTTCATTGTGGGAGGCCACTCTGGATCAACCCAGTCAACAAAACCACAATTCTGACCTTGCTGCAATATAGCAAACACTTATATTGTTACTCTCAGGTCATAACAATTTTTAAACAACAACAAACAGCATCTTTGAGCTTCTACAAACAATAAGTAACATAATTGCAGTTTAAAAACAAGGACCAACAGCTTTGAGCATCTACTCCTGTCAGTAATCACCTTCTTGCCTCAGTTAGCAATGAGCATCTAGTGGCCAAATATAATACTAACATCCACTGGTCAATTTAAGTACACAGACCAATGCATGAGCACATGCACCAATAATACAAAATAACTAAACTAGGAACATCTGCACTACCAACTAATCTCCTGCCCAGCTTTAGTATTAACATCTACTGGCCTATTTAGCTAAAGTGACTGCAGAACACATGCCTACAGAATCTGTTCAAATGAACATCAATAGTATACAATGACATTCATGAGTACCACTAAATGACTTAACGTTGTCTACACCACATGATTAAAAAGAGGCTACCAATTTAAATACAAGAGGACACATATGTTGATGATTCTTACAGGCTGAGCACAAGCTAGAAACCTCCTGCCCGTCTCAAATCCTTCAAAAGCTACACTGCGCTCACTTGGCAGCCGATGCTCCACGCAAGGACCCTCGGGTGCGTTTTCGAGGCCATTGTAGTCTTAGTCTTCAATGCTAGCAGGAATCTGCATGAGCAAAATGAACAAAAGTAGCCAATCAAAAAACCAAATCACCAAATCACCAGATCCCTAAATCAATAACCCTAACCCTAGCTCAACACTGACCCGGTAATGCATGTCGTTGTTCGAGGAGTTGACATACACGCTGGAGTCGACGCTGCTCTCATCCTCGAAGACCATGGCGCGGCGGCAATGGCGGGCGCGGCGGACTGCGCGGCAAGCGGCGGCAGACGGGAGAGAGGTGGGCGCGGCAAAGAGGAGGCAGAGTGTGGCGGGTCCAACCGGTTCGACAGGGACCGGGCCAGATAAACCACACGAGCGAGCGACTCGTCTAAGTCGGCAGTGCGGGGCGCGCGGGTAGGCCGCCATGGCAACTGACTGGTGGGGCCAACCAGTCAGATACATGGTCAATACGTGTTTATACGGCTGTTTGTCCGATTTGCAACACTTAGGTTGTGAGCTGGTATTGAACTGCAAAAAAAGTGAATATTGGTACTAGTTCGTTATGATGTCCCGAAGTGTGGTAGTGCCTTGCAATTAACTCTATAGATAGACGTAAGAGCATCTCCGGCCGTTGGCCCCCCAGGGGGCTCGAAAAATCGCCGCCTGGGGGCGAACCGCTAAAATCGGCCTTGGGGCCGATCTGGTTCCAGCCGTCGGCCCCAGGGTCGCCCAGACACATATTTTAATTTTTTTTACAAATAGTAATTCGACGATAATTCGGCAAACGGGACAAACATTTGGCGAAAGCGAACAATTTTTACATAGAAAACATAAAAGAAAAAAACAAAGGCCACTACAGGCCGAAGAACTGGCTTAGCACGGCGTACTCGCCGTCGTCGTCCTTTTCCTCCTTCACGTGGATGCCACTGCTGGAGCCCTGCCCAGGGTCACCCTGGCGACCGGCGGCGACGCGTCGTCGTCGCTGTCGTCGAGAACGACGATGCCCCCCACGTCGCGGCCACGGCGCCGAGCGGTGATCTTCTCTAGGGCGCGACGCTGGCGCTCCAGCTCCTCCCGCGCCCACTTCATGGCCGTCGCATCGTCCAGGTCAAGCTTCGCCTTCACGCCGGCGACCCCTGGCCCCGTCTTCACAGCGGCGATTCCCGGCTCCGTCTTCGGCTTGACGAGGCGGGGAGGAGCCGAGGAGGAGGCGCGCCCCTCGTTGATAACTATGTCGGTGTTGCGGGTGCGCCTCCCGAGCGGCGTTTCCGAGGGCTCCGCCTTGACGGAGACGAGCGCCGGCAACCCGGAGGAGTGGGAGGTGGACCGAGAGGAGGAGGACTCGCCGAGCATCCTCCTCAGCAGCCACGCGCCGCCGCTGCGGCTGTCGATCCGGTGAACGGCCGGGGTCGCCGGGTACTCGAACGGCGGATCGTTGCCGCCCTCGAGGTGCTCGAGGACGGCGTGGAGTGTGTGGTCGGGGACGCCCCACCACAGGCTGCGGCCGTCGTGGTTGCTACGGCCGCGCACCACCGGCGTGTTGTTGGTGGAGGCGAGTCGCTCGGCATGTCAACGCTCGAAGTACGCCGCCCATACATCGTGGTTGCCGACGGCGTACTCCGGGCGGGCCCGTTCCTCCTCCGTCAGCGAAGCTCGCACGCGCTCGATCTCCGCTAGGAAGTAGGCGGGGTGGCCGACGTCTGGGAGAGGGGGACGGGTACGCCCCCGGCGCTGAGCCTCCACCGCCCCGACGCGCGCACGTCGGGGGGCGTGGGGTAGTTCGCCTCGTACAGGAGGTGAGCTTCCCACTCGTGCAGCGAACGACGGCCGAAGCCGTTGGCCGCCGCCGCATCGCCGGGTAAGCGTTCGGCCATATCTACGGGGAGGGAAGAAGGGAAAAGAGGCTCGGCGGCGAGGAAGGAGGCTAGGAGATGATTTCCCCAACGAGGAGGGGCGGCTTTTATAGCGACCGGGGAGGGGGGCGTGTGTACGCATGGCGGGAGGGGGATGGGCGCGTCGCCGCACTGCGCCGCCCGTGAGGAATCAATGGGAAAGCTGACCGGCGGCAGCCTTGGCATTGATTCCCCGTGGGAAACCGAGGCGATGAGGACGACGAGGCGCGGCGGTCGCTGACTCGCCGGGCCCGCCTTTCTTTCGCGCCAAAAACGCTCGCCCCGGCACACTCGGGCGCCCCACAGCACGCCGGGTTCGGCCTCGGTGCACCGGCGCGAGTTTCGGACCTAGCCGGCAAAAAATGGGTTCCTGGGACGCGATTGAGCCGTTTTTCGACGCCGGCGTCAAGAAAGGAGCCTGGGAGGAGGGTTGTTGGAGGCGCGGCTGGAGATGCTCTGACCTAACAAATGGAGGGGGCGCCGGGCTTAACCATTTCCTCGCCGGTCCCTTGTCCTTGGGTCTCCAGTGCGCCGATAGTATTCCTCTGTGTAGGCATCGGCGGCCGGAGGACAATCGTCGCGCGTTGTGTCACCATCGGACAACGAGGAGGAGATGATCCTAACCAGACGACGGGCAGCGCGGGCCTACTCCTTGGAGATGCGTGGGCGTGCAGAAAGGGGTCAGGAGCAATGCCGTTAAACTAATCGTATTTTCATCACCAAGTTGAGCAAATTGATCGACATAGTTTATTCATCAGATAGTTGGACCATACACATTGTTCATTCATCACATTACACCAAAAGGAGGCAGTGACAGCCCTACCTTCGGAACACGTTGGTCATAGCTACAAAATCTATACCAACCCTAGTTGAAACGGCCCCCTCCCCCCCTCCCGATCTGATCTAGGGCTTCGTCCGCGGCCGCCCCTCTCCTTGCGGCCTACAGAGCGCCGCGGTGCAAAGCCCAGGCGGCGGATGATGGCGGCGCGGGGCTTCCTTCGCTGTGGCTCCAGGACGCGGTCACAGTGGAGATCCGCGCATATGTCCTGCTTTGGTGTGTGCGTCGTCTGGGAGTGAATTGCAGAAAACCACCATATTGAAACCTAGGGTTGCAGAAAAGACTCTTCTACGTTTTTGTGCCAGAAAACACTGATTTTGCTGCTGATCATTTGCAGAAAATACCTAACCGCCTATTCGGGCATTTTAACCTCTGTTATGACAGGTGGGGCCTGATTTTGAGGACGTGGCGTAACGGCCAGGAGCTAATGCCGTGTGACGTTGCTACAGTGGCGACGGTTTTGACCGAGACGGCGCGTCCGTCGCCACTGTAGCAACGTCACACGGCATTAGCTCCTGGCCGTTACGCCACGTCCTCAAAATCAGGCCCCACCTGTCATAACATAGGTTAAAATGCCCGAACAGGCGGTTAGGTGTTTTCTGCAAATGATCAGCAGCAAAATCAGTGTTTTCTGGCACAAAAACGTAGAAGAGTCCTTTCTGCAACCCTAGGCTTCAATGTGGTGGTTTTCTGCAATTCACTCCGTCGTCTGGTGTCAGTGGCGCAGCGATGAGGATTCTTCCGCCGTCGACGACTCACTAAGGAGGGGCGGTGTTCCGGGTGCTGACACCGTTGTGACTTCGGTCGTGGGCGGTTTCCCGACAGCAGGGCCATGCCCATGGGGCGTGCTGGATGACGGTGGAGGAGGATTTGGTGGACCAGCCGGTGACGAACACGAGTTGCCAGCGAAAGCTTGGTTCAGCCTCGGCCGAAACCCCTAACGCACGGCGGTGCCCGTGGGTGTCGTTGCCTCATTGGAGGCGTTGTGGGGAGATTAACGTTCCCTGTGTACCCCAGGGGAAACCTAGATCTGGATTCCTGATCGGATGATGACGAGGTTTCTACGTCATCACCCCAATGGGGGCATCATCTTTGGGGTTGTACATCAGTTGGAGGCACAAGTGTTTTGCTTCGATGGCTGGGCGCAGGTCTCCGCATTCTTCTTGTGCGGTGGCCAAGGTGGAGCGACGTTCCATCTACATTGTCGACGATGGCGAGTCTTGACGGCAAGGTGCATCAGGATCTCAACATTTGATACCGTTTAATGGGTGTGCGTAGGAGGGTGGCGTTGTCTAACATCCTGGTGTCGTTGATGCCAAAAGGGTCTGGCAAGGTCAATGCATTGATTACTTCTGAAGATGGGACGACGAATGGTGGTGGTGATGGATTCTACTACGCATGCGGTGCATGCTGAGGGTCTGCTGGACTAGTTGATGCCCCGACTAACCGGCGGGCGGCTTGGTGAGGCCACCGGATTTCATAGAGGCCCGGGGTTATCTTTCTTTTCGAAGAAAAAAAACTAGTTGAAACAAAACCCTGTCTCGAGAGGAGCAGAGTCAAGCCTTGTCGTCCTCGCCGGCCTAGTCCCGACGAGAGCGCCACCGGGTTGGCATTGGCGAGCTTTCGGGAGTACGTGCGTAGCTCCGGGACTTTGGATTTCGCCGCTTTTCAGACACGCGAGACCCTGCACGAGAATATTTTTTTTTTGATGAAGCGCAGGTGAACCGTGTTTGCATTATGAGAAGAAGCAGCGACAGAGCACTAGTCTGCACAAAAGCAACCAAACGGCTGCGGAAAGAGAAAAAAAGGAAAAAAGGGGCACGGCCTGGCCTACTCTCGCAGCATCAGGTGACGCCCCCCC
>LR738713.1:559872236-559931716 GCA_902687465.1 Secale cereale | reverse complement strand
CGCAGCACCACGCACCACGGCTCCCTCGCCGGCCGCCATGGCTGCTGCTGCCATGGCCATGTCCATCCCCTAGTTACAGCCTTCACACGCGCGTATCCCCCCTCCTCCCGGGCTGCGATGGGCCACCACAAGCTCCATCGCCGGAGGCCAGAAGCTCCCCTCGCTCCATCGCCGGAGGCCAGGAGCTCCCCTCGCCGGCCACCATGGCTGCCTGCCGCCATGCTCGAATGCACCCCGTGCATACAAGTGTTGCAACCGTCACCTAGGAAAGCTTCAACAGCTGTTGAAAAAAGCTTCAACCATAGACACAGAAGTTTCAATGGCACTGCACAACAAGGGGAAGTTGCAACCGTAGTTGGATTTTGCTACTACCAGCGAAGCTTTTTGCTACATCCATCAGGTGGAGCTGCGACCTCACGACGACGACAACGACGATTTTGCTGCAACCGTAGTAGGATTTTGCTACTATCGTTGGAGCTTTTTGCTACTTTTCTCTAGTTTGCAGTGTCTGATTGGGAGCTTTTTTCCCAACGGTTGAAGCTGTTTTTCATACACGGTTGAAGCTTTTTTCGTCCACGGTCGAAGCTTTTTCTGCAGCAAAATGCTACAACCATTGACATAAAATGCTACAACCATTGACATAACAGTCGGAATGCTACAACCATTGATATAAAATGCTACAACCGTCTATAAAAAAAGTTTCATTGCAGCACATCGGGTGGGTCTGGTGCGACCGGCCGAAATTTCGACCGGCGCACCGGCGCCTAGCGTTGCCCATAATAAAATGCCCAAATGTTATTTATTAGGACTACCACCGGTCCATAATAAGGGCCTGTTATGAACCCCTCCTACTCCTAACTCCACGAACTGAGTTGGCCCGAACGCCTGGGCTCCAGGAAGCTGAATTCGCGAAGCTAAACTGGGCCGTAGTGCAAAACTGCGAAGCCAGGAAAACCGAGCTCCACAAAAACGAAAAGCGGGAGTTGCAGGTATTTACGGTGATTATGCCACCGCCCAGGAAAACGGTTCGTTCAACGAACTAGTCCTCCTGAATCAGCAGCCATCTCCCTCGACATCTCTGTCTCTCTCTCGAACCCTAGGCAAGTCTCAGCGTCACGGGTCCAACCGCCACACCTGACTTCCCCCGTCGTCGGCCGGATCCACTCCATCGACAGATCCGGCCATCCTAGCCTCTTGCCCACCAGATCCGCTCCCGTTGATGCCCTACACGCCGCCAGAAGCCAGGAGCAGCGACCCCATCGCAAGGAAGAGCTCCACCGACGCCATTGAATGCCCGAGAAAGCTCGCCCGAGCCAGGAGCGGCATCTCCACGTCATCTGCCCAGCCCGTTTAACCACTTTGTTTCGGCCTCTGTACAAATATCGCCCCAACTGGGCTGCCTCTAGCCGGCCCAAACAGAGGCTCAACAGGCCAGTCGCCTCCCAGTTGGGCTGTAGCGTAAGGAGAAGCTGGGGTCTCGACCGAACGTTTTTTGATCGCCAGGTGAAGTGAGAAGCTGGCTGGAGAAGTTGAACTTGTGGAGTTCATGGAGTTGGGAGAGATTCAGAACAGGCCCTAAGTGTCGTAGTTTTGATCTAACCCCGGTTCAAAACTGCGACCGGAGGGAGTAGTACTCATATACTCATATGTAAGTTTTTCTTATCTACTTCCTCCGTTCCTAGATACAAGTATTTCTAGAGATTCCAACGAGTGACTATATACGGAGTAAAATGAGTGAATATACACTTCAAAATATGTCCACGTACATCCGTATGTTGTAGTCTATTTGAAATGTCTAAAAAGACTTATATTTAGGAACGGAGGGAGTATTTTCTTGATACGTGGTTCTTCACATGAAATTTTGCACATTGACTTAAAAAATTCAAGACACTTTGAGTAAGTTCGGTTCGTGCATTTGTTTTTCAAATCAATAGTAGTGACAATTTCATTACTCAGAACGAAACCACTGCCTCATACAGTTCAGAGTTTTAAACGACAGAGCACAAGTAAAAACTGGGTAGGGAAATTGAAACACACACATCAGCTGGACTGAACATCAAAGACGTAGGGATTTCCAGCTTCAGAGAGCCAAGTCTTCTTCAGCCGAGTACACCTTGTTCGTGGAACTTTGTGAGTCACTGCTCATTTGATCATTTCAAATATGCAAGTCACTGCTCTGTTCGAGTCCATATCTGCTGCTAGGTGACTCCGCTCATTCCATGCATGCACGCGTTGCAGCAAGAGAACACCTTATGTAAGATGTAAGAATGCAATACGTGTTTTAATTATTTATTCCTTCACTTGTTTACAAGCGAACAACTTCAGACCAGAACATGAAATGACTCAAAAAACACAAAGAAACCAATACAAATTGTCGTAAGACGTATCAACCTGTCTATCCTGGAAAATCGCCACTCGGGATGCAGGTTATTCTTCTTCTATATTTTTCTATCAAACAAATCAACCAAGAACGCAATGCACACCACGAGGCCACGCCGGCAGGCGTCAATCACAGCGCAAGGCCTTCTTTACGAATTAAGAACCTGTTTGACCTGTGCACCGCCGCGCTTTTTATGGGCACGTCGAACGTTTTTGTCGGTTTCTTGGCGTCGTTCTGCACGATCGTTTTAGGCTTGGAGTCGAGTGCCTTTACCTCCTTGGTGCTCTCCAGAAACAATTCAAGACCCTGTAGCATGCACACCATCAAGTTTGTGATTTTGCATCCATAAACTAGAGTCGCCTGGAAGGAGGGCAACTATCTGAGAAAAGGGCATTACCTTCACCGGCTTCTTTTCAGTTTGAGCAAGGTCTAAGAGCTTGAGTTTTTCATCCGCTTCCTGTGGAAAGAAGAACAGGTATGAATAATCATGAAGATAGCTCAATCAACACGATAAGATCAGATACGAGTATCAATTATCTGCTCACTTGGAAAAACTTGGCATTTATTCCCTCTTTTATACCTCCTGCCATTCGGCAGAGGTACCATATACCAGCATTAGCCGCATCCTGCCATTCGGCAGAGGTTAGGACAAACAGAATTTCAGCATGCCAAGAGTAAGACACTGGTGAGTATATTAGTCACCTGTTTATTGTCAAGCAGCTCAATCTTCTCTTCCTGATAATCGTACACAAACAAAGGTCAGAACAATCAAATAGACTTCGAGCAAAAGTTCATGTGCAAGGGTTCCGGGATGCTCTAACTCACCAATCCAGCTACCATCTGTTGAATTGCTTCAACGTCAAAGCCAATTTGGGACAAATCAGTTTTAACATCAACGACCTGTGCATATTGAATAGAACTACATGAATACTTGAACCGAGAAGAAAATTGAAATTTCATAGGATAGCATAGCATTACAAGTATATACAGCATGTACCTACTAAACACATTAACTTAACAGCTTTTGCAACATTGAAAAGAACAGAAAGCAGAGTACATCTTTGGTGCTCTTACAGAAAAAATGAAGAAAAAGGCTGGAAAACTATGTGCTCCATGCATGCAAGTCAAAGACTAGCAATGGCTTATCAAAAAGCCATAATAAACACAATCAGAGTCTTCATAGACCATTTAGGAAGATCACTCTGGTTATGCTTGTGTTCATACGTATTGTTATTCTACACAATAATATTTTATGGTATGTGGACAAAAGTACTCGAGTATGCTGCAGTTAATGGTTGTAAGCAGAGCCAGCATATGCACCAGACTAGTGTATTCCCTTCAATCAGTTATTTGAAGTGTTGCACAGTTTCTGGTTTTGAGTCAATCTTGACATGCTAGCCAGTATATGACCATGGATTATGAACATTAACAACAAAAACAATCACAAGCAGGCCACGACTAGTACTCGTATGTTGTTATGTGATGGCGTCAGGGATGCAAGCGGCACACCACTTGTGCTTGCTCCGTAGTCAAAATCGGCCATATTAGTTGCAGCTTTGTTTTAGTGAATTAGTTCAGTTTGTACTAACCCCCTATTGAGTGGGCTTACATGGATTCGCCACTTGCACCCTTAGATAGTGGCCGTTCTAAACAAAAATCCTGACCCACCTTTCTAGATGAACTATAGTATGCCAGAAGCACATACTTATAGTGAAGAATTCAATTAATTAAATTATGGTATCTAAAGGATGTTGCTGTTCTGCAAAAACAAATTTCATAAGGTCTCAGGCATGAATCATTCAACTTGTCATCATATCAGTATATCACTGCTCAAGACTAACATCATTGCAAATCAACAAACCTCATTCCGGATTTGTTTGGAGACTTCCACTTGTTCGTCCATTTTGCCATCCAAATTCTCAAGGCGTTTTGTCAGATGTCTTTTGGTTGCCTGAAATTAATTAATTAATTGAATGTCACAGTCATTATTCAGTAGATATGAAAAGCAAGATAACACTGAATATGAAATAATAATGTGTAAAGCATACTGCTAGTGCTGACAAAACTTGCTCCAATTGCTTCGACATGCTATCGACAGCACTGGCCATATTGCGTTTCGTGACAAACATGACATCTGACAAGGACCATCCCTGCATAAGGATATTAATATATAAGAAAGCAAAAACATGACAGAAAAATGTTTACACACATAATAATTTATATATATACTCTACATTGCATGTTTCGTATTAAAACAACAACTTGGAGATGTTATTAGCATAAGAAAGATCCAAGTATTTTACATAAACCATAGTGAATCCATAGGAAACAATGCGACAGTCAATTTGAAACTCTTATCAGAATGTTTTGTCACCATACCAGGAATATTACTTTACAGGATATAAGATTAACTTAGCGGTGCTCCATTTATCTGCTTACAGTTGGATCCACACACACAAAAAGCACGATTCCGAAGAGATTTCTGTTATATGCGAGAAGCAAGGCAGAAAAGGAAATAACGAAAAATGAAGAAAAAAACATTCTATTTTCTCTTTCTTCAGTTACTGATTCTATATGAATGCTGTAAGAACAACATTTCTGGATAAAGAAGACCAGGACACAATTCATGATTCTTAGTCAAAAAATTGCAGCCAGAGAATTTGACAATAACTTAAACATATTTTTTGGGGTATGCTTATCTTACCTTACACCACATATAGCAATAACCTAATGCTCCAACTGCAGCTGCTGGCAGTATGTAGGACGATAAACTGCCTGAAGAAAATTCACATGCAGGTAAATAAAATGATACAAGAACTAGCAAGTAAGTGTAATAAAATAAATGAGGTAAGTAGCTTTTCTCAAAGGTTCGTATAATATCGTGGCAAAACAATTGAATGTACCAACATTATTGTTCATTAGCCTATCTACATGTTCCAAATTAGGAGCTTCAAAGCAATTCAAACTCATGAATCATTCATTGTCAGATTGGTGATGCACATAACGAAAAAATAGGCCTCCTTTCAGCTGCAGATATTGTAGGAGAGTTAGGCTTAAGTGAGTAACTATCTATCTGAACATTTTTGGATAATACAAGCAAATTCATAATGAAGGCTTATTTAGCATGTGGATTAGGTTTTTTGCATAGGTCTCTAAGAGAGAAAAGCTGAAACATAGCAAAGGGGGGCATCAGACAGGTACATACCTCCCGAGTCCGATGTGCCACTCAATATGGTAATGGGCTTTGACAAAGTTAAATCTCTGACTTCTTGGGCTAAATGCCGAATCTAGTATCAAACACCAGCACGTGGATTGCACAAATAACATCAGAGAAGTTATTTTACAGCAAATGAAAGGCGTTAGTGTAATATCTCATATCTATGCAACTGTTGATGCAAGTATAAACAACTGCGCACCTGAGCTTGGATAAGAGCCATGTCATATGCACTCGAGCCTTCTCCTTGATTTACGCCCTTCATGAGCTCCTAAAAACGGAGAAACAAGACATGTTCCTCAAAGACTTGAAGGTCGACATAACTTACTACAAGATGAAGAACATACAATCTAAACCACTGACACATGCTTGGCAAACACTACGGATGATTATCATTCTTCTGCGGGGTGCAATATGGATGATTTGGAGTGCCCATTGGTGCCTTCACTTATTACGCAGAAAATGAAAATGAGGTCATCAACAGCGCTGTCCTATACTTTCCATACACATATGGGTGTGGCAAAGCGGATTTAATTGTAAGATTCGGTGACAATCTGTGCTGCTCTTAGGAGCATGCATGCAGATTTACAATCATGCTCTATTCAGACGGGTCAGCGGTAACGCTCCTATTATCAAATTGTCTTCTCATCATAAAAACATTCAGGGACTTTTTTCCTCTGCTGACCAATAAAAGCGAGAAAATTAACAAGGTATGAGCTGAAAATCCACTGACCTGGAGCTCCCCCAATACATCCGACAGGCGGCCATTCCGAAGCACGATCGATCCCGTCAGGCCTGCGGCGACGCAAAATCACCATTTCATCAGGGTCAAAAGTGGAAGCCAACTCGGATTTCGACATCGAAAATCGATAGATTTGGGGGCGGGGGAGGGGAGGGGAGGGGATTGATCGCGACCTGCGCCGACGAGGATGAGGACCTTGGAGGCGGCGACCCCCGTGTGCGTCGCCATCGCCATGCCCCTGCGCCGCCCCTGCGGGCTCTCTCGTTCGCTTCTGGGAGGTTCTAGAAGGGGGGTCAGCAGCGAATGGGTGGGGGAGGAGGCAGAGGAGGCCGGTGTGGTGGCTTGGAGGAGGGGAAAGCGTGCGGGAGGAGCGGGCCGGACGGTTGTTGGAGTTGAACGCTTGGCTTGGACCGGGCTCGGCTCGGCTCGGCTCGTGTCGGTTTGGCGACCACAGAACACTCATGGGTCTAGTCAGCGTGTACGAGAGGAGGTTACCGCACGCTATTTCTAATCTTCACGGTGAATCATGAGAGTACCACTTGCTTAAATAAGTGACTCACTTTACACTAAACTTTATATATTCTGCAAATTTCATTGGCAATAAGCCTATCATTAATAGCCTCAACTTGCATCGAATGTGGAAATAAAAGCCCACTTTCACCCGGTGATCAGCATTGAAAAAAAAAAACACAAGCACGTGACTTCTGTTGAAGATATCGTAACAAGTTAGGGCCTATTCGGGTCAAAGGAAAGAAAAACATAGGATTGGAGGGAAATGCTGGAAATGGATATGAATGCAGTTGCAGAACATAGGATACAAAACTGCAACACCTACGTGCACAGTTGGTGTTCGGGAGAGAGGAAAAGTGACCATAGGAAATCAGCCGACGTGGGTCCCAACCAGTATATATTAAATGTTGGAAAGGATCGACACCGACCAAATTGTACACAGATCAACCCATGGTGTGGGTCCAGTTGCACGGTTTGCCGCAGCTTTTCTCTTCCGTTCCTCGAGCCTACGCAAAAACATGCGCTCTGAGCAGATGTTTTTTTTCCCATGAAACGCAGGTGTGTGAGATTTTCAATCGTATTGGAAAGGCCGCGTTCCTTCGTAGCGAACGGCGCTTCCTGTGGCAATTCCATAGGGACGAGTTTCCCGTACTTTTCTTTCAGTTTTCCTACGTACCGAACAGGGCCTTAGTCTGCACACTTCTGTTAAAGAGGTCATTTTAATGCTTTGTCTTCGCATACACAACTATGCAAGTACAACGAGAAGTTTCCAAATAGGAAACACCAAAGGTCACTTGGTAAGCATAAGAACAAAGGGTGAAAAATGAAAAGTTACGAAGTTTAGTTTTATAATAATGTCGTCAGGTGTCTCATCCATCCAAACACTAGGACTAGTAAATTTTGCTAATCTAGCTAGTTCATGGGCTACATTATTTGCCTCTCTAGGACAATCACTATTAAGAAATAGTACCTTATAGATAGATGCTTAGTAGTAGCGAGGGGTATAAACCCCGCGCTACTAAACCCACGGTACTACTAAGTGGTCTTCATCGTGCCCCCAGGACATGCCATAGTAGTAGCGATGGTTATAAACCCGCACTACTACTAAGTTGATAGTGGTAGCGCGGGCTATAAACCCGCGCTACTACTAAGTGGACTCAACTGTGCCCCCCGAGACATGCCATAGTAGTAGCGAGGGTTATAAACCCGCCCTACTACTAAGTTGCTAGTAGTAGCGCGGGCTATAAACCCACGCTACTACTAAGTACTAGGTTTTTTAATAGCCCTGAAATCCCCATCTCCTTCTTCGTCCCTCTCCTTCTCTCTCTCTCTCTCTCTCTCTCTCTCTCTCTCTCTCTCTCTCTCCATAGGTTCTCCCGTGGCTCACCCGCCCATGCGCGCCCCCTCCTCCCTGACGCCCAACGAGGCTGCCGCCTCGCGTCGTTGCATCCAGGAGCTCGCCGATCTTCCCTCTCGCCTCCATGCCACCACACTGGAGCACCTCACCACCGACGACTAGCCCCGATGCTCCCTCTATCTCCTTCCTCTCTCCCTTTTTTCTATTTTCCCCTCTCCCCTTTGGTTTCACTCGCTCTTCCATGTCCATCTCCGTGCAGGTCTTCGCCACGGATGACCAAGAGCTCTCTGCCTTGGTCGTGAAGAGGAGCCCCGCACCGCCGCCTTGCTCTGCCATGGATCCGGTCCCTCTCCAGCATCTGCGGCCGGATCTGGTCAGTCGCTGCCCGTCCGCGCCATTGGAGACCCCTGCCATCCCTGGATCGAATCACACTCGTGCTACAACTAACAGTTAGCTGTAGCGAGCTAGTAGTAGCGCGGGCATCCGCGCTACCACTAGCTATTTAACCCGCGCTAATAATAGGTTTTTTCCTAGTTGTGAATGCCCATACAAAGCTCGAGAAAAATCACACAATAGGTGATAGCAATCATAAAAAATAGCAGCATTAGCTCCAGCATAGTTCCCTCTTTTCATAACCTCGACAGCCATGGGAAGACTTGTGTGAGATCTCACATTAGGTGAGATCAATGAGATCGTTTTTTATTTTTGAAAAAAAAATACATGTTCAAACATTCTCAAATTTTTTATAGACATACATCAATGTTTGATGTACAATCTAAAAAAGTTTCAGCTTCTAATTCGACTTACAGTAATAGAAACAAAAAAGATAAATCTAATGAGAATGGTGTCAAAGCACTATTCACCCAAAGCTGCCACTCTTCACATTCAAATTTGTCTTTTTGAATCTCTAAATGTAAATCAAGTTTCGAGCTGATTTTTTTGGAATTGTAGACATGCCTCGCATGGATGTTGTGAAATAATTTCAGATTTTTGTAAAAATATCCAAATATGGATCTTTGGGGGTGATCTAAATGTGAGATCTCGTACAAGTCTCCCCCGACAACCACCATGTTGTCCAAGTGGATCACCAAGCCTTCTTAAGATCACATCATGTGGAAGAAATAAATCTTGCTATTCACCAATTGAATCTAGCTTGTTACATACTAAAACCTTACCAGAGGAATGTATCCATATGGCACTTACATCAGAATGACGGGTCTTTGTCAAGTCTATGCATGATGCGATGATGGATAAGATCACTCCACTTGTAAAGAAAAATGGCTTTGAAAATCAGAAGCGCCATCAAGATTAAAGTTTTTTGTTTGGTTCTTATGCCGAGGGTGACTAAAATGGACTAGAGGAGTAGTAAAAGTACGGGTCCTTTTGTGAACATGACTTAGAGTATTCAACATCTGTTCTTTGACTATCGTTTTACATTTATATCATATATCATACTTTTTGAGGGGGTGTCTTTAAGAGAGGAGAGATTGATGAACCATGTATGCATCATTTTGTTATCGATAACATTTCCTTTGCTGCCGGATATCAATTTGATTCATGGAGCCGCCAAGATCTTTGCCAAGGTCTCGGCAGTCAGGTTGACACCTTTGCTGCTGGATATTATTTCACAAGCCCAAAGTGCTTTTATCTCCAACCGTAGCATACATGAAAACTTCAAGTTTGTGCATAACGCTGCTAAGATGCTGCACCAGAGATAGAGGTCGTCGGTGCTCATGAAAATTGATATCTCCAAAGCTTTTGACACTCTTTCATGGGAATTGCTTCTTGAAGTTTTGAGAAATAGAGGCTTTGGGAGGAGATGGTGTTTTTGGATCCGTGGTCTTCTCAGTTATGTGTCATCCTCAGTGCTAATCAATGGAGAGATGTCGGCATCCTTTGCTCTCGGTCAAGGGGTGAGGCAAGGGGATCCGTTATCACCCGCCCTCTTCATCTTGGCCACGGACACTTTGCATGCCATGCTACTCTGGGCTACAGAACAGAACCTTCTCTCGCCCCTCGGTTTTGACAGCAGCACGCCCAGGGCATCTATTTTTGTTGATGATGCAGTCCTCTTCCGTAAGCCGACTACTATGGACCTCCAGGTGAAAGCTGGCATTCTAGAGCTGTTTGGTAAAGCTTCGGGCCTTCGGATTAACCTCCAAAAGAGCATCATAACATGTATCCGCTGCGATGACGAGGTGGAGAACATAGTGCAATGGTACGCGTCGTTGCTATACAAACGGTTTTAACCCATTTCCGCGAAGGAATTTCGAACCATCGCCAAGTGAGTGTGGGCGATAGGGGGGTCCTTCCCACACGACCCAGAAATCGTTGAGGATAGGCCCATGCTGGGGCCAAATGAGATCGTGTGCGATCGGGCGAGGCATCGAAACCCAATCATTTCCGTTCGTATGTAAATCCCACACGGTGAATCCCAGAAAGACATTTCCGTTCGTATGTATATCACACATAGTCAATCCAATGAATATGTTTCTGTTCTTATGTACATCCCACACAGTCAATCCAGGGAAAACGTTTCCGTTCTTATGTATACCACACACAGTCAATCCAAGGATTACGTTTCCGTTCTTATGTACATCCAACACAGTCAATCCAGGGAAAACGTTTACGTTCATATGTACATTCCACACCGTTTTATGTGTAGGCTTGTGTGTGAAATGTGTAACTATCACACACGCTCTGCCTTAGTTAACTGTTTGCTTTTATCAACTACATCACACATGATTTGATGAAGAAAATTGTGTGGCATTAGGCTATCCATCACAAGCTCTTTTACTGCTAGAACTGTTTGTAAAATTCCATGACACATTTAGCAGGTTTATTAGTTTACAATTAATAATCCTAGTATTACACAAATTCACATTTCATATCGGACAGCTGTTTGCCAATTTATATCAGGCACATAAATATATTATAACATCATAGTACGATAGCTATATGAGAATATCACGGTACAACATATAGCTAGTTCAACTTCATAAGAACAATAGTAGAATAATATATTCATTCCCTAATCGAGATCATCCAGGCTCGTCTTATCCACCTCTGCTTTCAGTTTAGTAAGAACATGTTTTGCACAGGCCAACTGGGAAAGTGCCTCCTCCTTCGCCAACACCATCTTAGCAAAGCCTGATTTAAATAATCTGAGCTCATTCTCCACCTTCCTCTTTTTATCCCGCATCTTCAAATATTTTTCAGTGTTGAAAAGACTTTCTCTAAGCCTACCTCTGTTCTCTTCCTCATACATGCTCCAAAGCTTTGCTAGGCACATCGTCAAAGACCGTGGCCACTCTTGATCAACCCATTCCAAGTAAGAACACTTCCGTTCATCCTATAATATTTAAAACTAGATCAGCAACAATTGTAGAGGAAATGGGTTTATAGCAACATAGAAAATCACCAATGCTTATTTTGAAAAACTGAAGGAACATGTTAATTATGACATATTTTCTCAAAAAGGTCAATGTGCAAATGAATTAATTGCTAATGAGACAACAACCAAATTCTGAAACATCAGAAGCCATAATTGACTACAACAACGCTACAAGTTCTTACTCATGTACAATAATTAACAAATTGAACATTTTACGAGGAAGGTAAATATAATTGCAACAAGATAGCGACAATGTTTGGATGGCAGCAAATTGATACTAACAGGTGTGTACATGCACAAATTTAGTAACATAAAACTAATAGCACTAAGGTCGTCCACTAGGTATGCCAAAACTGGTGTAAAGACAACTGTTGCTACATCTCGCACAGCTGCCCTGCACTGGCGAGCCGATGCAGCGGGAAAAAAATCAGGGACCCGGACTCCGGAGCACCTAGTTTGCTCCGATGCCCGGTTCATTCGTGCCATAAAGATTTAGTATTTTACTGCTTGGATGCCCGGATGTGTGAACCAAAATTGGCTGCACAAACTGCTGAAGTGGTGCCAAATAATTTTCTAATGGCACCGTTGATGAGATGGCAACAATTTTAGATACTAGGTACAAACTGTGACACTGTCTTAGGATGCGTTTGGTTGAAGGTGCGGTATGAATGGGTTGAGACCGTGATAGTGTCTGGATCACATCTAACAAATGATTTGTAACTACGAAAGATGGTCTAACCTTCTCTGCACATGCCAGAAACTTCCTCCCACTGTCCACAGATTCAAACGCAACTAGCTTCACGCATGGAAATTGATGGTGACAACGAGCAGATAGATCTTCAGCCACCCCGCTCCATTCGTTGCCATTGATGGTCCTAGGGAGATACAAGAGGAAGAAATGACTCAAATCGACCGTCGGGTAAAAATCCATCATTCCAAGGCATAGCCCGAGAGAGAGAAGAGAGGCATACCCGGGTGGTGAAGGAGTCATCACCGGAGGAGAAACCGCTGGAGAGGTATTTGAAGAAGACCATGGCGACCCCGGCGATAGGATGCGAGACGACGAGAGCGAGGAAGCAAGCGAGGAAGCGGCTATAGCTTAGGAAGGAAGGAAGGAAGGAAGGAAGGAAGGAAGGAAGGAGGAAACAGGGGAAATGTGACTTGGGGTCGGGGAGAAAAGGGGGTGGGGAAGGGGGAGGGGGCGGGGTAGATATTTTGGCGGTAGGCCAAAATCTTGGAAATGTGGAGGGAAACTTAGTGCGCGGTGCCGCCGGACCATTCACTTTGAATGATTGTGTACATCGCAAACGATTCTTTTTCTTTACGCGCATGGGATGAGTATGATAATTCAAATTTTGGTGGAAATTTCCCCAGGTACGCCATTGCATAATTTAACATCGCTTGCTAATTTGGGCACACAAAAGAGCGTACATCAGAAAGACCACACTTACTGAATCGAGCAATTTTAGTAATTAAACAGAGCCAGTTGACCTAAACATTGCTCTAACAAAAGACCAGCATTAAAAACAAAGCCTAAGTACGCATACTTTTAACAAATCAGCCGCCGCACCGGCCTATGCATCGCCGGTGTGAGATGAGACGTCGATGACTTGTCCTGGCGACATGCCGTCGTTGGTGGACTCCGCGTCCCCCCTGCTGAAGTCCACCGCGTCCTCGTCCTCGTCCTCGGCGCCGCCCTCAAGGTTGTAGCACTCATAGTAGTGGTTGCGCCAGAGCTCGCATTGGTACTCCACCGCCGATTCCTTGATGGACAGACTCTTCTCTACCTTGACCTCGACCACGTGCAACTCCTCCTCCCGGCGCTCCTCGATCTCCGCCGCCTCCTGCATCTCCAGCTCCCGCTCGGCGACCTCATGAGGAAGCATGTGCTCCATGGCCACCACCGCCTTTTTGGACGTGGGTTGCATGCTGGATTCCGAGGTGGCCTGGAATATCTTGGCGTGTGCATTCTCGATCTTGGCGTGTATGGCCTCGACCCGGGCCAGGGCGACATCAGCGGCACGGACGACAGCTCAAGCGCTCTCGGCGTTTGCAGCCGTCGTCGCAGCAGCAGCTGCAGCCGTCACGGCTGCTGCAGCTGCCCCGTCGGCTGTCGCAGTCGCCCTCTCGGCGGAAGCGGCCGTGCTCAATGCGGATGCAGTGGCACTCTTGGCGTAGGCGGCGGCGCTTGGGGGGGGGGGTGGCCATCGTACGGGCCTTCACAAAGCGTTTCCACGGCGTCATCTTTACAAGAAGGGTGTGGGAATGGGGATCGAGATTCATGGATTCGGGGGTTGCCAGCACTGGAGCAGACGAGCCGACGAAGCTTAAGGAGGAAGAGTTAAATAGACCCAAATATTTTCATCGCAACGGGTTCCTACAAAACAACTTTGTGTGATGTTGTAGATATTTTTTATTAGCTGTGAAAGACAAATTTGGAGTAAAGTGGCAACGGATGGTGTTTTAAATGTACGAGAAAAATTGTAGTACTAATATAACTGCCATGTAAAATTTTGGAAAATTTCAGGGGTCATTTGAACTTTTAAGACATTTAAGTGATTTTCTAGCCATTTAATGACTGTAATTCGAATTTGAACTACATGTACATGCAACAGCTAACCATAATGGTTTGAAAAGTCATATTATGTGTATTTGTGTGCGATTTAATTCCATGTGCAGTAAATTGGAAGAAATTTTCAAACATATTGGTCTAACGGCTATGACACAATCAACCATGGAGTGCCATGGCATTTAAATTTCAAAAAATTAAAAATATATCAGAAACACATGAAACCTTGGTTGATGTAATGTCATGGAACCAAGATGATGTGGTAAAAAATTTGGCATGTGTGATGAAAGTTTGACACACACCCCTCACAAACCGAAGCAACTCACTTGAAGACTCGTGGTTCCGAGAGGGAACAATGCATGTTTGATGACGAAAGGGAGATAGCTTCCTCTTACGGCCTTCAATTTTTTTCTACGTGTAAGGTGCACTAATACAATTGTCATGTGAATAATTGGAAAATTGTAGGGGTCATCTGACCTTTTGAAGACATTTAAGTGATTTTCTAGCCATTTAATGACCGTAATTCAAATTTGAATTACATCTACATGCAACGGCTAACCATAACGGTTTGAAAAATCATATTTGTGTACTTGTGTGCGAGTTAATTCCATGTGCAGTAAATTAAAAGGAATTTTCAAATATATTGGTCTCACGACATGAACACATGCATATGTATGCATGGAGTGCCATGGCATTGTAATTCCAAAAAATAAAAAAATGATCAGAAAACATGAAACCTTGCTTGATGTAATGTCATGCCATCAAGATGATGTGGTAAAAAATTGGCATGTTTATCGAAAGTTTGGACACACACCCCTCACAAACCAGAGCAACTCACTAGAAGGCTCGTGGTTCCGAGAGGGAACAATGCATGTTTGATAACGAACAGGAGATAGCTTCCTCTTACGGCCTTCAAAAGATTTCTACGTTTAACATACAGTACTACAACTGTTATGTGAAAATTTGGAAAATTCTAGGGGTCATTTGATCCTTTAAAGACATTTAAGTGATTTTTTAGCCATTTAATGACCATAATTCAAAGTTGAACTACATCTACATGCAACGGCTAACCATAACGGTTTGAAAAAATAATCATATTTGTGTACTTGTTTGCGAGTTAATTCCATGTGCAGTAAATTAGAAGGATTTTTCAAACATATTGGTCTAACGGCATGGACACACATGCATGGAGTGCCATGGCATTTTAATTCCAAACAATTAAAAAATGATCAGAAAAACATGAAACCTTGCTTGATGTAATGTCATACCACCAAGATGATGTGGTAAAAAAATTTGGCCTGTTTGACGAAAGTTTGGACACACCTCCTCAGAAACCGGAGCAACTCACTAGAAAGCTCGTGGTTCCGAGAGGGAACAATGCATGTTTGATGACGAACGGGAGATAGCTTCCTCTTACGGCCTTCAATTTTTTTTCTACATTTAACATACACTACTACAACTGTCATGTGAAAATTTGGAAAATTCTAGAGGTCATTTGATCTTTTAAAGACATTTAAGTGATTTTCTAGCCATTTAATGACCGTAATTCAAAGTTGAACTACATCTACATGCAACGGCTAACCATAACGGTTTGAAAAATCATATTTGTGTACTTGTTTGTGAGTTAATTCCATGTGCAGTAAATTAGAAGGAATTTTCAAACATATTGGTCTCATGGCATGGACACACATGCATGGAGTGCCATGGCATTTTAATTCCAATTTTTTTTTAAAAATGATCAGAAGAATACGAAACCTTACTTGATGTAATATCACGCCACCAATATGATGTGGTAAAATTTTTGACAAAAGTTTGGACACACCCCCTCAGAAATCGGAGCAATTCACTAGAAGGCTCGTGGTTCCGAGAGGGAACAATGCATGTTTGATGACGAACTGGAGATAGCTTCCTCTTACGGCCTTCATTTTTTTCTACATTTAACATGCATTACTACAACTGTCATGTGAAAATTTGGAAAATTCTAGGGGTCATTTGATCTTTTAAAGACATTTAAGTGATTTTCTAGCCATTTAATGACCGTAATTCAAAGTTGAACTACATCTAAATGCAACGGCTAACCATAACGGTTTGAAAAATCATATTTGTGCACTTGTTTGCGAGTTAATTATATGTGCAGTAAATTAGAAAGAATTTTCAAACATATTGGTCTCATGGCATGGACACACATGCATGGAGTGCCATGGCATTTTAATTCCAAAAAATTAAAAAATGATCACAAAAACATAAAACCTTACTTGATGTAATGTCATGCCACCAAGATGATGTGGTAAAAAACTTGGCATGTTTGACGAAAGTTTGGACACACACCCCTCACAAACCGGAGCAACTCACTAGAAGGCTCGTGGTTCTGAGAGGGAACAATGCATGTTTGATGACGAACGTGAGATAGCTTCCTCGTACGGTCTTCAATTTTTTCTACATTTAACATGCACTAATACAACTGTCATCTGAAAATTTGGAAAATTGCAGGGGTTATTTGACCTTTTAAAGACATTTAAGTGATTTTCTAGCCATTTAATGACCATAATTCAAATTTGAACTACATCTACATGCAATGACTAACCATAACGGTTTGAAAAATCATATTTTTGTGTACTTGTGTGCGAGTTAATTCCATGTGCAGTAAATTAGAAGGAATTTTCAAACATATTGGTCTCACGACATGGACACATGTGCATGCATGGAGTGATATGGCATTTAAATTCCCAAAAATTAAAAAATGATCAGAAAAACATGAAATCTTGCTTGATGTAATGTTATGCCACCAAGATGATGTGGTAAAAAAATTGACATATTTGATGAAAGTTTGGACACATACCCCTAACAAACTGGAGCAACTCACTAGAAGGCTAGCTAGTGGTTTCGAGAGGGAACAATGCATGTTTAATGACGAACGGGAGATAGCTTCCCCTTATGGCCTTCAAATTTTTTCTACGTTTAACGTGCACTAATACAACTGTCATGTGAAAATTTGGAACATTGCAGGGGTCATTTGACCTTTTAAAGACATTTAAGTGATTTTCTAGCCATTTAATGACTGTAATTCAAATTTGAACTACATCTACATGCAACGGCTAACCATAACGGTTAAAAAAAATCATATTTTTGTGTCATTGTGTGCAAGTTAAAAAAAATCTTCAGACGATGTAAATATCGGGTGTATAAAAAAGAAAATGTAAAGATCTAGCAAGACAACCTGCCCCCACACGATTGGTACTCTATTTCGCGCCTCGAGGTTTGGAAGGAGAATGGCGGGGGTTATTAATCAGACACGGTTCTGTATTGAAAACCGTCAGCTATTATGTTCACAGACGAATTCTAATGGGGGAATCGTGTGTAATTCAAACTACAGTACTCGTAAATTCCGGCGACCGGCGTGTGTACTGTTCCCGTCGATCTAGATTCCGGCCGTCGATAAATACTACCTTGCTCACATCGACCCGCCTGCATTCTCATCTGCATCCTCCCGTTGCTCGCCCTCTCTCTCTCTCTCAAAGCTCTGCCATGGCGCCGCCGATCTGCCCACGTGCCGACGAGGAGTCGCTGCCCCCCGAGGATGCTCAGCCGAAGATCAGCGATGAGGAGGATCCCTACGCGCCGCTAGACGAGGTTGCGCCAGACCTCCCAACTTTGGATTGGTTATTTTGGGGCCAGTACAATCTGTCTGTGGAAGTCACTGCCGCCGGTTGAGAAAGCCATGCAAGTGGCGTTCAAGAAGGAGATGGCGGAGGAGGAAGCCAGGTAGCAGGCGGTCTGTGAAGCCCGTGATGCTGCCTGAAAAAAGAAGAAGGTGGAGCTTTGGGGGCGGGCGCGTCTTGCGGAGGAGGTGTACGAAGACGGGTACTTCACGAGGAAGGTCAAAGGCGCTAGGCGCCTCATTGCTGCGTGGAGATGGGCCAATAAACTCCAGCGTGCCACCGACGAGGAGCTCCTGTGGGCGCCCAACGAAATGACAAGATCGTCCGCCCTGTCTGCCAGCAAAAGGCAGATCGGTACGTCAAGCGCTGCGAGGCGGAGGAGGCGGAGTACTGCCTCCGCGCTGGGATGACGCCGCGTGTCAGGAGTGATTACTAGTTTTAGTATTGTTCGTTTTCAATTTTATGCATTGTACCTAGTAGTTAAGTATCATCACCTATATGTGATGATATTATATATATTATGTGATGAACTAATGAACAATTTATATATATATATATATATATATATATATATATATTATGAATTCCATTTTCTATCTGTTTTTGTATACTAATTTCAATCTGGCTGTTATCATCCACATATACAGAATGAAAAGCGTATATACACACATTGAAACATAACATAAAAGAACAGAAAACACAGTACACACATTGAAACAGATCAATTAACAGAGCAATACTATCACTGGTGCGCGTCGGTCCTAAACAAACGGTTTTTAACTCCTTTCCGCGACGGCATTTGGAACCGTCGCCAAGTGAGTGTGGGCGATAGGGGGGGTCCTTCCCACACGACCCAGAAATCGTCGGGGATATGCCCTCCTGACACACACACTCGGCAAAATGAGGTAGTGTGCGACCGACGAGCGCTCAAATATGGAAATACGTACAGTAGAGCTAAAAAACAATTATACGGTGAAATTGTTTCCGGTCGCAAGTACATCCCACACAGTCAGTCCCTGCTAAACGTTTCCATTTGTATGTAAATCCCACACAGTCGCTCCAAGGAAAACGTTTCCGTTCACAGATACATCACACACAATTTTTCCCGTTAAATAGCTTGTGATAGCGTTGCCATTGCACACGATATTAATAATTTTATCGTTTGCATTATTGAATGCATCACACACGGTGCGTAGAAGAAACTGTGTGGCAAAGGCTGTCCATCACACACACTTTTTATGTGGTAAATGTTTGCGCAAGGTGGCCTAACGCAAACCGTTTTTAAGAGAAAGTCGTGTGTGCAGTGGAGATTGATCGCACACGTAGTGGATCCTAGAAACATTTCTGATCTCCACGTATATCGCATATGTTTCGCTTTCTCAAACCGTGTGCAGTGTAATCCCTAATTAATCCCTAATTTAAAAATCACATGTTTTGAATTTGAAAGTAGGCAATCACTTATTTCATATCCAACCATGTTTATTACAAATATAGGTTCAACCACGAATCCACAATTCGATGCACAGGTACATATACTGAAGAACTACAGAAGCACCAATTAAAGAATGATGAACCACAGTTGTACTAAAGACTGTAAAGAGAGAGGCGAAAGAGATTCTGGTTGCTGGAGAAGGTGAAGCGGAATGCCCATATTGTGCCCTCCTCCATGCGTAATGCGCGCACGACTCTAGGCCAACCCCTTGTGATGGCTGCCCGTCCATCCTTCACCGTCTTCATTAGGACTTCTTGATGCTCACTGTAGTCTGGATGAAATACTTTAACCTTCATTGCATGTCCACCAATCATGTACTTTGCGAGGTAATCTTGAGTGAACTGCTTCGGGAACCACTAGGAACGAAAAAGATTCAAACATTGTTGTCTAACAACTCATTATGGGCAGTAAAAAGAGAAGGTTGCAGAGTTTGTAGTTATCATCCTACAACTCACTATTGTGTTGGATAGAGCATAAACAAATAATTTGCTTGCCACCATTCGTATCTTTTTGCTAATAATCCTTATCAGTTTCCTCACTTGATGCTTGTTCATCAATATCTCATTGCCCCATACGCAAAAAGGGTCGATGCGTGGACCCTCGCCAAGGGCATATGTACCTACAAACAACAAGTCAATATTAGAAGCTAACTAGTGTCCAGGCCTGGATCTATATGCACTACATTATGGAACGATGGGGGGAGTACAAGCCGAGGGATGAAGCTAACCTCGGCGGAAAATGGTGGCCACTCTCGTTGTTGTCCTGCATAAGTAGTGGAAATGCATGATAAGTACAGCAATCTTAACATCAAACAAATATAGCAAAGGTAAACAACATCATCTCCAAATGATAGCTTGAATGTGTTGGCTTCAGCATGCTGTTAAAGCAGATATAAAATGGAAGGCAATGTTACCGACATCAGGCTTAACAACCATGAAATATTGCAATTCAAATTGGTATTGTTGAAAATGAATAGAACGTAGGTAATGCTTAAACATCACACTGGATAAATGTGTAAAACTAAAATAAAGGGCATGTGCTACACCAGGAATAACTGGAACCAAATATAGCCGTTCAAACTGGTATTAATGTAGTCGAGCGGCATAGTTCCGACTTGCACATAATGAACAACACATTGTGAATGACTGGAATAAACAAGGCATAAATGACCAGTATAACAACCAAATATAGCCATTGAAAACTGGACAGAGTCTCACTACAACCAACCTAACAAGCAAATACAGATAAACAGGGCATATGCTTGAAAACTGGACAAATGCTCACTGCAACCAACCTAACAAGCAGATAAAGATAAACAAGGCATCTGCTTGATAACTGGACAAATGCTAAAAAAGCAACCTAACAACCAAATACAGATAAATAAGGCATCTGCTTGATAACTGGACAAATGCTAAAAAAGCAACCTAACAACCAAAAACAGATAAACAAGGCATCTGCTTGATAACTGGACAAGTACTCACTGCAACCAAACTAAGAACCAAATACAGATAAACAAGGCATCTGCTCGATAACTAGAAAAATGCTCACTCCAACCAACCTAACAACCAAATACAGATAAACAATGCATCTACTCACTATAAACAACCAAATATAGCCATTCATGAAACTAAAGTGGACAATTCATACTTAAACATCACATAGACCTATTGAACAATACATTTTTGCATAACTGAAATAATTAAACACGGCACAGTTAAAGCACTGCACGACAAATGCTACTACAATAAAGGGTACGGGTTGGCAAGCTAGAAAAGGTAAGATTTGCTGATAGAATGTTGCCTCACATTTCATGGACGGGATCCTTCCAGTTGGAAGAGCACAGACCCATGGTGCGCTCTCTGATGTCATAGATGGTCTGTTTCACCTTGGAAGAATCTTCGTCGGTGCCCTTCTCGTGGTCGTGGTCGTTGTCGATGAGATCTGACTTGGCAATTGAGGATCCCAAGCCGCCGCTGTAGAACGTGTCCTTCAGAAGTGGCAAAATGGGCTCGATGGCGTATAAAGCACGCAAAGCCTTGAATGCTTGGCAGAGGAGATCGGTGGCAGGGCCGTCAAAGAGATCGACGGTGGTTGAACCAGAGGGGTTGGAGATGGACCACTTCACTTGTGACATGGCCCGCGTGAAGCCGTCGGTGTGGACGAGCTTGATGTCGTATCCAGCTTTCCCGAGATACAGTAATACGCTAGCCCCGTGACATGAAGCCTTCAGCATGGCAACGTAGTCAACGTCTTCGCCGGCTTCCGCGACGACGTGTTGCTCCAGGATCGACAGGTCGGGGCGAACGGCGGCCACCTCGCCAACGTCCGCCGGAGAGGCCATGGTAAACCTCTTCTTGGCCGAACGCTCACCGGGCTCCCTGGGATACATGGTCGATCTTAGGCTGCGGCATTCTGGAGCAGGGGATGTGTATTTGGCGGGGAGGGACACCGCATGCCTCATCTAAAAACTCAGGGGAGTGGGGCGATGGTATGGGAATCATTGGGTAACTTGAACTTTATTATCTAAGCTAAGAGGAACGGGCAGACCGGCAGGGTTGGCGGCGGCGCAGGCGCCGGCCGCGAGCTAGGGTTCGAGGGGGGAGGGGTGGGTGGGGGACTGTGGAAGGGAGGGAGTGGTGTTTGAGAATACGCCGCGGCTACTGGAAATTTTAGTAATGGTGGGTGGAGGTGGTGGTGGACGAGTGAGGGCGACAGTTCAAATGCCCCGACTACTGCAATTTTACTATAATGTCGGTGTTGGAGGATTGTGGGCGATGGTTGAAGTACGACGGCTACTAAAACTTGGGTAAAAGAATTGATGCGGTGCGGGAGTGCCCAAGATCGCGCACGTTCCAATAACAATATGCGTGTATGATAATAAGGAAAAGTGACGCGGATCCGTCGATTTTTGCAACGCTCAAGGCAGGTAGTTTGTTTTTTATATTTCTAGCTAGCTTGTCTATCGCTCACGGTTCGTCCTAATTTCCAAATAAATTTATCCGCCTTTAGCTGGCACATGTGGTGGTTTTACAGCGCACTTGCATCGCACACGGTTAAGCCAGTACCTCCACCCTTTGCTCGCGCTTGCGCGGTCATGGTGATTTCGACGCACTTGCATCCCACATGGTTGATCCAGTACCTCCACCCTTTGCTCGCGCTTGCACGTTCGTGGTGATTTCAGAGCACTTGCATTGCACATAGTTGAGCCAGTACCTCCACCTTAATTTGCTCGCGCTTGTGCGGTCGTGGTGATTTCAGTGCACTTGCATCGCACACGGTTGAGCCAGTACCTCCACCTTATTTTGCTCGCGCTTGCGCGGTCGTGGTGATTTCAGCGCACTTCCATCACACATGGTTGAGCCAGTACCTCCACCTTAATTTGCTCGCGCTTGCGCGGTCGTGGTGATTCACATTGCACTTGTATCACACACTGTTAAGATATTATACCCTGTGTCCGTTGAGGGTCATCAGAGTCTTTGCAGCAAAAAATAACGTTAGAGAGGGTCAAAAGATAGCCACACTAGCATGTGGCCCAAATATATATGAGTGAAAAGGGTGGCCTGTGATGTTCAAAATTCCAATGCACAACTTTGACCCCGCGGGCCCACGGCTGGGCGCGTCGTTGATGATCGATGAGAGGGGCGAGAAGTCATGAACCACCCGGAAGTGGCCAAATATATGTATGAATATTGGGGATGTTTAAAACTTAAAAAATGTATAACTTTGGTGGTACCTGCCTCGCAAACCCGAAAGTACCCTAACAACCACCTAGCTAGGATATATATATATATATATATCTGGGGCACCTAAGTGCCTGGGCACCTAGACTCATTATATGGCAACTCATATTCTTAGTGCATGATGTACAATGAACCATAAAATGGCTTTTCAAATTTGTTTGCATGCATCACGACCATCAATGCTTTCCAAAAGACAAATGTACTATTGGTTTCCTGACAATGATTTCTTTCCAAACAAAGGTGGTATGTATATATGTACGCTCTGATTTTTAAGGTATTAGATACCGCCAAATAATATAAGGCCGGGTCACACTTTTTTAACGCCTAATGTTTCTATACAAATTAAGGTGGTCAAATAATATAAAATGTAACCCATATTATTATTTTACATTTAGGAAAATATGATGCATATTGATACCCATAGATGATTTTTTTCGTGCGTACAAATATCCGCACACGGTTCTTTTTAGTTTTAGGAATGCACATTGTGCGCCAATACACACACATGATTTTGTGTATGTGGACCTAAGATATCATTACCGGCATACCTTTTTTCACTATACGCATGCTTTGTAGGTATAAACAAAATTGACATACTTTGGATCGTACATAATAAAAAATGATACACTATTTTTTTACACATTACACGTATATTCTTTTGAGACATACCTACAACCGATACTAGAGATATACCCGAAAATTATATAATTTGCATATACCTAAGATATAGGATATGTACATATACCTAAGATACTGTACGCGCACACTCATTTTTTAGTACGTGTATATGTCTTGAAGACATATTCAAAAATAACATAGTTTAATGGGGACATACCTAATAATGATATACTCTTTTTTTTGGGTATGTATATGTACCTAAGATATTGTAGACACAAACTATTTTCACCGAAAGTATAACATAAACATGATGCCATGTGACATACGTTTCATTAAAATGGTATAAAACACCAATAAAATATGAATTCTTTTCTCTGTAGGAAAGTGCACTCGTACCATGCATGTGGCCATTTAATTGTTCATCCTGGCTTCCATTCTAAGGGCATCTTCAATAGGTTGTATGTTAGTCATGTTGGTAAAATGTCCATGTCATCAACTAACAAGCTATCATAAAACTACTCCAATGGGTTGTATCTAAGCAATCCAATAGATGGTGAGAAAATAAATGTGATTGCTCTCTATTTCACCTTGGAGCTTGTGCAAAGGTTGTTGGTTAATCTACATACAACTATGCTCTCTCTCCACATTTATTACATGCCACATCATCACTATATCCTAGGTGGCAAATTTACCAACAGCTATCTTACAACTATTGGAGATGCCCTAATGTGGGCATTAAGTAGTGTCCATATCAAGCAATAATTAGCAATAATTGTTTCCAAATAAAACACTCTAGTACTAGTACAAGTGCACACATCTCAGCGTAATCCGACGGTTTATAGGCAAGGTGCCCAGGCACCTAGGTGTCCTAGGATGCTTGGCCCACCACCTCCCACTTCGTGTCAGCAGGGCGGATGCACGTAATGATCGATACTTTGGTCATACATGCATGTCGCCATGACCTACCATAAGACGAACCAATGAATCTTTCGTTTGGTCAAATGACAGTTGTTGTTGTCGATAAACCGCTTGGGCCAATAGATTGAACCATCATAAATATTGCACGAGAGGGACCACAAAACCAACACCTCTTGCATGCGTCCCAAAATGATGTACGTTGGGAAGGGGTGATGTGTGTTTTCAATATAGAATAATGTACAATTTAGATGTGGTGCCTACCTCTTGATACAGACAACAACCATGAAGGCAAGGTAGTTAAGGACGAGATACATACGCAGGGTTTGATGTAGGTCGAACCCAGCAATCCGAGCATCTGGGAGAGAATCCTGACAACGCATGAGCTCGAGCTTTGGTTGACCGACATTTGACGGTGACCAGCCCTAACACAAACTAGGAGGAATCCATTCATGGCCAACACATACCCCTCATTATCGGTCAAAGGGATGATATATATACACACTCGAGGAGCCCACGGATATCTGTGTCATCACAAGAAACCGCACAAAGGAGACGTGGTCGATCAAAAGACCCCGTATACACTGCATGCGGTCCGAAAATATGTATGGGTACAATGGTGTATGCTGTGTTTAAATCCCAAATGCACAACTTCGATGGGCCACGCCAAATACGTTACAAACCGAACACCGTACCCGACTCCAAGCCTGGTTCAATACCTATGATGTCAGTTTCCCAACTTCAAGGCGGCGGCGGCTGGGAGGGTGGGGGTGGGGGTCGTCCCATGCATGAGCTCAAACTTTATTTTGTCTAGCATGGACACATATATATATATATATATCTATACATCTATACACCTATATAGTGTGCGAATAACATTGAATGTTGCTCGTTGGATGAAGCCAATCCGACAGTACAGAGATGGAAAATCCGAGCACTACTGGCCGTTGGATATCATCTACATTCCACAAGATTCTGCCACATGTACAATTAGAAGACTCCATGGTTGAACTTAAGCATAATGCACAAACCTCAAAACACAAGCACTTCTCCTTTGTTTTCTAGAATCTTCCATATCTTAATTGCCCAAACCTTTTTTCTAAATGAATTGTCACTTTTTGTTTTTACCTTTACAATGCACAATTCCATGAATCTTAAAATAGTTTTTTTATGAAACTAATTGATTTTGGATGAGATGAACTATAAGAATTAAACGAACATCTACATCATGCATATCTGGGAGAAGAGGCGAGAAACCGATGAGAGGAGTGGCGAGAAACGGTATCCTGTTTTGAATGAAAACCTAGTAGGGAAGGATGCGTGAGCTACAGGATGCATGCGCACAGTGCTTACCCATGTACTGCATGTGCTGTTGAAAGGGCTCAGGGTCGCCGTTCGATCTAAGAGCATCCAACGATGCACACGAACCATCCGTGGGGTTTGGGTTCTGGCCATTCAGAATGCACGACTTAGATCACGCGCGCATCCGGGGGGGGGGGGCATCATACGGAAACCAACATTCGGTGGAAACCGGTGAAAACCACGAGAAAAAGATGTTTTGATGTTAAAAAAAATTCAAAAAATGCGGGATGTTAAGAGGATGATGTTTTATTGCCACACAAAATTTCAAGTTGAAACACATTAAGAGATGTGAGCTAAGAGCATCTCCAACAGCCGCGCTACGCGCCGCGCCCAAAAATCGCATTTGCCGCGCGCGCTTCGGCTGGTTTGCCGCGCCGTGCCGCGCTGGCTCCAGCGGCTGCTGTAAAATGCAGCGCGCGCGCTCCGCTCCAACAGCGCGCAAAAATGCAGCGCGCGCGCCGCTACAGCAGCGCCAAATATGGCATTTGGACACAAAATGAAACATTCAATCAAAATGCAATGAACATGTGAAATTTAACAAGTTGATGAATACATAAAAAGTCGCCCACAAGTTCATCCAACCAAGTCCAAATGCAAACCAAGTTCAAAATACAAGTGCAGCCAACAAAGTTCAAGACATATATAAAACACATCAACCATCTTGCTCGTCTTCTTCGTCTTCTTCCGCCGACGATTCTTCCTCTTCTTCCGCCGATGAATCTTCCTCTTCATGACGCACCGCATCACTTGTAGCTCCGACGGTCTTGGCAAGTTCTTCAACGGCATTTGCTCGGGTATGTGTGTGAGGCACATCGAAAGGCATGGCCGGAGGTGCACCCATGCCTCCCATGGCGGCCGAAGGTGCACCCATGCCTCCCATGAGAGAAGCAAAACTCATGCCACCCATGCCTCCCATAACGTTGGAGGGTGCTCCAAAGCCACCCATGGCTCCCATAGCATTGGAGGGTGCTTGAAAGCCACCCATGCCTCCCATGGCGGCCGGAGGTGCACCCATGCCTCCCATGGCGGCCGGAGGTGCACCCATGCCTCCGAAGCCATCCAAGCCTCCAATGGTGCCGAGGCCCATGCCTCCCATGCCGCCGAGGCCACCGCCACCCATGCCGCCGAGGCCATCGCCGCCACCCATTGTGTTGATCATGGCTCTTTTTTGAATCAAGACTTCTTGACGGGCAAGGTTGACATATTCCATTTGCGCTTCATTGAACAAAGATGTGTCCAAGAAGAACAAGTTTTTTTTCCCATTCCATCAACCTAGTTCGCTCCTCCATGCCAACCTTCCTCTCCTCCAATGCCACTTTCCTCTCCTCGGCGGTCACCCTCCTCTCCTCGGCCACCAACCTCCTCTCCTCGACCGCGGCATCTTGGTTCCTTGCCATTTTCCTCACCTCGTTCGCTTCTTTTCTTGCCTTCACAATAGTTTCCATAGAATTTGTGAGCTCATCATCTCCTTTCCTCTTCTTCTTTTCGGTTTTGTCCTTCTTGCACCCATCCGCTCGCCGCGCTAGGGTTTTCGGCGGCGGCGGCGGCGGCGGCTGTATAGCGGGGTGAGAGGGGCTCCGGTGTGCGCATCCATGGCGGAAGGGGCGCGAGCGCCGGCGCGCGCGAGTGGAAGAAGAAGGGAGAAAGGAAAGTTCGCGCGCGCGCTCGAGTGTGCCGCGCGCGGAAGGGGACGCACCAAATCAACAGCGCGGGATGGGGCTTTCACCAGCGCGCCCAACTCGTTTTAGCGCGCGCGCGTTTTTTGCGCGCCCGCTGGAGCTGTCCGACGCGTTGCGCGCGCGCTAAAATGGCGTTTTTTGCGGCGCGGCGCTAGTATAGCGCGCCTGTTGGAGATGCTCTAAGAAAAAGACAAAATCAGTGTTGAATAGTGCCGAATAGCAATGTCACTATTCAGGACGAAATTTGTCTTTTTCATAGCTCACATCTCGTAATGTTTTTCAACTTGAAATTTTGTGTCGCAATAAAACATCACCTTCTTAACATCCCACATTTTTTTTCTTCAGATTTTTATGAAACTTTAAAATATGGTTTCCATGAAGTTTTCAATGAATATCGACTTTCGTGAGTGAACCGTGTGCTATTTGAAAACATTTCATGAGAAGAATCTTGGTTTTGAAATCCCCGTAAATCCAAAACTAAGCTGAAAATCGTGAAACCTGCCATGGTGTCACGACATGGCACTTATATGTCGAGGAATTTTTTCGTCTATTGTGGCGCAAGTTTTATTTACAAGACTCTTACAAACCGAAGCTTCTCTCAAAGAAGCCTCGTGGTTCTGATAGGGAAACGTGTCCCCCTTGTGGGCGAAACGTAATCACTGCCTCTTTTCGCCTTGTATTTTCTTCTACGGGCAACATGGAACGACATGATATCCGTGCTAAAATTTAAACTTATTCAGGATTCGTTTAGCCTTTTTATACACTAATTGAGTTTCCTAGGCATTTAATGTCCATAATTCAAATCTGAACTACAAATACATGCTCCAGTTCACCAAAATGTCTAGCAAAATTATACATGTGTCCCTGGGTGCATGTTTAGATCCCATGCCAGGAATTGGAACGAATTACAACCGTACCGGTGTCATGGCTCGTCCTCAAGCATTTCGAATCACGGTTTTGAAGTCCCCATAAATCCTAAACTCACCAGAAAGTCATCAAAGGTGGCATGGTGTCACGTCATGGCACATATATGTCATGGTAAAAACAATGTCCAATTTGGGCCAAGCTTTATTACAAACTCTTACAAAAACTGAAGCTTCTCTCAAAGAAGCCTCGTGGTTCTGATAGGGAAACATATTCCCCTTGTGGGCGAAACGTAATCACTGGCCCTTTTCGCCTTGTATTTTCTTCCACGGGCAACATGGAACGACTAGATATTCGTGTTGAAATTTAAACTTATTCAGGGTTCATTTGGCCTTTTTATACACTAATTGAGTTTCCTTGGCATTTAATGTCCATAATTCAAATCTGAACTACAAATACATGCTTCAGTTCACCAAAATGGCTAGAAAATTTATACATGTGTGCTTTGGTGCATGTTTAGGTCTCATGCCAGGAATGGGAGCGAATTACAACTGTACCGGTGTCCTGGTTCATCCTCAAACATTTCAAATCTTGGTTTTTAAGTCCCCATAAATCCTAAACTCACCAGAAAGTTATCAAAGGTGGCATGGTGTCACGTCATGGCGCATATATGTCGTGGTAAAAACATTGCCAATTTGGGCCAAGCTTTATTACAAACCTCTTACAAACCGGAGCCTGTCGCAAGAACCCTCGTGGTTTCGATAGGGAAATGTGTCCCCTTGTGGTCCAAACGATAACCACTCCTTCTTCTAGCCTCGTATTTTCTTCTACACGCGACACGGAACAACTGGAGATTCGCGCTGAACTTTGAAATTATTCAGGGTTTGTTTGACCTTTTTTATTCATTAATTGAGTTTTCTAGGCATTTAATGTCCATCATTCAAATCCAAACTACAAATACATGCTCCAGTGCACCAAAATGGCTACAAAAAACGTACATGTTTCCTTGGGGTGCATGTTCAGGTCCTGTCATGGAATTGGCACGGCAGATGTCCGGTTTAGAGGAGTTAGGTGTGAGGCCATCGCGCGGGTTAGCTTGAAGAGGTTAAAAGCACACAAAGGACACAGAGGGTTTATTCTAGTTCGGCCCCTTCGATGAAGGTAAAAGCCTACGTCTAGTTTGGTGTGGTATTGCTTGTGCGTCGATGGATAGGGAGCAAATCGCTTGCCTGTGTCCCGAGCTGTTGTTTCTTGTCCCTGAACCGTCGCCGGGTCGTCCCTTTATATAGGAGGCAACGCCCGGTCCGGTTTACAGAGTCCCGAGGCCGGCTCATAAACGTGTCCGCCTCGGTCTCTACTCTTTCTATCTTACATCCCAAGTTACATGGTATGACGGTTTACCAACCGTGGGCTTTACATATGGGCCCTAAACCTCTATGGGCTGTAATCTTTTATACATATTCTACCGGGCTTGTAATTACACGATTATGTTAGTGTAATTCGGATCTTCCTGGCCGGTTTATACCTGCTAGTAATATCCATGACATTAGGCCCCAGATTGATTTGAACTTGTTCATTTCAGTCTTCTAAATCTTGCATAAATCTCCTCTCTGCGATTTATCTGCTTCATAAACCGGCCATGACGTCATCTCCTGGAATCGCCTTAATCCATCGTGACGTCACTTCCGCATTTAATGCTCACCTCTGTCTGTTATCTTTGTTAAATGCCATACCGAAAATCGAGGCGACAGCGCGATCTTTATCCAATCTCTGACCTCCTCGATTCCCGCGCTTACCGTTTTCGCCTTTTCGGCTTATAAATACCTCCGGGGCACGCCTCTTTTCCCCTTCTGCCTTCGTCTTCTCCATCTCCATTGCCCGAAGCTCCGCCGCCGCTCTTCGAGCTCGTCGTCATCCTCGAGCCAGGCCGCTGCATCACCCTGATCGTGACCAAAGCACTTCACCGCCGCCCTCTTCTTCGTCAGGTACTCCTTCTTCCTCACTGTAGATCTCAATCTAGGGTTCCTTCCATAGCTTCCGCCATGAAACCTTGAAGCTTTTACTGTTCGTCCCCATAGGTCAACCTTGCTGTAGGCTCAGATTTATTTAGCTTTGACCTGAATCCATGCGTTTCCACTCTGCCATTATAACCCTAGTTCCTCTAACTTTATCAGTTTAGATTTGATCTGTAGAGAGACCTCCGCAGCCCTTATTGTATATTACTTGTGTTTTATTCCATCTTTTCCTTGTGCCTTAGATCTAGATTTACCTCAGCTCTTTGTGGAAACTGTTTCTTCATACCTTAGATCTGTAGCTCGTCTCGCCGGTTCAGCCATACTTGCACGTCATATGTTTCACTGACGGTTTAGATGTAAGCCCGTATTCGTAGTTGACGGTTTAACTCCTGCCCTCTTTGTCATTATGAACCGGTAGCTGCCTCACTCTTATATGCTTCCGGATTAGTAACGTCATTAGTCCCTTGTGTAAATCGGCAATTTAGATCCATAACTTTATACACTGCTCCGGCTTATGCTTTAGCAATCGGTAAACCGGATTTTGCACTGTAATTTTCAGCACTTCCTCAGTCAAGATGACAGCCAAGCAGTTCGTCGCTTGCAACTGGGTCCCTTCCCGCATCACTGAGGCTGACTTAACAAACGCTGCTTCAATCGATATTCTGGTTCCTAAGGAGGTTCTGCATTGGCGGGCCCCAGGAGATGAGTGCCCACCTACTCCTAAGGAAGGAGAGGTTATTGTTTTCTTTGATCACCTGGCCCGGGGTTTCAGCCCTCCCGGTTCAAAATTCTTTCGGGATGTGTTAGCTGCTTTTCAGCTCCATCCTCAGGACATAGGTCCAAATTCTATGTCAAATATCTGCAATTTTCAAGTCTTCTCAGAAGCATATCTTCAAGAAGAACCATCAGTGGATCTATTCCGAGACTTTTTTCATTTAAACCGGCGAACAGAGTTCACTGACGGGCCGCATCAAGAATTGGGCGGCGTTAGTATCCAAAAGAGGAAAGATGTGAGCTTCCCTCACGCTACCCTTCACAGCCACCCCAAGGAATGGAACCAAACGTGGTTCTATTGTAAAGATACTTCGCCTGAAGGAGAAAACCCACTGCCGGGTTACCGCGCCTATCGCCTACCAACGGATCATCCCTTGCCGCAACGCCTCAGTGCCCCGGATCGTGCCCGGTTTGCCCCTCAACTTTCTAAGCTCAGGGCCTTTGTAGCCAACGGCTTAACCGGAGTAGACTTTGTTCGCTGCTGGCTCGCCTGGAGCATTCTCCCACTGAGCCGGCGCTCAGGCCTGATGTGCGAGTACATTGGTAAACCGGATGATCCTCAGCGCCACATTGATATAATACTTCCTGAAAAAGAAGTCACTGAATCCGCGAAGAAAATGCTCAACATCTCTCTGGAAGAGTGCAGCCGGACCGGTTTAGCTCCGTTCTGCGAAACCAATAAACCGCCAGCAGTAAGTCCTTTCTAATCTTTTTTGTTTGTTCTGATCCAGCCATATCAATTGTCTTCCATTTATTTCATATCTTCTGCACAGGCCACCGATCCCTTTTGGAAAAGGAAATCTCAAGATAAAGCGGCCAAGCAACCACGCCGAAAAACTTATGCTGTCAAGAAAAAGAAGGCTGTTGCCGCCTCCGGTTCACACCCCGAGGAAGATGATCCGGATTCAGAGGTATGAATTAAAACTTGTATGCTTTATCTCCCTTTATCAAATTTATGTTAACAGTGCCTGTCCACGGGATCTGGCGGAAGGAAGTAAAGCGGCGGGAGTTGAGGTAATTTCTCTCTCTTCTGACTCAGAACCGCTGCCCCCCAAAAATCCGCCGGGTGTCCCGGAAATATCCCTTTTCTCATCCTTACGCTCAATTGGATCCCAACTTTCTTTTGAAGAAACAGCAGCATGAAGCACGCCGGACCACGCGCCATAGTGGCCATGTAGTGGAGTCATCCGGAATACCTCTTACACCGGCCCGCAGGCGTCGCTCCGAGGTTTTACTTTCTCCAACTCTTCTTCATCCAAAAGCCGGCCTCATACGCAAACCGCTTAAACCGTCTGATCCTAACTATCAGGAGGCTCCTTTGTCCTCTTCCGGCGAGTCAACTGCTACGCAGGTCCCTGTGCTAAAGACCGTGCCTGGGTAAGTATTTTTCTCAAATATCCAGTTTACCTTTATATTTGTAACTTCATGACTCTCACTGTTCCTTTGATTTTTACCAGAAAACCGAAGCCTAGCAAGAAGGCGAAAGCAACCAAAGCGGCTGCTGAAACCAATACCGCTGAACAGGCCGGTGATCCGGAAGAGGTTATCCTTCCAGAAGATAATCCTGCAACTCAGTTTGATGACCCTACTCCCATGGATCGTGACGACATTGCTACTCTGGGGGATGATAATACGAAGAATGTGGTTGATCCGGCGAGCCCTATCCGGGTTAGCACTCCTCAGGCTAGCTCGGCTCCTGTCAGCCCGGCGCCTACTGATGTCCCTCTCCAGCCAACTGCCGCTTCATCCCCGGACGTTGAGATAGCCGGGTTAGGCTTTACTGCTCTTACTGAGCCTGTCATTTTGGCCAAGCATACTGCCAAGGAGGAAAAACTTCAACAAGAGAAAGGCAAATGGAGCACGGACTTATCCAACTATGCCCAGTTGAGTGCCCAGGAACTTCATTCCGGGTATCTGAACCGGCTCTTTACCAGCCGCGAGTATGAAGTCAGGTTTGTTAACATGATGAAGGATAAGTACGAGGTAATTTCCTTTCCTTTTACTTGTCTCTGTTTTGTGTTCTTTGCAATCCTGTCTTCAGGCCATAGTAGCCCCCAAGTGCCGGTTTAGCTTCATTGTAGGTGAACCGGGACTTTCAGTGTATCTGAAAATGAACTTACATTAGCCCCCAAGTGCCAGGGGTATAACTTGTTTTATGCGCTTGGGACTTGTCTGAAATTCTCTTTTGGTACTTTAATTGTACATTAGCCCCCAAGTGTCAAGTGTATAACTTGTTATATGCTTGAGATTTGATTGATCTGTCTTCTTAATCCGTTTGATTTCCTTGTAGGCTGACTTGACCCGGAGGTCTTCGGAGGTAACTGAGCTCCGGAATACCTTGGCTGTTACTGAAACTGCTTCTGCCAAAGCCAAGGAAGAGCTTGTGCTTACTTTAACCAACATGGAAAAAATTGAAAAAGGACTTTGAAGCGGAGCGGTCCACATGGGAAGTGCAGAGGAATGCTCTTGAAAAAAGAGCAAAGGACGCCGAAGCTGCCCTTAATCCGGTTACGCAGGAGCTGATCGGTTTAAAACAACAAATAGAACTTATGACTTCTGCTATCTTTGGTGAGTATCCATCTGCGCATGTTTTTCATCTTTGCAGCCTTTGGTCTGCTCCGGTTTAACTTGACAAACATATGTAGGGCGGTGCATAATCTCATCTTGGAGATGATGTCCGGAAGAAGCTCAAGGCCTCTTATACCCTGGTGGAACAGCTTTATTCTGGTGCTCAAAGGGTGATTAGTGCTATGTCCCATCACAAACCGGCACCAACTACCATCCAAGGCACTTTAGAGAAGCTATTTGTCCTGCCTGTGCGCCTGGTGGAGGTGAAGAAGTCTGCTGCACGGGCTGGTTCTCTTATGGCGCTAACCCGGGCCAAAGCATGGGTCCCTGACTTTGATCCGGCAGAAGCAATGAACGGCTATCCCAGCAACAAAGAGGACGAGTCAGACTTTTCTGCTGAAGACCTCCGTGCTCTGACTAAGGACATGCGCCCACTTGCCAATAAACTTGCCGATGAAGCGGACTTGACAAGGTATCATCCGGCCTATGATTTAGAAAATGAGCGAGTAGATCGGCCGATTTACGACACCGAGAATCTGATCCCACCAGTGCGTGGCCATACTTTCGCTCTAGATATTGATCCGTCGGATCTTATTAATGAGGAAATGTACTTCCGTGCACTCTCCAAGATTGATTGGCGCGTTCCTGGTTTCCAGCCACTACCTGAAGATGAAGAAGATCCAGAACAAGCCGACCCTCAGCCTTCGCAGCGTGAAGAGGAGTCATAAACCGTCCGGTTTAATTTGTAGTTGCTGAACACTTTGCCAAAAACTTTAAACTATTCGGGCCTGCAGGTGCCTTGTAATAGGATAGTTAAACATTGTCTTTGTCCCAATATGGATGTCACAGCTTGACTTGGCGTCTGCCAATTTAATCTTTGTTTTGCCATGGCTAATCCATTTATGTTATTTGTGCCTGCATAAATGATGCTAAAAGATGTCCTGGCGGTTTACCACCAGACCTATTACACTGTTCCAATATATATATATATATCAAAGGAATGTATGTTTTATACCAAAGATACCTCATACCTTTGATTAAGTGTGCCTGCCGTCCTTAATCCGGTAGGCAGAATTGAAAGCATAGATACTAATGATGCTCTTGGCTCTCTTGGCGTTTGCCTGATGACTGATCCGGGTTATAATGAACGCCGGCTTAACTCTGATGGGCCTCTAACCCCTCGTTGGTTACCCCAAGTGAAAGGTGTAAGATGCAGTGTTGTGGAAGTTTTTCCCTTAGCAAAGATGCCAAGGATCGAATCCCCAGAGACTCCTAGGTTCAACAAGTAGGTGTCAACTGCTAACGGCGCCAGATATTAGCAATCAACGTGGACCTGCACACAGATACAAATAACTTTGCTCCCAACGAGTACAGAGAGGTTGTCAATCCCTCCGGCCTTGTAGTTCACAAAGGATTAAACGCAAATGATAGTAGTGATAGATAGTGTTTGCAATAGTAAGTAAAAGCGAAAAGTAAATAGCGGATGTGATCAATGATGGTAATATGGACCGGAGTCTCATGATGTTCACTAGTGATGTCTCTCTCCCAAAAGACGATAAAACAGCTATGTGAGGTAAACGAATTACAGCTGGGCAATTGACAGGACCACGAACGCAAACCAATGCTGACTACATTGCAAGAAAGGTTGAGGTTCAAAGCATGGGCGGTACGCCAAAGTAAGTAGACCGAAATCCATCAATATCTACTACTAATCATCCACCTTGAGATATCTATCCAGAACATCTCGCTGGTATTAAGTTGCGAGTCCCACCCATAGTGTAAACTCAAAGCAACAGACAACTGCATTAAAAGAACTTTGCTTAAGGTAAACAATCCTTGCACCCGCGGGCACAAGCACCGTTGTTTTCCCCCTTGTGGCAACAACACATCCCCTAGACTCATGTTTCTGTCACTCAAACTAGTCATCGAGGGGCATGAACCCACAATCGAGCATAACGTTCCCTCTTGGAGTCACTACGTATTACTTGGCCAAAGCAATAAATAACAACGGAGAACATGCAAGAATTACTTATGAACATAAATATAAAAGTAGTAGATCAAATATATTACTCAATCACAATCTGAACATAATCTCATAATCCATCGGATCCCAGCAAACTCAACATAGCAACAGCATAAGGATTACATATGTGCCTCGATCATGTAGGGCAGCTCACGAGGACTAATTAGTGAAGCACAAGAACGGGAGGAGAACATCACATAGCTACTGGTCATGGACTCATGGTCCAAGGGAGACTACTCACAACTCATCCAGGAGGCGTCCATGGTGGTGGAGAGGCTCCCGGTGGTGATCCTCCCCTCCGGCAGGGTGCCGGGAAGAGTTCTCCTGGTGCTCCCGATCTTGGAAGCGGCGGCGGCGGCGGAACATAGATGAGATCGCGAAAAAGAGTTCCCATCCCGAGGGTTTCGAAAGACGCTCTAAATATATGCCAAAGGGGGGCACCAGACGGGGCTCGGGGGGCCCAGGCGCCCCCCCCCGGCGCGGCCCAGGGGGGGGGGGGGGCGCCGCCAGGGCGCCTGGGGCCCTGGTGCCCCCCCCGGCTGTACTTCGGGTGCAAGGTAGGTTCTGGAACGCTGATTTTTTATATAATTTTTCTGGATTTTTCCTGACAGTTCTCGTAATGTGAAAACCTGAAATACAAAAACAGCCGAAAACAGAAACTGGCACTGGGGTGCACTGGATTAGTAGGTTAGTCCAAATATGATCAAAAGTGTATGGAAGTGTATAAATATCATAGCAATATCACCCAAAAGTGGCATGGAGCAAGCAGAAATTATAGATACGTTTTGGACGTATCAAACTCATGCTGGTGTTCATGACCCAGACTTTTAACTTTGCAGATATATGGTCAACTTTGCAGCTGCCCAATCCCGGATCAATAGACTTGGTCAAAAACAAAACTTGTAAAATCACATAAACAAAGCATTTTTGGCAAATAAGACCATGTAGTCGAGGCTTGTTACGAGCTGCCAGGCTCCAGGCTTTTTATGAGCGGCCTTTAGGCTCTAGGCTTTTTACGAGCTGCCAGGCTCCTAGGCTTTTTACGAGCTGCCAGGCTCCTTGGATTTTTACGAGCTGCCAGGCTCCTTGGCTTTTTACGAGCTGCCAGGCTCCTTGGCTTTTTACGAGCTGCCAGGCTCCTTGGCTTTTTACGAGCTGCCAGGCTCCTTGGCTTTTTACGAGCTGCCAGGCTCCTTATTTGACGCATCAAGGGCACCGGTTTAGGAGGCTTATGATTCGAATACGATCAGTAAACCGGACCAAAGGGGTTTAGCTAGGATTCGAATACGATCATGTAGCCCCCAGTGGCTTTGGCGTTTCGCCGATCAAGAGGGTACCGACAGCTATGTTCTCTTTGGTTCGAATACGACCTATGTTTGAACAGGAAGCCCCCAAGTGACCATAGAGGCAGGGTACCTATATGGGAGTTGTGCTTTGCGACAGACCCTCTTTGGTCCCTTAATAAATAATTGTCCTGCAGAACAAAATAGACAGATCAAAGCATCTTGTTTCCTTGATGAAAATGATATAAATCAAGAGAAATAAACTTTAGATGGATATCACCTGAGTGAATTCCCATATGACACTTCTATTTGAATAAGATGGCTGATCCCCCGGTTTACCGGGGGCACCGGTTTATTTATTAATCATAATATGTACAGGATACATGAAGCGGAGCCAATGGCTCAAGTGTAGTAAGGTCGCAGAAGAGCAATGTTCCACGGCCGCTTCGTCTTTTCCTCCGCTGTGCATGAGTCTTTGTGCTCTCTAATGTCAACCAGGTAATATGAACCGTTGTGTAGGTTCTTGCTGACCACAAAGGCTCCTTCCCAAGGTGGGGATAACTTGTGCATCTCTGTCTGGTCTTGGATGAGCCGGAGCACCAGATCCCCCTCCTGGAACGTCCTGGTCTTAACCCGGCGGCTGTGATATTGGCGCAGGTCTTGTTGATAAATTGCTGATCGTGCCGCTGTTGTGTCCCGTTCCTCATACAGCCGGTCTAAGCTGTCTTGTCTTGCTTGCTCATTGGCCGCTTCAACATAAGCTACCACCTGTGGTGAGTCGTGCCGGATGTCACTAGGGAGAACCGCTTCAGCACCATATACCATGAAGAAGGGCGTATAGCTTGTAGACCTGTTAGGTGTAGTGTTGATGCTCCAGAGGACAGAAGGTAACTCCTCAACCCAGCAACCTGGTGTTCTTTGCAAAGGAGTCATAAGCCGGGGCTTGATGCCTCTCAAGATCTCTTGGTTGGCCCTCTCAGCTTGACCATTGGATTGAGGGTGAGCTACTGAAGACACATCCAGGCGAATATGTTCCCTTTGGCAAAACTCTTCCATCTCTCCTTTAGATAGGTTAGTGCCATTGTCAGTAATGATGCTGTGTGGAAAGCCAAACCGGAAAATTACCTTTTTGATGAATTTAACCGCTACTGCCGCATCACACTTACTGAAAGGCTCTGCCTCAATCCACTTTGTAAACTTGTCCACTGCTACCAACAGGTGGGTTTTCTGATCTTGGGATCGTTTAAAGGGCCCAACCATATCAAGCCCCCAGGTCGCAAACGGCCAAGTGATTAGAATCATCCGTAACTCCTGCGCCGGAACATGAACACGTCTTGAAAATTTCTGACAAGCATCACATCTCCGGACTAGATCCTCCGCATCAGCATGAGCCGTTAACCAGTAGAACCCATGACGAAAGGCCTTGGCTACCAATGACTTCGAACCGGCATGATGACCACAATCCCCTTCGTGTATCTCTCGAAGAATATCACAACCTTCTTCCGATGTTACACATCGCTGAAACGCCCCGGAAACGCTGCGGTGATGAAGTTCTCCGTTGACAATGGTCATAGATTTGGATCGCCGGATTATCTGCCTAGCCTCAACCTCATCATCTAGCAATTCTCCTCGGCTCAGGTATGCTAAGTAAGGGAGTGTCCAATCCGGAATAACATGAAGTGCTGCAACTAGCTGTGCTTCCGGATCAGGAATAGCCAAATCCTCCTCCGATGGTACCTGAACCGATGGACTGTGTAATTCATCCAAGAAAGTATTTGGTGGAACCGGTTTACGCTGAGAGCCTAGCCGTCTTAGTGCATCGGCCGCTTCATTTTTCCGCCGGTCTATGTGATCCACCTGATATCCTTTGAAACATCCTGCAACCGCTTCAACTTCCCGCCTGTAAGTGATGTCTACACACGCTTCTACTCTTGTAGACTATGTTGGGCCTCCAAGCGCAGAGGTTTGTAGGACAGCAGCAATTTCCCTCAAGTGGATGACCTAAGGTTTATCGAACTCAGGGAAGTAGAGGTTGAAGATGGTCTCTCTCAAGCAACCCTGCAACTAAGATACAAGAAGTCTCTTGTGTCCCCAACACACCTAATACACTTGTTAGATGTATAGGTGCACTAGTTCGGCGAAGAGATGTTAAATGGAAAGTGATATGGATGGCAAAACAAAGTAATATAAATCTGTAATAAAAAGTGCAGCAAGCAAACAAGTGGTAAACGTGAGCACAAATGGTATTGCAATGGTGGAAACAAGGCCTAGGCTTCATACTTTCACTAGTGGCAACTCCCAACAACATTAACATAATCGAATCACATGATATTTCCCATAAAACATGCAATGGAGACGCACCCGGAGGTCATTCCTTCGTGGTCAAGAGAGGACGAGAATTATGTAGGGCTATAAAAGCACACCTCAAAGTTCGTAGTTCTCAATCTAAGGATTTCCCAATGTCACTGCGGCCATCCAAAGAGAGTCCCACAATCACCACAACATATCTAAAGGATAGTCAAAGACAAGCACCAAGAGACTCTCAATCTTCAATCAACACACAAGAGAGGAAATCACTCATGAAAATAATTTTCTAATCCATGTCCAATAGACCGCTGTCACCTTGGTCTCGGGGATTATACTAGATAAAGACAAGTGAGTACATCAATCCAATACATAGAGGAAGGGGAAACATCATGGGATCACCCTAGATTAACATAGCCTATGATCACAATGAAGATCACATCATGGGAGAGAGAATTGACCACATAGCTACTGGTAGAAACCTCATCCCCGAGGAGGAACTACTCCCGCATCATGGAGGGAGGAAGCAACGTCGATGGAGATGAATCCGGGGGCACTTCCCCGTCCCGGCAGGGTGCCGACACAGGAATTCTGGTCAAACGAAGCTTGATGGCGATGGCGGCGGAGATCGGAATTGCGTCTGGAGAAAAGGGATTCGGAATCAGGGTTTCCTCGACGGGTGTTAAATATATGCCAAAGGGGGTCGCCAGGGGAGCTAAGGGGGCCCAGACGCCCCCCCGGCGCGGCCTGGAGGGGGGCCGCGTGGCCAGGGCGCCTGGAGCCCTGGTGGCCCCCCTCCGGCCCTACTTTGGCCGCATGGAAGCTTCCGGAACGCTGATTTTTTTATATATTTTTCCCGGAATTTTTCTGGCAGTTTACGTAATGGGAAAACCTGAAATACAAAAACAGCAGAAAACAGAAACTGGCACTGGGGTGCACTGAGTTAATAGGTTAGTCCAAATATGATCAAAAGTGTATAGAAGTGCATAAATATCATAGCAATATCACACAAAAGAGGCATGGAGCAAGCAGAAATGATAGATACGTTTTGGACGTATCAGTAAGCTGCCATGAGCGGATCTTTAGAGTCCCACTTGCCAGACACTTGTTGCGCCACTAGAGGAGATTAAGAGGATGTGATCGTCCTCGTGCTGGAGCCGTTCCTCGAAACTTGTCCAGCTCAAGAAGCAATTGAGTTATCTATTAGCATTCGTTGACAATTCATGCACCTCTCAAAACTTGTTTTCATTCAGTTTGATTTGAGGATAGCACATGAGTTTTCCCTACTACCCTAGAACAGGGCCTATCTTTTAATTTTAAGTTGAGTCAGTTATTTCTACTTCCTTCTATTTCTCAAAGAGAGCAGACGTTTGATGTTGATAAGGATTCATTCATATAAAGCTGCATTAAGATTTGTCATATCATATCCTTGTTGACATTATCGTTCGATACGTAAGTTGTTTGTCATGCCCAGCTAAGGCAAATATCTTCCTTTGTGTTAACACTTTCACTTCTTGCCTATTAACATGTTATTTCAAAAAGCTTCAATTGATCTCATCAAAATATAAGAACAAAAGTTAAATCTATTTGTTGTTCTTTGACCAAAGGACATGTTTGCCATGATATAATGAGTTTCCTTAGCCCTACTTTCGAATATAAGTGTTATCACTCTTTTATAAGGGCTTTATGAATTGAAGATTGCTGTTGAGGATATTTGAGTTGGTAAAGAAACTATGATGCTTCTTGTCCGTATTCTATTTATCGACACTTCACTCTCTAAACTTGTGGACAGGTTTACCGAGTTCATATTCGCTTGGGGACAAGCGAGGTCTAAGCTTGGGGGTGTTGATACGTCCAAAATGCATCACTATTTTGTATCATAATTTATCCTTATACATTGATATATTTCACGTTACGGTGATGTTCTTATGTTGTTTTGGTCTATTTTACACAGTTTGCAAACTTTCCGATGCCGAAGCAGCAGACGCACGATTCAGCAGTAAAAAGTGGACGCTGAGTTGCTGAAGAAGAATACCTCCAAATTACCTGAAAATTGACGGGAGATATTTTTCAGACGGATCACGAAGGCACGCGAAAGGGCAACCAGAGGGGGGCCACAGGGTGCCCAGGCGCCCTGGGGGCGCGCCCCCCTGGCCGCGCCGGGGGGGCGCCTGGAGCCCCTGGCCCACCTCTGGCCGCCCCTTTTGCATATATGCTCTCCGTTATCCAAAAACCCTAGGGACGGGAATTTTTACGGAGTTCCGCCGCCGCTCCGTGGCGGAAACCTACAGAGAAGAAAAAGCCATCTCCGGCGGGCAGATTCCGCCGGGGAGACCACCTCCCGGAAGGGGAGATCGTCGCCATCGTCATCACCATCGTCACAGGCATCATCGAGATCATCATCAACATCATCCCCAACACCAGCACCATCTCCATCTTCATCCAAATCTCATCTTACAATCACAACTTGTGTTGTAACTCGTACTACCTATCCTCTCTACTCCATCGGTGTTGATTACTACTTTGTGGTGAATGCTATTGAGTTTTGTTGGAGAAATATTATTATGTCCAGATTGTTTATCACCTATTTATCCCCACTGATCATGATCTCTTTTATGTCTCGTGAGTAGTTACCTTAGTTCTTGAGGACATGGGGAAAGTCTTGTTGTTAGTAGTCATATGCTGTTGAAGTAATATGTGTTGTTTGATATTTAAGTTGTGTTGTCATTCTACTAGTGGTGTTGTGTGAGTCGAACACTCAACACTTCGCCTTATTAAGGACCTAGGAGAATACATTGTGTATAAAGAATGCTAATGGTGGGTTGCCGGAGTGACAGAAACCTGAACCCCAGTTCGCACGCTTTTGCATAAGGGAATAATGGATCCTCGATCGTATTGCTATGGTTAGGCTTTTGCCTTGAATTCTATCTTGTATTTGCGGATGCTTGCAAGGTGATTAATCATAAGAGTGCATTCATCTTAGTCTAGAGAGTGCACTAGCATAGATCCACCCACTCAACACTTATCAACACATAACATAGTATCGATACGGAATATGGCGAAAACACATGACTACCTCTCCCGTGTGTCCTCAGGAACGCTTTAGTCTTTATAAGTTCAGTTGCTAGGCCTCTCCTTTGCTAGGAAAGGATTGGGCCACTTGTTACTCTCAGTACCTTTTACATTACTTGCTTTTACTTTCCTGTTGCTTATACCGAGAAAACCCCTAAAAGTTATCTTTCAGTGCTTGCAGTAATTTCTTGCTCGGAATCGCTTATCAATACCTTCTGCTCCTCGTTGGGTTCGACACTCTTACTTATCGAAAACGCTGCAATAGATCCCTTACGGTTGTGGGTCATCAAGTACCGTTTTCTGGCGCCGTTGCCGGGGAGCGTAGCGCTATTGGTAAAGTGAAACTGGTAAGGAAGTTTTTATAATTCTGTTTTTATTTTTGCTATTGCTGCTCTTTGTCCTTATGGACAACCCTGTTATTGGATCGTTGCTTGCGGGAAGACGCCCCACACCTGTGGTGGTTGATCCTCCCCCTACTGAAATTGTGCCTTATAAAATACCAGCTGGCATTATCGATTATGTTTTGGCTAATCGTTATGCAGGAGACAGACATCCCGGTGAACACTTGCTATATCTGTCACAACTAAGTTCATTATTTAAGCTTGCAGGTGTATCGAGGGAGTTTGTCATGAGGAAATTGTTTGCCGTATCACTTATAGATAAAGCTTCAGATTGGTATAGGCTTCTCGATAACTCACACTTGCTTGACTGGCAGGAGCTTATGTCTCTCTTTTATACTAAGTTTTATCCTCTTCATGAAATTCATCGAGACAGGAACTATATCTATAATTTTAGGTCTCGTGACGGAGAAAGCATTGCTCAAGCTTGGGGGAGATTGAAGTCCCTAATGCTCAAATGCCCTATTCATAAGCTTCCCAAGGAAATTATACTTACAAATTTTTATGCCAGGCTTTCTCGTCAGGATAAGGAGATGCTGGATGCCTCCTCTAGTGGGGTATTTCAGAAGAAGAGTGTTGAAGAAAGGTGGGATCTCATTGAAAGGATCCAGAGGAATACCGAAGATTGGGAAATTGATAAAGGTATTGAACCCGCTATAAATTATGAACATGATTATATTGAGAGCTATGCGAAAACTGATTACTTCAATACTTTTTGCTCTAAGATTGGTCTTGATTCCCATCTAGTGATTGATTTGTGTAAGAATTTTGCCTCTCACGTTGATTCTTTTAAAAAGAAGAGAGACCAGCACCATGAACCTTTTAAAGAGTCACCTATTGATATTTATGTTGCTGACCCTATTTTGCCTGCAATTATATATGAAAAGCCTCCTTTTCCCGCAAGGATAAAGGAGCACTCTCTCGTGACAGGCATAATAAATAAAAGTGAGAGAAGAGTTGATGAGCCTGAGGACCAGATCAGAGTCGATCCTCAAGTTGCATTGATTAAAGACCTTGCTACTAATGATGTTTTGGATTCCAATATAAATTTTTGTGCTGTTTCCACTAACCTTGTCACAGCCAAGAATAAAGGCCCAATTTCAGGTACTCTAGTGGTATCTGTTAAAATAGGAGATCATAATTATTATGGGCTATGCGATTTGGGATCGAGTGCAAGTGCTATCCCCTATTCACTTTATGAAGAGATCATCGGTGAGATTTCCCCTTGTGAACTTGAAGAAGTTGATGTTACCATTCATCTTGCAAACAGAACAACTATCTCTCCTATCGGAATTGTGAGGGACGTTGAAGTCCTATGTGGAAAGGTAAAATACCCTACCGACTTTCTAGTACTTGGTTCAGAGAGGGACAATTTTTGTCCAATTATTTTTGGTAGACCTTTTCTTAGAACTTGTGGAGCTATAATAGATTGCAAGAAAGGTAAAGTTTCTGTTGAATTCGATGGTGAGCCATATGAATTCCATTTTTCTAAGTTCTCTAAGCAGCCTCGTGGTACTGATTTACCTAGTGATGATAAAATTATTGAAAGTATTGCCTCTATTGCTATTCCCCCTAATGATCCTTTGCAGCAATACATGGAGGACCACGAGAATGATTTGCATATGCAGGAAAGAAATGAACTAGATGAAATATTCTTGAGGCAGCCTGCTATCCTGAAGCACAACCTTCCGGTTGAACCTTTGGGAATTTTATCAAAACCGAAAGAAGACCCGGTGTTCGATCTTAAACCTCTTCCCGATACGCTCAAGTATGCTTATTTAGATGAAAAGAAAGTATATCCTGTTATTATCAATTCTAACCTTTCAGGATATGAAGAAGAGCGATTATTGGAAGTACTTCGTAAACACCGAGGCGCAATTGGCTACACCCTTGATGACCTTAAGGGGATTAGTCCATCTATCTGTCAACATACTATCAACCTTGAGCCTGATGCTAAACCAGTTGTTGATCATCAACGACGGTTGAACCCGAAGATGATGGATGTCATGAGAACTGAGATTCTCAAGCTTCTAGCCGCATGTATTATCTACCCTATAGCTGATAGTAAGTGGGTAAGTCCGGTACATTGTGTTCCTAAGAAAGGAGGTACAACTGTGGTTCCTAATGATAAAAATGAATTAATACCTCAGAGAATTATTATTGGATATAGAATGTGTATTGATTACAGGAAGTTGAACAAGGCAACCAGGAAGGATCACTACCCGTTGCCGTTCATCGACCAAATGCTTGAAAGGTTATCCAAAAATACCCACTTTTGTTATCTCGATGGTTATTCTGGCTTCTCTCAAATTCATGTTAACACTGCCGATCAAGAGAAGACCACTTTTACTTGTCCCTTTGGTACTTATGCTTACAGACGTATGCCTTTTGGTTTATGTAATGCCCCTGCTACTTTTCAAAGGTGTATGTCTGCTATCTTTCATGGTTTCTGCGGGGATATTATGGAAGTCTTCATGGACGATTTCTCCGTCTATGGAACTTCTTTTGACCATTGTCTTCACAACCTTAATAAAGTTTTGCAGAGATGCGAGGAGACAAATTTGGTACTCAACTGGGAGAAGTGCCACTTCATGGTTAATGAAGGAATTGTTCTTGGTCACAAGATTTCTGAAAGGGGAATTGAAGTGGACAAGGCCAAGATCGAAGCTATTGAGAGGATGCCCTATCCAAGGGACATCAAAGGTATTCACAGTTTTCTCGGTCATGCAGGTTTTTATAGAAGATTTATTAAAGACTTTTCTAAAACCTCGAGACCCCTCACTAATCTTCTCCAGAAGGACGTTCATTTTGTATTTGATGAAAATTGTAAGGAAGCTTTTGAAGTCCTTAAGAAAGCTTTAATAACCGCTCCTATAGTACAACCACCTGACTGGAATTTACCTTTTGAGATTATGTGTGATGCTAGTGATTTTGCTGTTGGAGCTGTTTTAGGACAAAGAGTTGATAAGAAATTGAATGTTATACATTATGCTAGTAAAACCCTTGATAGTGCTCAAAGGAATTATGCTACTACCGAGAAGGAATTCTTAGCTGTAGTATTTGCTTGTGATAAGTTTAGGCAGTATATTGTTGATTCCAAAGTTATTATTCATATTGATCATGCTGCCATTAAGTATCTTATGACAAAGAAGGATGCCAAGCCAAGGCTTATCAGGTGGGTACTCCTCCTTCAAGAATTTGATTTGCAGATTGTTGATAGGAAAGGGGAAGACAATCCGGTAGCGGACAATCTTTCAAGGATGGAAGATATACCGCATGATCCCATCCCAGTCAACGATAGTTTTCCAGACGAGCAACTTGCCATTGTAAAAGTACAATCTCTTTCCGATCCTTGGTATGCAGATTATGCTAATTTTATTGTTTCAAAGTATTTGCCTCCAGGTTTAACACTTCAGCAAAGGAAGAAGTTCTTTCATGATTTGAGGCACTACTTTTGGGATGACCCACATCTTTTCAAAGAAGGTCCCGACGGGATCCTGAGAAGATGCATACCGGAACATGAGCAGAAGGACATTCTCAGACGATGTCATGATAGTCCCTATGGAGGACATCATGCCGGTGAGAGGACTGCACATAAGGTTCTTCAATCAGGTTTTTATTGGCCCACTCTCTTTAAAGATGCTAGAAATTATGTTTTAGCCTGTGATAAATGTCAGAGAGTTGGTAACATTAGTAGAAGGAATGAGATGCCTATGAATTACTCACTAGTGATTGAACCTTTTGATTGTTGGGGTTTTGATTTTATGGGTCCTTTTCCTTCTTCACACAAGCACACTCACATTTTAGTAGCTGTTGATTATGTGACCAAGTGGGTTGAAGCAATCCCCACTGAAAGTGCTGATCACAAAACATCTTTGAAAATGCTTAAAGATGTAATTTTTCCTAGGTTTGGTGTACCAAGGTATCTCATGACTGATGGGGGATCACACTTCACGCACGGAGCTTTTAGAAAAGCTTTGGCTAAATACGATGTTAATCATAGAATTGCTTCACCATATCATCCTCAAACTAGTGGGCAAGTTGAGCTCACCAATAGAGAGATTAAGTTGATCTTGCAGAAAATAGTAAACAGAAATAGAAAGGACTGGTCAAATAAGTTAGGAGATGCTTTGTGGGCATATAGAACTGCTTACAAAAACCCCATGGGCATGTCCCCCTATAAGATGGTGTATGGCAAGGCTTGCCATTTGCCATTAGAGTTAGAGCACAAAGCTTTCTGGGCTGTTAGAGAGCTTAACGCTGACCCAAAACTAGCTGGTGAGAAGCGTCTCATGAACTTGACTTCTCTAGATGAATGGAGAAGTGAAGCTTACGAGAGCGCTAAAATGTTCAAGGAAAAGGTAAAAAAGTGGCATGATAGGAAGATTCTGAAACGTGAATTTAATGTTGGTGATAAAGTTTTGTTGTTCAGATCCCGTTTCAGGTTTTCTCCAGGTAAACTACTTTCCAGGTGGGAAGGACCATTTCATATTGAAGAAGTTTATCGGTCTGGTGCAATTAAGATTAATAATTTTGAAGGCACCAAACCTCAAGTTGTGAATGGGCAAAGACTTAAACATTACATAGCAGGAGACCCTGTCAATGTTGATGTGAATATAATATACACAACAACCCACGAAGAACATGTTGCAGCTCTGTTTCAGACGCCAGCAGAAGCAGAATAAAGAAAAGGTATGTAGTACGGTAAGGAAACATCGCGAACCGCCATAAAAGTTCCGTATTACGAGTTTCTGCAAAATTAGTAAAATTCCGAGCCTAAGTGGAGCCGGAGACGACCTCCAGGGAAGTCCAGGCGCCCCCCTGGCGCCCCCCCCTGGGCCGCGCCGGGAGGCCGCCTGGACACCCGGGAGTCCGTCTCCGACCCCGCTTTGGTCCGTTACTTTCCTTTCTGTGCATAAATTTTTCCTATATATTTGCCCGGATTGTTCCGGCAACGTATCTTGCGATTTCGCGTGTTTTCTCTTCGATCTGTTTCTGCCAGGGAATCTTTCAGCTGAATTTAGGTGCCATGGCTTCTCCAAGTTCCCCCAAGGACAAGTTCATCGTCAACGTCATCAACCCTTACCTCGCTGAGGTGAAGAAGCACCCACAGGTTGTTCAGATGAAGGACGGCATCCTTCATCAAGAAGATCTGAAGGGACCTATCAAGGAGGGGAGCATCCAGGCCAGGCTGGAAGAAGTGGAGCAAGAAGTCTTCGAGTACAAGAAGATGATCGAGCGTGGTGTTGAAGCTAACTTTAACATCATCGACGAGCTGAAGACCTACTTCCTGAAGGAGATGTGGAAAAGCATCACCGCGTCTGAAGAAAGAATTATAGAGCTCCAAGGGAAAATTAATGATCTACATAACCAGAACTGTGAGTATGAACTAAGGTTTATGCGCATGAGTCTGGGTGCTGAATGCAGGATTCAGGAGACGAGCTTCTCATATGAGACTGGAGAACCCCTTCCATGGAAGCGTTTCGCCAAGGACTACGTGATCAACGCCAACAAGGATGATGAGTGAAATCTCCTGGGGTAATGGCATTCCCTTGGCTTGTTCCAAGCTTGGGGGAGTGCCCGGTATCTTTATCTTTACCTTTTGTCTTTTAGAGTCAAGTAGAGTCGTATCATGTCTAGGGAGGTTATTATATGAGATAGGTGTGTGCATTGAGGTCTATCACTCCTTCGGTGAAGAATTGTATCCGTGAGTGTGGAGTCGTCCGTGATGGAATATTAATGAGAAGTTTATTGGTTCCTTTTGCTGCACTCGGTATTCTCTTCATGCAATCGACCTTATATGATGATTCTTATGGGGAGTATTGACCTTATGTCAGGTATGGCTGTGAAAACTTTATTTAATCTTGGCAAACATAGCTTTGGTCATAACAACAAGCATGATTTTCTTAAAGTATCAACATAGCCAAAACCTTTATGTTATTATGCTTGAAGTGTTATGCTGACAAGGAAGACAACTTGATGTGTTATGCTTATTTCAATGTTCATGCTTTATATTGCTTTGCATCTTAGTCATCATCAGTTGTCTGCTCTCTCAAAACCTTTGCTAGCCTAACTCTGTACTAAGCGGTATTCTGCTTGTGCATCCATACCCTTAAAACCAATACCTTCCATATGAGTCCACCATACCTACCTACTCGTGGTATTCCACTACCACCTCCTAAAAGTATATAATTTATGTGTTATCCTTAAATGTTCAAAATCTTTTATTTTGTGCCTCTGTTTTAGCTCATGAGGAAGTAATAGCTAATTCATAGTCTTCTTGAATTGGACAAGCTTCACCCCGGGATTGCATGTATAATGTGCAAACCCATAATACGAGAAGGAACTGGCATTGAGTGCGCCCGGCTCAAAAAGATAATATAACAAACAAACCCTTCTTCACGCCTTGTTCATGAGAAATCATAAAACTTTGGCAGTGATAAACAAAGGAGATTAAGAGGATGTGATCGTCCTTGTGCGGGAGCCGTTCCTCGAAACTTGTCCAGCTCAAGAAGCAATTGAGTTATCTATTAGCATTCGTTGACAAATCATGCACCTCTCAAAACTTGTTTTCATTCTGTTTGATTTGAGGATAGCACATGAGTTTTCCCTACTACCCTAGAACAGGGCCTATCTTTTAATTTTAAGTTGAGTCAGTTATTTCTACTACCTTCTATTTCTCAAAGAGAGCAGACGTTTGATGTTGATAAGGATTCATTCATATAAAGCTGCATTAAGATTTGTCATATCATATCCTTGTTGACATTATCGTTCGATACGTAAGTTGTTTGTCATGCCCAGCTAAGGCAAATATCTTCCTTTGTGTTAACACTTTCACTTCTTGCCTATTAACATGTTATTTCAAAAAGCTTCAATTGATCTCATCAAAATATAAGAACAAAAGTTAAATCTATTTGTTGTTCTTTGACCAAAGGACATGTTTGCCATGATATAATGAGTTTCCTTAGCCCTACTTTCGAATATAAGTGTTATCACTCTTTTATAAGGGCTTTACGAATTGAAGATTGCTGTTGAGGATATTTGAGTTGGTAAAGAAACTATGATGCTTCTTGTCCGTATTCTATTTATCGACACTTCACTCTCTAAACTTGTGGACAGGTTTACCGAGTTCATATTCGCTTGGGGACAAGCGAGGTCTAAGCTTGGGGGTGTTGATACGTCCAAAATGCATCACTATTTTGTATCATAATTTATCCTTATACATTGATATATTTCACGTTACGGTGATGTTCTTATGTTGTTTTGGTCTATTTTACACAGTTTGCAAACTTTCCGATGCCGAAGCAGCAGACGCAGGATTCAGCAGTAAAAAGTGGACGCTGAGTTGCTGAAGAAGAATACCTCCAAATTACCTGAAAATTGACGGGAGATATTTTTCAGACGGATCACGAAGGCACGCGAAAGGGCAACCAGAGGGGGGCCACAGGGTGCCCAGGCGCCCTAGGGGCGCGCCCCCACTGGTCGCGCCGGGGGGGCGCCTGGAGCCCCTGGCCCACCTCTGGCCGCCCCCTTTTGCATATATGCTCTCCGTTATCCAAAAACCCTAGGGACGGGAATTTTTACGGAGTTCCGCCGCCACTCCGTGGCGGAAACCTGCAGAGAAGAAAAAGCCATCTCCGGCGGGCAGATTCCGCCGGGGAGACCACCTCTCGGAAGGGGAGATCGTCGCCATCGTCATCACCATCGTCACGGGCATCATCGAGATCATCATCAACATCATCCCCAACACCAGCACCATCTCCATCTTCATCCAAATCTCATCTTACAATCACAACTTGTGTTGTAACTCGTACTACCTATCCTCTCTACTCCATCGGTGTTGATTACTACTTTGTGGTGAATGCTATTGAGTTTTGTTGGAGAAATATTATTATGTCCAGATTGTTTATCACCTATTTATCCCCACTGATCATGATCTCTTTTATGTCTCGTGAGTAGTTACCTTAGTTCTTGAGGACATGGGGAAAGTCTTGTTGTTAGTAGTCATATGCTGTTGAAGTAATATGTGTTGTTTGATATTTAAGTTGTGTTGTCATTCTACTAGTGGTGTTGTGTGAGTCGAACACTCAACACTTCGCCTTATTAAGGACCTAGGAGAATACATTGTGTATAAAGAATGCTTATGGTGGGTTGCCGGAGTGACAGAAACCTGAACCCCAGTTCGCACGCTTTTGCATAAGGGAATAATGGATCCTCGGTCGTATTGCTATGGTTAGGCTTTTGCCTTAAATTCTATCTTGTATTTGCGGATGCTTGCAAGGTGATTAATCATAAGAGTGCATTCATCTTAGTCTAGAGAGTGCACTAGCATAGATCCACCCACTCAACACTTATCAACACATAACATAGTATCGATACAGAATATGGCGAAAACACATGACTACCTCTCCCGTGTGTCCTCAGGAACGCTTTAGTCTTTATAAGTTCAGTTGCTAGGCCTCTCCTTTGCTAGGAAAGGATTGGGCCACTTGTTACTCTCAGTACCTTTTACATTACTTGCTTTTACTTTCCTGTTGCTTATACCGAGAAAACCCCTAAAAGTTATCTTTCAGTGCTTGCAGTAATTTCTTGCTCAGAATCGCTTATCAATACCTTCTGCTCCTCGTTGGGTTCGACACTCTTACTTATCGAAAACGCTGCAATAGATCCCTTACGGTTGTGGGTCATCAGCATCACGAATAAACTCAACAATATAAGCATCACATAAAGCATTGTTACCATGATCCACATGCAAAAAGGTACTCTTACTCTCAACATAAGCATCTTTGGGGAGCCCATGGTTAGGACATTTTAGCATTAACATTTTCAGTCTCCCCCAAGCTTGAGCTACGCTCTCTCCGTCACGAGACCTAAAGTTATAGATATAGTTCCTGTCTCGATGAATTTCATGAAGAGGATAAAACTTAGTATAAAAGAGAGACATAAGCTCTTGCCAATCAAGCAAGTGCGAGTTATCGAGAAGCTTATACCAATCTGAAGCTTTATCTATAAGTGATACGGCGAACAATTTCCTCATGACAAACTCCCTTGATACACCTGCAAGCTTAAATAATGAACATAATTGTGACAGATATAGCAAGTGTTCACCGGGATGTCTGTCTCCTGCATAACGATTAGCCAAAACATAATCGATAATACCAGCTGGTATTTTATAGGGCACAATTTCAGTAGGGGGAGGAGCAACCACCACAGGTGTGGGGCGTCTTCCCACAAGCAACGATCCAATAGCAAGGTTTTCCATAAACATAACTAGTGAAATAAAAACAAGAAACAAAAAGATTTATTTGCAAGATCTAAAGATATACCTTCAAGCACTCACTTCCCCGGCAACGGCGCCAGAAATAGCTTGATGTCTACACACGCTTCTACTCTTGTAGACTATGTTGGGCCTCCAAGCGCAGAGGTTTGTAGGACAGCAGCAATTTCCCTCAAGTGGATGACCTAAGGTTTATCGAACTCAGGGAAGTAGAGGTTGAAGATGGTCTCTCTCAAGCAACCCTGCAACTAAGATACAAGAAGTCTCTTGTGTCCCCAACACACCTGATACACTTGTTAGATGTATAGGTGCACTAGTTCGGCGAAGAGATGTTAAATGGCAAGTGATATGGATGGCAAAACAAAGTAATATAAATCTGTAATAAAAAGTGCAGCAAGCAAACAAGTGGTAAACGTGAGCACAAATGGTATTGCAATGGTGGAAACAAGGCCTAGGCTTCATACTTTCACTAGTGGCAACTCCCAACAACATTAACATAATCGAATCACATGATATTTCCCATAAAACATGCAATGGAGACGCACCCGGAGGTCATTCCTTCGTGGTCAAGAGAGGACGAGAATTATGTAGGGCTACAAAAGCACACCTCAAAGTTCGTAGTTCTCAATCTAAGGATTTCCCAATGTCACCGCGTCCATCCAAAGAGAGTCCCACAATCACCACAACATATATCTAAAGGATAGTCAAAGACAAGCACCAAGAGACTCTCAATCTTCAATCAACACACAAGAGAGGAAATCACTCATGAAAATATTTTTCTAATCCATGTCCAATAGACCGCTGTCACCTTGGTCTCGGGGATTATACTAGATAAAGACAAGTGAGTACATCAATCCAATACATAGAGGAAGGGGAAACATCATGGGATCACCCTAGATTAACATATCCTATGATCACAACGAAGATCACATCATGGGAGAGAGAATTGACCACATAGCTACTGGTAGAAACCTCAGCCCCGAGGAGGAACTACTCCCGCATCATGGAGGGAGGAAGCAACGTCGATGGAGATGAATCCGGGGGCACTTCCCTGTCCCGGCAGGGTGCCGACACAAGAATTCTGGTCCCCCGAAGCTTGATGGCGATGGCGGCGGAGATCGGAATTGCGTCTGGAGAAAAGGGGTTCAGAATCAGGGTTTCCTCGACGGGTGTTAAATATATGCCAAAGGGGGTCGCCAGGGGAGCTAAGGGGGGCCCAGGCGCCCCCCCGGCGCGGCCTGGAGGGGGGCCGCGTGGCCAGGGCGCCTGGAGCCCTGGTGGCCCCCCTCCGGCCCTACTTTGGCCGCATGGAAGCTTCCGGAACGCTGATTTTTTTATATATTTTTCCCGGAATTTTTCTGGCAGTTTACGTAATGGGAAAACCTGAAATACAAAAACAGCAGAAAACAGAAACTGGCACTGGGGTGCACTGAGTTAATAGGTTAGTCCAAATATGATCAAAAGTGTATAGAAGTGCATAAATATCATAGCAATATCACACAAAAGAGGCATGGAGCTAGCAGAAATTATAGATACGTTTTGGACGTATCAGTAAGCTGCCATGAGCGGATCTTTAGAGTCCCACTTGCCAGACACTTGTTGCGCCACTAGATCTGAATCACCAAAGCACTTGACCCTGCTCAAGTTCATCTCCTTAGCTATCCGTAGGCCGTGGAGGAGAGCTTCATACTCAGCCGCATTGTTAGTGCAAGGGAACATTAGTCGGAGGACATAACAAAACTTGTCACCTCGTGGGGAAGTTTACACGACTCCAGCCCCCGAGCCCTCTAATTTCCTTGAACCATCAAAGTGAATAGTCCAGTATGTATGATCCGGCTTCTCCTCTGGTGCTTGCAATTCTGTCCAATCATTGATGAAATCTACCAATGCTTGGGATTTAATAGCAGTACGGGGTACATACTTCAATCCGTGTGGGCTAAGCTCAATGGCCCACTTTGCTACTCTGCCAGTAGTTTCTCTGTTCCGGATTATATCCCCCAATGGAGCTGAGCTGACAACAATGATTGGGTGGCCCTGGAAATAGTGCTTCAGCTTCCGGTTTGCCATGAACACGCCGTATACCAGCTTCTGCCAGTGCGGATACCTTTGCTTTGACTCAATGAGAACCTCACTGACGTAGTAAACCGGGCGCTGAACCGGATATTCCTTGCCTGCTTCTTTGCGTTCCACCACAATTGCCACGCTAACTGCATGGGCATTGGCGGCCACGTATAACAGCAGCGGCTCGTTGTCAACAGGGGCAACAAGAACTGGCGGTTCTGCTAATTGCCGCTTCAAATCCTCGAACGCAGCGTTTGCAACATCACTCCATATAAACCGATCTGTCTTTTTCAGCATCTGATAAAGCGGAATTGCCTTCTCTCCCAAACGGCTGATGAATCGGCTCAATGCTGTAATCCGGCCTGCTATGCGCTGGACATCATTGATACAAGCCGGTTTAGTCAAGGATGTGATCGCCTTGATCTTCTCCGGATTAGCTTCTATTCCTCTGTTTGATACTAAGAATCCAAGGAGCTTGCCTGCCGGAACACCAAAAATGCACTTCTCCGGATTAAGCATCATCTTATAAACCTGGAGGTTGTCAAAGGTTTCCTTTAGGTCTTCTATCAGCGTCTCCTCCTTCCTCGACTTCACCACAATGTCATCAACATAGGCATGGACATTTTTTCCGATCTGCCCTTTGAGATAGTTCTGCACGCAACGCTGGTAAGTTGCTTGGGCACTCTTGAGCCCAAAGGGCATAGATACATAGCAGAAGGCTCCAAAGGGAGTTATGAACGCTGTCTTCTCCTGGTCCTTAACTGCCATCTTGATTTGATGATACCCTGAATATGCATCCAAAAAACTTAGCCGCTCACATCCTGCCGTAGCATCAATAATTTGATCAATACAGGGGAGAGCAAAAGGATTAGTTGGACAAGCTTTGTTTAGGTCTGTGTAATCCACACACATCTTCCACGTTCCATTTTTCTTTAAAACCAGTACCGGATTAGCCAACCACTCCGGATGTAACACCTCAACTATGAATCCTGCGGCCAAAAGCCTGGCCACTTCTTCTCCTATAGCCTTGCGCCTCTCCTCATTGAAGCGACACAAATACTGTTTGACCGATTTAAACTTCGGATCAATATTAAGACTGTGCTCAGCGAGTTCCCTCGGTATACCAGGCATGTCAGAAGGTTTCCATGCAAAGATATCCCGGTTCTCACGGATGAACTCGATGAGCGCGCTTTCCTATTTGGGTTCTAGGTTAGCGCTGATAGTGAACTGTTTTGATGAATCGCCTGGAACAAAGTCAACCTGCTTGGTTTCCTCCGCCGATTTAAACTTCAACGCCGGATCATGCTCTGTAGTTGGCTTTTTTAATGGGGACATATCCGCCGGATCAACGTTGTCTTTGTAGAACTTCACCTCCTCCGTAGCACACACTGCTTCCGCATAGGCTGCGTCTCCTTCCTCGCATTCCAATGCAATCTTGCGACTTCCGTGAACCATGATGGTTCCCTTGTGACCCGGCATATTGAGCTGTAGATAAACATAGCACGGTCTAGCCATGAACTTGGCATAAACCGGTCTCCCGAACAGAGCATGATATGGGCTCCTGATCTTTACGACCTCCAAGGTCACTGTCTCTGACCTAGAATCCTGCTCATCCCCAAAGGTGACTTCCAGATCAATTTTCCCAACTGGGTAAGCCGATTTACCTGGCACCACTCCATGGAATACTGTATTGGACTATCTCAACTTCTTATCTGTCAACCCCATACACCGGAAAGTCTCATAGTATAAGATGTTGATACTGCTGCCGCCGTCCATGAGTACCTTTGTGAACTTGTAGCCACCCACCTGTGGTGCCACCACTAGGGCCAACTGGCCCGGATTATCAACCCGTGGCGGGTGATCCTCTCTGCTCCACACAATAGGTTGTTCCGACCAACGTAGAAAACGTGGCATCGCCGGTTCAACTGCGTGTACTGCCCGTTTCAGAACCTTTTGATCTCGTTTGCACAAACTTGTGGTGAAAACATGATACTGTCCACTGCTTAGCTCCTTCGGATTACTCTGATATCCGGATTGCTGCTGCTGCTGGCGCTGCTGATTGCCTTGGTTGTTGTAACCACCCTGACCATGCTGCTGGTTGCCTTGGTTGTTGTAACCACCCTGACCATGCTGCTGGTTATGTTGATGCTGACCGTTGCTGTTGTAGTTATTGCTACCGCCGTGATATCCTGATCCGGAACCATTGCCCTGATAACCCGGACCCTGAAAACCAGAACTTGGGCCGCCGCCGGGAGGTCCGTGATTATATCTGTCTTGTTTCATGGCCTCTACCATGATCCGGCAGTCTTTCCACGCATGCTTAGACGGGTTTCCCTCCGTACTGTGTTTAGGGCAAGGCGCGTTTAACTGTTGCTCTAGATTGAGGAATTGCCCTTCGCCACGTGGAGGTGGTTTACCTTTGCGGCGCTGCCCGTTCTCCTGAACGTTGGTATTGGCCACAAAACCGGAAACGCCCTCTGCCTTTCGCTTACCATTGTAACCCGTTCCTACCGGATTAGCTTGCGCCGGTTTACCAGCCTTGTTCGCCTTTCCGGACTTGTCTCTGTCTGCATCTGGGTACCTGGTGTTATCAGAATCCCCATATTTCACCAGAGCACTCATGAGCGTTCCCATGTCATTGCAATCGCGCTTGAGTCGTCCTAACTTCAGTTTCAGAGACTCAAACCGGCAATTGTTTTCCAATGTCACTATCACCGTACTAGGGTTGATGCTATTGGAAGAGTGCAGGATTTCTGCTACTCGCCGCACCCAGCTGCTCTTGGGCTCCTGCTCTCCTTGAACACATGCTGCTAAGTCTATCACCGACATTGGTTGCTTGCATGTGTCTTTGAAATTTTTGATAAATTGGCGACGCAACTCACCCCATGATCCGATGGAGTTAGGTGGTAGGCCCTTTAACCATGTCTGGGATCTACCCTCAAGCATCATGGTAAAGTACTTGCCGCATGCCGCTTCATCCACATCAAGCATCTCCATAGCCATCTCATAACTTTCAACCCATGCCTCTGGAGCCAGATCTGCTGAGTAGTTGGGTACCTTGCGCGGGCCTTTGAAGTCTTTGGGTAATTTCACACTTCGTAAAGCGGTGATAAGACACTGTACTCCAAAGGAACTTGCCGTGACTCCCGTTTCTGCTGTGGTTGGGTGAACCGGTGTCGTTTGACGGGTGTCCTCGTGGGCAGTTTGTCTGGCCCGGTTTATCGCCTCTTGGGCGTGTGCTTCTGCTCCTGCCGGATTACCCTGCCTGTGATGGTGACGTCTCCGCTCGCTGCTAGACACAGCCGGTTCATCCCAGTGCCTAGTGTAACTCCGGCTTTGGCGGGGGGTTGAATGAATCCTCTCCCTACTGTAAGAGTATGCCTGCTGCTATGTCAGCGCCGTGTCCAGCAATTCCTTAGCCCGGCGTGCTTCCATCGCTACGGGGGATGTCCCCTCAATGGGTAAAGCGGCCAGTCGTGAAGCGGCGGCGACGATGTTGTCCAACGAGTTAGAATAATGGCCTGGAGGGGTGGGGACGTGCGGCGCTGGCACGACTTGGCGGTTTCGCTATGCGGCCGATGGCTGAACCGACGCGCCAGTCCCCGGGGCTCCTCCCCGGTTTACATCTGGTTGATTGCTGGCTCCTGCTCCTGGTGTGCCAAAGAGATTCCTCGCCTCATAAACCGGCGGTAGACGAGTTTACTATCTTCTGTACATTACCTCCTGTGCAGAAGTCTGATCCACCCTGAGCCGGAAAGCTTGTGAGTCTAGCTCTGCTTGCCTCGTAGCCATCCTGACTTTCTCCGCGTCCAGATCCCGTTTAGCCTGCTCAATCCGGCCCTTCAGCTGAAGGATCTCCGCATCATGTTGCGCCTTGTTGGCAGGGGCTACTTCTGCTGTTGCAAGTGCCGTCAGTTCTTCAATCAAGGTGGATAGGATGTCAGAGGGCGACGGGGTTTGGTTGCCTGCCCCAGCACCCGCTACCTCTGAGGTGAACACCCCAGTCGTCGAGGGCTGCTGCATAGACTGTGATCCGGCCATGAAAACAGCCACCCGGTTTGGCGGGTCAAAGGGGTCCGGAATACTATCGCCATCGGATACGCCCTCAGACCGGCCGTCCTGCAACAGATACAAAGATTCGGTCTCTCCGGATGAAGATTCATCGTTAGAGTAGACAACTATCTCGCCACCAGAATCTGATCCGTCCTCGGCTTGGACTCCATGTACTGCTCCAACGAAAACACGCTTCACGGCAGGCTGAATCCAGGCCGATCTCGCATGCTGAGCCGGCTCGACGATATTGGGGAAGATGTCCGGCTCAGGTCCCGGTTCACCAATCTTGCCGATGAAGACGTGGATGCCGCCGAAGGGGACCCGGTACCAGTATTCGATTGAATCGGCCTCGGGGCCCCAACCCGCGTCGTCGATGTAGATCCGTCCACGGTGACTCTTGGTCATCCGCCCAACCGCGTAACCCTTGAGTCCTTCAAAGCTGCCCTTCAAGAACTCAAAACCATCGTGCGATAGCCCCACGGTGGGCGCCAACTGTCGTGGAATAGGCACGTCAGATGTCCGGTTTAGAGGACTTAGGTGTGAGGCCATCACACGGGTTAGCTTGAAGAGGTTAAAAGCACACAAAGGACACAGAGGGTTTATACTAGTTCGGCCCCTTCGATGAAGGTAAAAGCCTACGTCTAGTTTGGTGTGGTATTGCTTGTGCGTCGATGAATAGGGAGCAAATCGCTTGCCTGTGTCCCGAGCTGTTGTTTCTTGTCCCTGAACCGTCGCCGGGTCATCCCTTTATATAGGAGGCAACGCCCGGTACGGTTTACAGAGTCCCGAGGCCGGCTCATAAACGTGTCCGCCTCGGTCTCTACTCTTTCTATCTTACATCCCAAGTTACATGGTATGACGGTTTACCAACCGTGGGCTTTACATATGGGTGATACGTCCAAAACGTATCTATAGTTTCTGCTTGCTCCATGCCTCTTTTGGGTGATATTGCTATGATATTTATACACTTCCATACACTTTTGATCATATTTGGACTAACCTATTAACTCAGTGCACCCCAGTGCCAGTTTCTGTTTTCTGCTGTTTTTGTATTTCAGTTTTTCCCATTATGAGAACTGCCAGAAAAATCCCGGAAAAATTATATAAAAAATCAGCATTCCAGAAGGTTCCCGGTAGCCAAAGTACAGCCGGGGGGG